>SRLM01000905.1:1123745-1535155 GCA_015708895.1 Populus ilicifolia
TATTAATTTTATATTACTTTTATAAATTAATTATATTAATTATATAATTAATAACATCATAATTATATTATATATATTTATATAATTATATTTAAATGAATTTAATATAAAATATAATTAATTTTTCTAAATAATTTGTAATTATTAAAATACATATAATTAAAAAAATTATATTTATATTATTTAAAAAACTATTTTATAAATTTAACTATTTAATATTATATTTTTCATTAAAAATATCTTTGCCATTCTTCAACTCAAAACTTACAAACTTAAAAAAATAAAAAATTAACATGATTATTATTAAATTTATTTAAATTTTATATTAATTTAAATAAATCAATATAAATCAAACCATAATTTATAAATTAATATTTATTATTAAAAAAATTATAATTTAAAATAACAAGATAAATAATTAAATCTTTTTAAAATAAAAACACACCCAAAACTAACTAAAATGATGTGTCAAAAAAACCCAAAATATACTCAATAATTAACATTTTTTCCTAAAATTTCAAAAAATTTAGCAAATTGTGAAAAATGATTTGAGGTTATTCCAAAAACTAGGAATTAATTAGAGTGGCTGTTATAAGCAACGAAGCAGGGTGGAATACTTTGGGAAGCGGATGAATAGTGGCAGCATGTGGGTTGAAGCGTCGTCGCCAATGAAGACAAAAAATGGGTGGGTCGGGTGGATCTGCTTCTGCTCTTCACTCCACTGTTAGCGGTGAGAGTCACCGTCTACTGGTGATGGTGCTGGCAGGGGTTGCTGTAATGTTGAGGAGCTGATGGTTGAAGGCTAGAAGCTAGTGGAGACTGTTATGGCCAAGAGGAATACAGAGAGAGTCGTTCCCGTTAAGGAGAATCCATCACCGCTGCTGGTGTTGAGGATTTGAGAGAGGACGCTTCTCACAGTGGTTGAGGTTAGTCATCGAGTGAGGGAAAATTGACTATCGATATGTTGTGGCCGATGGCTTGGAGAAGAATGTTGGAGTATTTTATGTCTTTTGGCCAACCATTGATTGGTAAAAAAATGTCTAGGTTTTTCTTGAATTTTTTGGGGGAAGAGCTAGATGGTGTTGAATTGGTTTTGGTAGGAGGCTATCGGTGGTGGTGACAGCCGAAATGAAGGAGGCTGGTTTGGGAGGTTGTATTTTGAACCGAGAGGGAGATGAGAGCTATGAGTGGGAGGTGGTATGCCATTTTTCGGTATTGGGTCCTAGTGTGGTTGTTGGGATGGACAGCGGAGAAAAGAGTTTTTTAGTTAAAAAGAGGCATCAAAAGCATATGGGTTTGGGTTATGTTTTGGATAAAGGGTGATGAACAGATCATGGGCCACAGGTGGAAGATAGGAGGAGGATGGTAGCCTGAAGTTGTTGAAAATGGTGGTTACGGGTCAAAATGGCAGGGGGCCTGGGGCTGTAGATGGTAGCTGTTGGTGTTGACATAGGGATGGAATCAAAGAGAGGTTGGTTCACGGTGATGAGGATGGGTGGCAGTGCATTGTCGTGCTACTTCACTCTCTCACTAATTGAATCGATTCGTTTGGTCCGATTATGATAATATTGGTAGCTCCTGACAGGATTCCTGGAAAGTAGCATCCTGCATTCGATAAGAAACCACCAAATGGCTTAAGCCATCTTGTTGGAAGATTGGGCCAGTACTAATTAGTGAAGCCCACGACAAGCCAACATTCCGTTGTGTTTAGTATTGGGCTAGTACCGCCCAGTGATTGAGTACCCTCTTGCCCTAAGTTACAGTCTGAGCATCATAAAAGTGTCCGTACGTGTGTTTTATTTGCTTCCCTCATGGAATTTATTTAATTATAAGTTATTCAACAATCATAGTTTGCATATCTTTATAGCAGAACAGAAAAGCATTCAAATCAAACCGAAACTACCCTAGCATCCTCATGGCATGATCTTTACACTATATAAGGAAATAACTCACTGTGTAGGTATTATCTCAAAACCAAGTGGCACGCACCAATATCAAATTCTCAGCAGCTAAGACTAAGTAAGGTGACTCGATTCAATTTCTTACTAATTTAAGGCATCTAATTTACTTGCTTAATCAGCCATTCATTTTATTTCATGGTATGTTTTAAGCTGATATATATATTTACAAAGTTTAAATGTGTTAGCATCCTTGGCAGATCATCATGCAGGTCAAGATTGAATTCGACGGAGTCTTTAATATGCAGGTTGATGACTCTGCAACTGTTGGGGACTTGAAAAATCAAATTCAGCAAGCTCTAGGGCTCATGCGGCCACGGTTGGTGTATAATGGGGGGTTACTGCAGGATCAGAACACATTGTACAGCTATCAAATTCCTAATAATTCTTGTATCATTGTCCAAGAGATGTATTCAATTGTTTGCTGGGTTTCAGATACTATAAATGAAGTTACCTTAACAGCTCCCTATAACCTAGTGGTTCATAGGCATAATACATTTGCGGATCTGAAGTATTTGCTCCAGAAGGCATATGGCATCGACATGACAGATAGGAAATTCAATTTGACTACTGAGATCCCTTCTTTTGCACCTCCGGATCTTTGTCCCCTCCATCGTGCAAAGGTCGACGCTGGCTGTCCTGTCTATGTTTTTTGAAAAATGAGGAGTAGTGAGGTGAATTTATGATATCTCATAGGAAAAATAAAAAGCACAACAATATAATCCAGTCTGACTAGTTAGAATGAATAAAACGCACCAGCAGCATGGATGCATGCATGCATGTGCCTTGTCTTTCTTATTGAATGCGATAAAATAACTGTAGTACTTTTATTCTTTTCTCCTTTTCTTATATTAATTTAATTTCGAAACTAGTTCTCGGAAATTATATAAGTCCCTTTTGCATTATTTACTTGTTTTGAGATAATTATCGATTAATAATACAAATAAATCAACGCATCTGTTCACTGTCTGAAAAGAAAAATTCTGACACTACAAGCTGAAGTTTAAAGTCATGCACAAGATCCATATATATTCTTCAAAATGTACAAAACTTGATGAGTTCTGTTTTTTGTTATTTTTATCATACCACACTAGTAATAATAAAGGATGCATGTTCAATCTCCGAAGACTGAAGTTTCTCACTGCATTATGAAAATGTAGATTTTTTTAAGAATTTTCTAATACAGTTTAAATTATATATGTTTTATTCCATCGAAGAGATGAATTAAATCACAGTTTAAAAATACCACATAATCATGAAACCAAAAAAAAATAAAAAATAATATAGAATTACATAAAATCAATCACGTTATTTTCTCTACGCAGGAGTAGATATGAAAAATTTAACTCTATGTGACAGTTTGCAGCTATTGAAGTACTTCTCCATTTGTCCCAAAAACATAAGCTCCTGCAATAGACATCCATTTTAGCATTCCAAGAAGAGTCCAAAAAATAAAAGAAAAACCCTGAAAGAAATAATTAATCTTACCAAGTGTAGGCAGGAGAAAAGACTCCTGTCATGATCATGTCTTTGATCGCAATGGTGAACCCAACAATATTTGAAGGTGTTCCGGTAGGAAGGAAGAAAGCAAATTGTGCTCCATTAAGATGAATTATGATGTGTTCCGGGAGGAGTGAAGATGAACACATCATAATTTGGAACACATCATAATTTTTCAATAGAGGTTGCGGGTCACTGGCTCTTCGATCAAACTGCCGAATCAGCGATGGAGACTCGTATCATTCATTTTCCGTAAATGTGTGATGCTTCCCTCATGGAATTTATTTAATTATAAGTTATTCAACAATCATAATCTGCATATTTTTTTACCAGAACAGAGGAGCATTCAAATCAAACCGAAACTACCCTAGCATCCTCATGGCATGATCTTTACAGTTTATAAGAAAATAGCTTGTTGTAATTCTCTTTGTGTAGGTATAATCTCAAAATTACCAAGTGGCATGCACTAAAATCAAATTCTGAGCAGCTAATATTAACTAAGGTGACTCGATTCAATTTCTTACTGTTTAATGGATATAATTAACTTGCTTAATCAGCCATTCATTTTATTTCATGATGAGTTTTAAGCCGATATATGTTTACAATGTTGAATATCTTCGGCAGATCACCATGCAGGTCAAGCTTGAATTCGATGGGGTCTTTAACATGCAGGTTGATGACTCTGCAACTGTTGGGGACCTGAAAAATCAAATTCGGCAAACGCTAGGGCTCATGCGGCCACGGCTGGTGTATAGTGGGGGGCTACTGCAGGATCAGAACACATTGCATAGCTATCAAATTCCTAATAATTCTTGTATCATTGTCCAAGAGATGTATTCAATTGTTTGCTGGGTTTCAGATACTACAAATGGAGTTACCTTTACAGCTCCCTATAACCTAGTGGTTCATAGGCATAATACATTTGCGGATCTGAAGTATTTGCTCCAGAAGGCATATGGCATCGACATGACAAACAGGAAATTCTATCCGAAAGTTGAGATCCCTTCTTTTGAACCTCCGGATCTTTGTCCCCTCCATTGTGCAAAGGTCGACGCTGGCTGTCCTGTCTATGTTTCTAAAAAATAAGGAGTAATGAGGTGAATTTATGATATATCATAGGAAAAATAAAAGGCACAACAATATAATCTTGTGTGACTTGTCTTTCTTATTGAATGCAATAAAATAAGTTCAGTACTTTTATTCTTTTCTTTGCTTTTTTTTAATTAATTTAATTCCAAAACTAGTTCTCGAAAATTATAAGTCCCCTTTTGCATTATTCAGTTGTTTTGAGATAATTATCAATAATTAATATTACAAATAAATTAACGCATCTATTTATTATCTGAAAATAAGAAGAATTCTGACTCTACTAGCTGAAATTTAAGGTCATGCAAAAGATCCATATATATTCTTCAAAAATTACAAAACTTGATGATTTCAACTTCCGTGTTTCTTAGTGTTCAACTAGTGCTCACGTTGATTTAGAGGCCTGTTACATTCTTTTCATACTTTCCACGCAATAATATTCCAAATGAATCAAAATCTAATACCATTTATCTATAAGTTTTGCTTTGTCGATCACATTTTAGGAGTATCTCAGAGTACGACAGTGAGTGATTTTCAAAATATTTTTAATTTAAAAATATATTAAAATAATTTTTTATTTTAAAAAAATTATTTTTGATATCAACATATCAAAATTATATGAAAATACAATAGTTAAGATTTATTGAGAGATAGTTTTTTGTATTAATTATGATGATGGTCAATAATAATTGTCGCATCTAACATTGCAGTGATTTTAAAAATTTATCTTAAAAAAAAATAGATTTTTAGTATTTTATTCTTTGATGGGGGTATTATTATTTAAGGAGTCGCCACCTATTATTATGATCATTAAAAACACGAATTGGTCAATATAGATTTTATAGTACGAAACTAGTTACGCAAAAAGAAAAATATAATCACACCTTAAACATCCTGCCTGAGATAGGCTGCATCGCTGATTTTTGTTATAAATTGCTAACATTTTGTTGGTTTATACTATGACAGTTTGCATGTAATATTCTTAACTCTAGCACTAGTAAATATTCTACTACGGATATTTTCAATTCTAGCGTTGGTAAATATTATGTTGCCATAAAAACAAAATAGATTTAAACCAGTATTTTTTTTATTCCTGACTCTGACGTCAATAAATAAACAAATCAAATAAATCTATTTTTATGCATTACACAAAAATAAATATAAATTTAAATTAGTATTTTTTATTCCCATGACGTCAGTGAATAAATAAATTAAATAAATTTATTTTTATGCATCACATAAAAATAAAATAAATTTAAATTATTTTTTATTATTATTACTCTGGCATCAATAAATAAAAATAATAAATTAATATTTATCTTTTTTATTTATACATACACAATTCTTTTAGTATTTTTTATATTTTATATTTTTATTTTGAGCTGGGTCCAGTTCAGCCCCATCCCCAGCCAGCCCGGCCGGTCAATGGCCCAAGCCAGTGACCCAGCTGGGCAAAAATCGAAGAGAGCACGCGTGAAGTGATTTCATGCGTGCATGAACAGAATAGAGGAATTAAGTTAGAATGTGTGAACTGAAATTCAAAGTAAACTGTAACCGGTGAATTAAAATGAAAAGCAGGGAAAGAGAAGCTTGCTTACCTGGTAGCTATGAAGATGAAAACGTGATGAAAGATTTGTCGGCGAAGCTCCTTTCTCTTCCCTTCTCCTTTGTTCTTGCTTTTCTCTGGTTGGTTTCTTCTTGCCAGTCCCTGTTCTGTGTTTATTTCGTTCTCCTGTGGCCTTCTGTATAGCCTCTCTGTTCTTACTCTTTTATTATCCTGACTCTCTCACCGTCCGCTCTTTTTCTCCTCTCGTTTCCCCTCTCTCGGTTCAGTCCTTTCTTTATTTTTTCCTCTGGTTTTCGGTCCAATCTTCCCCTTTTTCTGTGGCCTTCTCTGGCTTTTATAAGGCCAGAAGATGGCCGCCTCTGTTTCTTTGAGAAGAAACAGGGGCAGAAAACTTGTTCTCCTCTGTTATTTTTCTCGTTCTCTGCCGTTCGTGGCCTCTCTGTATTTTTCTCTGGTTCTCGGCCCCCGTCTCGTTCCTCCTCTGTCTTTCTTCATTTTTTCTTTCCGCGTGCATGGCCTATCTCTGCCGGTTCCCTCCTGTTTTTCCGTCCCCCTTTCGTTGCTCCTTCTCTGCCTTTTAAAAGGCCAGAGAGCTTCAATAACCATTACCCCCACGCACGGGATCGTGGTCCACGATTTGTGCGAAACGAAAGGGACGGGATCAAAACAGCGTCATTTGGCATGAAAAATGACAGATTATGGATTGGTTCCTGATGTTTGAAATGTATCAATTGGGTCCCTTAATCAATAAATTTTAGTTTTACCCCTTGGATTAATTTCAATTAAATCTCTGATTTCTTTAGTTAATTAAATCAAAGTTTAATGAAGTCACAACATATTAATTCTTCAATTAAACCTCTGATTTTATTAATTAAACTAATCCAAGATTTAATTAAATTTTTAAACTTATTAATTCTTCAATTAAACCATTTGATTTGATTAATTAAATTAATTCCAAGCTCAACTAAGTCTCAAAACTTATCAATTCTCCAATTAAGCCCTTGATTTAACTAATTAAACTAATCAAGAGTTTCATTAAATCTTTAAACTTCCAATCATGTTGCCCTTAACCCAAATTTTAATTCATTCTTCATTTATTTTACTTTTACTTGTTTTTTCATCAATTTCATTATTTTTTTAGTAAATAAAATAATTAAAATAAAAAGGTCAAAATTTAGATCATGATTGCGGCAACCATTTCAATGTATTCATACCTTTAGGATTGTATATAATATAGTGGTGGAATGTACTACACATAATAGCTATTCCTACATAAAAATATTTACATATATAAGTTCTCTTTCTTTAATACACATCGTCAAGCTGAAGGTGGAAATTCCACCTGAATCTTGGATCGAAAATAAGCAAACAAGATTAAAAAAAAAGTGGCTTGGTAAAAAATCAGCTAGCTAATCATTGAAAGAGATGATTCGTACTTGAATTCCTCACTTGGTAGTATGATAATGGATAAAGTGATAATCAACTTCAACATGTTTAGTATGATCATGAAATATTAAATTGTCAAATAAGAAAATGGCCCTGAATTATCACACCATAACATAGTCATGGACGAAGAGGAAATCCAAAGTTCTGATAAAAACAAGTGAATCAATAAAATTTCAGCAGTGCCCTCAGCTAAGGCTTTGTATTCTACTTCTATAGAAGACCTCACTACAATGCATTATTTCCTGGATTTCTATAAAATAACAGTAGAACCAATATACACAAGATAACTACCTATTTATTTTTCATCATCAACATTGCTAAACCTAATCAGCATTTGTGAAACCATAAAGAGACAAGAGAGAATCTCGAGTAATGTACATACCATAGGTTTTTGTAGCTTAGAGGTAACATAGGATACATTTAACGGCAACCCAATAATCTTAAGTAGGGGCATGCATAAATTGGTATACATTGTTACATGTATAGCAAATATCAGGTCTAGTGAAGGTAGGATGTTAAAGTGCCCCAACAATCTATCCATAATGTGTCGAATCAGAGTGAAGAGTATCAAGCACGATTCCTAATTTAGAGGAGGTAGACAAAAGAGTATCAAACAGTTTGTAAAAAGTCATACTTGTTCATTGGATGATATCTAATGTATATTATGTTGACTTAATAAAATACCCAAAGCAATAGGTTTATCTTCAATGCCTAAGAAGAAACAAACATAACCTAAATCTCAAAGCTTAAATTTTGATTGCAACAAAGTACTCACTTTATGAAGCAAAACTGAGTTACTTCCAATCAATAAAATATCTTTAACATACACAAGCAAATAAATAATAGCAGCATTGTGAGAGACAATAAATAGAGAAGTACTAACTCTGGATGCTTAAAATCCAATAGAAATTAAAAACTTGCTCAACCAATTGTACTAAGTTTAAGGTGCTTCTTTCAAGCCATATAAGAATTTATAGAAACAACACACAAAAGATAAAAGTGCAAGATCAACAAACCTAAGTGGTTGTGCCATGTATACCTCTTCCTGAATAATGTCATTCAAGAAAGCATTATGAACATTCCACTAATGAATATTCCAACCATATGAGATAACAATAGTGAGTATAAGGCGAATCGTTGTAGGCTTAACCACTAAACTAAATGTCTCTAAATAATCAATCCCTTCTTACTTAGTGAAATTACAGCCAACCAATCGTGCTTTATATTGGTCAATCTGACCATTAGCATGTCATTTAATCTTGTACACCTATCTACTAATCACATTTATAGATGGATAAGAGGGCACCAACGACCAAGTCTAATTAGAGTAAAGGACCTAAATTTTCTCCTGCATGGCATTAAGCCAAATCAAATCCCTATTGGTATTCTTAAATGATAGTGGCTTTTATTATGGTAAAGATGCAACCCATGAGGCAAACACACTAAAATTAACATTTTTGGTTAGACATGAATGAAGCACCATATGATTGGTACAACCCATTTAAGATAGAGTGGAGGAGACACTAGTTGGGACTTGCTAAAGATTAAATTTAGACAAATCAACACATAAGTTAAGTCCATAACGGGAATCAGAAAAGGAACTAGTTGGTGAAGATATATATATATATACAAGTCATAAGGGGGAACCAACTAGAGAAACTACGGGGGAAATGGCTATCATTAGGGAAAAACCAGGGGAGCTGGTACAGGCGATGGATGACATATGCAAGTGTGGTTAATTTGAACTTGAACCTAAATAATGATCATGGTAATAACATACAAATAATGGCAAGAGAGCTGAAGAAAATGTAAAGGACATTGATAGAAATACTGGAGATGGTGGTGTGAGAGGGTGTAAGGTGACGAGTATAGTAGCAACTAAATGTTATGTAGGTGGAACTGCAATCTGTTTAGACTTGTTAAGAGGAAAAATATT
Source organism: Populus ilicifolia (assembly GCA_015708895.1). NCBI lineage: Eukaryota > Viridiplantae > Streptophyta > Magnoliopsida > Malpighiales > Salicaceae > Populus > Populus ilicifolia. The sequence goes on from SRLM01000905.1 coordinate 1,133,239, forward strand.
TTTATAAAACCGAACATGATAAGCTAGATAAATATGTTTGGATAACAAATCAAGACATTAATAACCTAAATAAAAGTTACTATAACCTAGAAAAACATAAACAAGTGTATGAAAAATCTAACTTATAAACATTGTATAGACAAAGGAATAGGAAGTAGAGAAAATCAAAAGTACAAAGAAAACATATAATCAGCTGTTGATTTTTAAAAAAACATTCATGAGGTATCTTATGATTAAGATTCAAAGTTGACATATAATTAATTAAATAAATAGAACTTTTAAAAACATAACTCTAATATTTAAAGAGAACGTTATATTGCTCAAGAAAAGTATGCCCAATTTCAACAATACATCTATGACGACATTCAACTATATCATTCTGTTTATGAATGTGCGGGTAGATCACATGATAATGAATACCAATCATTCTAAAATACGCATTAAGTTTTTGATATTCACCACCCTAATTTGTTTAAATAGATGTAATTTTTAAAGAAAATTGGCATTAACTAGCATTTAAAACTGATGAAAAATAGTAAAATATCAAACTTAGCAACCGAAGGATAAAAGCAAATAAACTTCGTATGGGCATCCATAAAAATAACAAAATAGCAAAAACTATCAAAAGAAAACATAAGGGAAAACATCACTAAAATCAAGTCAAGAGCAGCTCAAGTTTGACAACCTATGGTTTTTAGAGTAAGATAAGACAACTTGCCTAGAGATCACACAAGACAATTAAAATTAAACTGATTTGACATGCAGGACACTTTTTTTTATTTTTCACCAAAAAATATAGAATGCATAGATTGGGATGCTCAAATTGATAATGCCAAAAATCACTGGAAGTAGAGAGACATGTAGATGAGAAAACTTAAGGTAACGATGTTGCAAATGACTCAAACAAAATACATAGACCATCTCTACTTTGACTAGAAAGAAGCATTTTCTTTGTCATGAGATTGTTAATATAAAATAGAAAGGAATGAAATTCAAAAAAGATGTTATTCTCAAGAAAAAAAATTAAACAGATAAGAGATGTTTTTAATGTCAAAACATGTAAAATACTAGAAAAAATAAATGAGCATTAGGGTGAATGAATTTTAGAGTGAGCAATATTTAAAGTAACAAGACTCTTACCATCACTAACATGCAGATGATCATTACTAAGGTAAGGTTTTAAACTTGTCATGCTTATAAATTCCAACTTTACATGATAATTTTCACTTATATTAAGAAACCAAGTAATAGGAGTGGTTATAAAGGCATTATTAAATGCAAGGTTGGCATAGCTTGGAGAGGATGAGTAGCCAATTAAGAACATTGTTGGGTAGTATGTCTATATTCATAACATAGCTGACACTTTACATTGCGATTATAACCACCAAAATGGTTACCTTGCTGCCCAAAATTTCCTATTATCTAAGAGGGAGAACCATAAGAGAATTAGTTTCCCTATTATCCAAATTGTTGACCTGAAGCATAATTATGAATGCTGAAGTTCTGGGTTAAGCCATTGCCATGATTTCCACAATAATAATAGTTGTAATTGTTATGTCTCCGATCCAGCTCTCATGAAAATGATCTCGTCTACCAATACTAAAGCTAAAGTGATGTTGCACAAAGAACATAACTGGTTGTTGCATTGGAGTTGGTAACAAAAGAGTTATGGTAGGTTAAAGAGAAGTTTTATAGAGATACTCATGTGTAAGGAGAATGCTATGAAGATCAGTATAAGAGATGAGATTAACCTTAATATACAAACAAGTGACAAGATCCTTAAAATCATTGTATAACCCCCTAAGCATATACAAGTTGAATTCTGCCAAGGAGATTAGTTTGTTAGCTATAACAAGTTTATCAAACAAGGCATTTGCCTTCTACAAGTAGATGTTGGCAAAATCATTATTTTGTTATAAATCTTAGAATAAATCGTAGAGTTATATAATCCATGAATGGGAATGAGAGGCAAGGGTTGTTTCCAGCATTGTCTAGGTGTCATGAAAGGTGTCGTATGTATGCGGCATTGCAACAATCGTTCACCCTCAAGGAAATGTAAATGGTCTTATTTGACAAATATGAAAAGATAAGGAATTCTTGTCTCTGATTGATAAAATATAAAAAGTGAGTTGCCATTTAGTATTCTGGTCACTAGGAGTCCTAAATAGTCTAAAAAATCAGATATGAAGACTGGTTTGTATAAAGGGTTGGTATTAGCACCCCAACTATGTCTATATAAGATAAACTGTTTTGTTTTGTTGTTTGATAAAATTTAAGGTCTTGTTATGATTTCTAATTATTGTTTTTATCTATTTAGGATTCAAGAAAATCCTTTCTCAATAAAGAGGTTCTTATTTTAATAGGACAGAACTTAACCATTCTAGTGTCCCAGAAAAATTTTAAGATCTGAAATATATATTATGTGAAATGTCACATCCCAACTACTAAAAGACAAACAAAAAATATATATTTTTTATTTTTTTTATAATTTTTTCAGTGTTCTCATGACTTTATTAAAGTCAAAATATATGCTAAAACATTGTTTTTTAGCATGTGAAAAACACAATATGATTTTATAGCTTTAAGACACTTGACCCTATGCATAAAAATATTTTTTTTTGAATTTTTATTTTTGTTTTTTTGGATGTTTTGATGAAAATCAGGTATTTTAATAATGAATTTGTATTTTTAGTAACATAAAAATACTGATCAATATTAATTAAAATGACATAAAAACACGTAGAAAAATTGTAAAATTTCAAAAAATACTTTTGAATTTTTCTTTTAACAAAAAAAACTAGGCCGAACTTAGCGTAATTGCTAGCCTTGATGTTGGTTGCTTTTTTCAAATTGGTTCTTAGTCTCAAATTTAAGCAATTTGACCCTTAATTGCTTAATAAACTTTTAATTTCTTTAATTTTACCCCTGATTAGATTTAATTGCAGCCCCTCTATTTACTTTCTTTTCTAGTTTGGTCCTTAGTTTCAAATTTCTTTGATTAAGTCCCTAATTGACCATCAAACTTTAATATTTATACAATTAAGCCTCTGATTTAACCAAATTAACTCTTAAAAATTATAATTTGACCCCAAAACTTTAATTTCTTCCAATTAAAGACCAAATTAACTCCAAAACCAATTTTTATTACAATCAAAATCTCCATAAATTCAATTAAACCTTCACTAAAATTTAATTGAGTACATAAACATATGATTTTGGACTTTTTTTCCTCAAATTGAATTTTGTTTTCTAATAAGGCTCTTATCAGTCAATAAAATATCATTAAATTTTATTCTTTATATTTTTAAACCTTTTCAACTAATTTTTTTACCATTTTCATTCTAACAACCTTTTTCACTATTATATCTTTTTAATAATATTTTTTTGGTATTTTTTTTAAAGAGAGAAAAAATATAAATTCGAGAATAACCCAATAATAGATTATGAGAATAGGTGTTACAAAACACAACTAAATGCAAAACTTCCACTAAACGAAAAGATAGAAGGGCACTCATGATTAATTGATCTTACTGCTTCCATGAAAAATACGAAGGATTGACAAAAGAGGACATGATGATGTGCCATTAACAAAGGATTACACGTCTTGGCTCAAAAGAAACGGTTTCATCTGCATTCTCCAATACAAAAAAATTGGTGTTAGAGACTTTTAAAGAGATTACATGTTGTGTGTTCGGAAAAGGTATGATGGTAGAAATGGATGCACCATAAGTAACTAATGGTGCCATAGGAGAGAAAGAAGACTGAAATGCTGATGTAACTACAACAAATTTTTGAAGTTCTTGTATGTCCATTTTACAAGAAAGGAGAAGATGCAATATGGTTTGATGAAGAAGATGAAATCCAGATATAAGAAATGGTGTAGAAGGAAGATAAAGACCGGATGCAAAAAGCAAGGCTGCTGGACGATTTACTGCTCTGATACCAAGTTAAGATTTACTAAGACATAGTCTTTCTATCAATTATGATGATTGCCAATAAAAGCAACCATTCCTTTGTATTTACTACACATGATAGTTATTCCTATATAAAGATATTTATATATATAAGGTTTTTTTTTAATAACAAGAAAAAAAATAATTTGAAGCAAAAAATTAAATAAAATTTAATTTTATATAAAATATTTTTAAAATATAAAAACAAACAGGCTGTTTATCTATAAACTAGTAAAATTTATGTGCTGGAAAAATGTTTGTGATTGCACTAGTAACACTTTTATTAAATACATCCTAATCTGGTGAGTTTCTAAACTGGTTATCACGATATAGGCTAACTTTTAAAAAATAACATTGTTTTATTGCTTTTTTTTTAAAAAACAAATTATTAATCCAAATCAATGTAAACTAACTCTTCAAAACTAAATGTTCATGCATGGGAGCATGGTTTCGTGTTAATATAATGTTGTTAAGTACCGTTAGTAATTAAATTACTTAGCATAGAGTTCATTTATTTAACAATTCACATATTTTATGAAGAAAATCACATGTTTTTTGCCAGTTCCCATAAAGGCATTCAAATCACATTGAAATTAGCCTTACATCCGCATGGCATGATCATATAGTTGACATATAGCAAACACTTGATTTTTGTTGCGTTGGATCATTTATTTAACAATTCACATATTCAAATCAGATTGTCATCATATATTGCTTGCATTTAAGTTCTCTCTGAATCTGGTATTTTACTGCTTAATTAATTAGCCATATGTTATTTCATATAAATTCTAAGCTAATGGAAATATCCAATGTTTTATTTTTTTTGCAGACCATGCATCTAGTCAAGATTGTTTACATTAATGCAAAGGAGTATGATATGATTGTCGGAGACAATGAGACCGTCCTGGAACTTAAAAATCGAATTTATTCTTCGTTTGGCAGAGAATTACCTGTGGAGAAACAACAACTAGAGTTTAATGGCCTAGCAATGCAAGATGAAAATACATTGCAATGTTATCAGATTGATAATTATGATAAAATACTTGTTCGGGAGATGTATGGTATTAGTGTTTTTCGTCCTCTTGACCTGTCAAGTGGACAATCCAATGAACGGTATGGACTAATTGTCCACAAGGCTTATACTGTTGGGGACTTGAAACTCATGCTTCAAAGACAGTATGGCTTTGACATTACAAGAATCAGACTCACACTGCCAAATCTTTTGAGTAATTATCTTATGGATGATGTTAAAATAGGGGATTACGACATTTTGCCCGGAAGTACTGTAGTGTGTCTTTGAAGGCTAGCAGAGAGACGCTGTCTTTGACGGTTTGTCTTCAGATTATTGTAGAAATAAAAGGCAACATGGATGTTTGTGCAAGGTCTTTCCCTTTCTTTTTCACAAATAAAAGGCAGCATGGATCAAAATGGGCCTGATAGTTTTAAATGATCAATGAAATAAAAACAATTGTGGTTTTTACTGTAATTTGAGCTGCTATAATTGTAATAACTTCAAGTATCTTAATTGTCAGATTGAATAAAAAATAACAATTCTTAAATTAATATATTTATAAGAAAAATACATAAAAAAATAAATAACGGTTGAGTGTATAAAATTAAAAAAATTATATTTTTTTCTACACAGTGAAGCATCTCATAAGTTTGAAACTCTTGTATTATACATTTAAAATCAATATTACAAAATTAAATTAAATTATATAGATCAATACATATTTTGTTGTATCTTAATAATGTTTGGAAATTATCTCAAGTCAATAGATTAATCTGTTAGATGAGGTCTGAAAATATGATTTATATTATTCTTTAACACACATTTTCAAATGAAAACTTTTGGAGTTTGAAACTTACACAAACTTACATTATTTTATACTTATTTTTATTAAATATATAGGGATAGTGAGATTCAAACTTGTAATTACTTAGTTATTAAAACTCTAATACCATCTCAAAAAATTATCTCAGCCCAATAACTTAAATTATTAGATGAAATCTTAAAATATGATTTATATATATTATTCTCTAACAAATAACATTTATAATGTCTTATAAGTCTCTATACTTATACATTACTAAGAATAATAATATATAAGTTTGATGAATACATATTTATAAAATCAATAGATATTTACAATGTTTTTCAATTAAACAATAAATATATAAATTCTTTAAGAAAATAACATACAATAATTATATAAGTTCTTTTAAGAAATACCATTATATAAATATTTATTCATTTAAAAGAGTATATAATCTACATTTTGAATTATGAGGTTTTTTTCACTTTTACTATTAATTAACAATTACTTGAAATGGATAACATTGTATAGTTCGGATAACCTCGTTACACAAAATTGTTCTCATAATAAAGATAAAAAGTTCAAGTCAATACTAGAATCTGATCTAATTAACTCCATTGGCATCCTAACAAGTGCTTAATATGAGCAACATCGATCGTTTGGACTATATATTAAGGGAAAACAAAGAAGAAAAGCTTAGTTAACAATAGTAAGTTGCAAAGAGTTAATTAGAAGAAGAGAACATCTCTGGGTTCGAATACTAATACTTGCATTTCTCAACTTAAATATAAATGTATGGTTGACTACCAATCTCGAATTAACGAGCTTTTTTTTTTTGGTGATTTGATTCTTAAAAATGATTATTCCCTGGTGGATCACGTCCAGAAATGTGACCATGATATCAAGAGAAAAAAATCTTTATGAAAATCATTGGAGATAAATTAATCACAAGAGAAATCAAAAATCAAGTTACCATAAATCCCCTTGCAAGAAATTATCTATTGTTACCCATAAATAATTTAATTTCAGAACATTTAACAAATTAATTTGCATGTAAGCTATTTGGCAATCACAATTTGTATATTTTCTACCAGATCAGCAAAGCATTCAAATCAAATCGAAACTGCCCCAACATCCTCAATGCATGATAATTACAGTTCATAAGAAAATAACTTATTGTAATTCTCTCTTCGGACGTATTATGTCAGAATTAAGTGGCACACATACATAAACCTAAAAACTTAGGGAAGCTAAAAATTATCTAAGGTGACAACGATTCAATTTCTTACTGTTTCAAGCATTTAATTTTCTTGCTTAATAAGCCAATATTTTTTGCAGATCACCATGCAGGTCAGGATTAAAATCGATGGATTCTTTAGCATGGAGGTTGAAGATAATGCAACCGTTGAGGACCTCAAAAATAAAATTCGTCAAAGCCTAGGCATTCCGTTCCCACAGCTACATCTCAGTGGGGTGATCCTGCAGAGTAACAGCACACTGCGAAGTTATCAAATTCCTAGTGACTCTCATATCACTGTCCTAGATATGTATTTTATTACTTGCATGGTCGCACGGACTAAAATTGGAATAACCTTTGACCTTCCCTATACCCTCTTTGTTCACAAGGGTAATACATTCGGGGACCTGAGGTTGATGCTCCAGACGAAACATGGTATTGACATGACAAATATGAGATTCGAATTGCTCGACTTACCGGGCTCCGAACCTACAGATAATTGTGCCATCTATTATGTAGGACTTGATGCAGACACTACTCTCTATGTTTCAGAAAATTAAGGAGCTGTGTGGTGAATTTATGACATATCATCGGAAAAATAACAACACGATCGTATATTGTATGACTAGCTAGTAGGAAAAAGAAAAAAGAAACTCACCAGCAGCAAGGATGCATGCAGGTGTTGTCTGATCTTCCCTTTTTGAATGCAATAAAATTAGTTTACCATATTAATTTAAATTAAAAAAAAAAGAATAGGAGTTGTTTACTCCTTGTTCATTTCTCAAAATAGAAGAAATGGAAAGCTCAAGCCTTCTTAGTTTGGCTAATCTGTCTATTCAAATGCTTAAGTTTCATAAATATCCTGTAATAAAAGTGATACAGGTAGATCAATTTTGAGCCTCCATTATTGGTGTGTAACGGAAAATAATTGGGAGAGGAATCGTAAACCTCCACTTCATAGTGAAGATTGTCATGCTTAGTGGAACAGGTGAATTGCAACGAAGAAAAGGTTTTAGTAGAAAGTGCTGCCACTGCCAACAGTCCATGAACAGTGGAATAGGTGAATGGCATCCACCATGAAGTTGTTGATGCACTCTTTCAAGACCCAGGGCATCCAGAGAAGGGATGACACCTAAAATACAGATATTTATGTGGCTGGCCGTCCAAAACCAACTTTCTGTAGTCAGATGCTGATTATTAGCAGTAGAGCAATCCAAATATCAATTTTGTGTTGTACAGTGGGAGACTTCGGATCATTTGTTGTTTCATTGTTTTAGTAATTGAAAATTATGGGCAAAATTCTTACAATGATAGGGAGTCTCATGTCGCATCCTTCAAACTCTGTATTTATTGATTTATCAGTGGTTTTCTTTAGTGATAGGTAAATTTCCTTCTCTGGCTTGAATTTTTTTTTTTGTACAGCGTAGCATGGAGTGTTTGGCTCATAAAATATGATCTGGTACTTAACAAGGTGTAGCCAGATTAAGACTTTAACTTCTTCTTTTTTGTATAGACTACCAGTTTAGCTAAAGTATAATGAGCTTAATTTTAGCTCTACTGATAACAATTTTATTTATAGTGCAGTCGGTATTTGGATATGGGTAAATACACGTTACTAATTCAATTGCTCTTCTTTGTTATATTTCTTTTTGTTTCCTCATATATCATTTGTAAATAGTCATTCAATTTTTAAGGTTCATCTTTTGTATGATTATCTTTTGATTAATACACTTGATTATTATTAAAAAAAAATTCACACCAGAACCTCACTCAAAACTCTTATTTTTTCTGAAATTATTTTGGCAAGGCATGGAAACTCCATCAATTCTACAAAGCAAAGACATAGTGTTTCGCAACATGATTAGAAAGTATTTTTAAAAAAAAATTAAAAATTTATTTTATTTTTAATTAATATATTTTTTATATTTACATATTATTTTAATATGTTTCCACCCAAACAAGACAAGGCTAGAAGCAGAATGTACCACTACAGAAAAAGGAGCGGACCAAGGAGCCATTCGCAAGATCGACTCCAGATTGTTAAGTAAGGCTCCATCTTTGAAATACAATGTGATTTAGTCTATGTGTTTTTATTATTTTTTAAGTAAGTTCTTCTTTTCAAAATTTGAAAAACATATATTAAAATTAAATTATCATTTTTAATACATTTTTAATATATAGTAGGTAAGATTGAAAGTTTTGATTAAAAAGAAAAGATATTTTAAACAAAAAAAATAATTTAATTGTAATAAAAAAAACAAGTTATAATCGTATATGAAAAAACACCTGATAATTTTTTGGTTGTAACTTTACGATTGAAAAGTACACCTTTATAATAATATTATAAGTTAAACGATATTTTTAATATATTATTTTTTAACATAAACCATGAGATTATGTTGGAGTACGAGTGATTAGATTTAAACTCATTAAATACTAATATTATATCAAAAAATTACTCAATTTAAAAACTTTAATTGTTATATAAAATCTCAAGATATAATTCTATTATATTTTTGTAAAAAGAATTAAATTCTAGTAGCAAGGTAGCCATGAGTAATGGTAACTATGTCATGGAATTTATTTCAAACTCCAAAACTAAAATGACATTGGCGTGAGATATAATGTCATGTTGTCTATCATAAGAATAAATCAAATTACATGATACAAGGAAGTTAACAATCCCTTCACATCCTTCATACATACCATATATATTAGAAAAGCACCGAAAGCACATGCACTAACTACCCTTGCATCCTCATGGCACAGCCATACTATTTAAAAAGAAAATACTAGTCCATTTTCATCATCTCAGAAGTAGGCAACATATATCATAAAAAAACTAATAATTAAGGTGATATTTTCTTTTTTTTCTTCTTGATTAATGCATGCATCTGATCATTTGATATATCTTTTTTCCTCCGCTATGCTATATATTTAACTTGCTTGCTTAATTAGGCATATATTTTTGCAGACCATGCAGGTGAAGATTTCTTTTAATGATAAAGAGCTTGGAGTGGAGGTTGAAGAGAATGCAACCGTTTGGGGCCTCAAGCATCGACTCCATGATAAGTTTAGCCTCCAGCCATCGGCACAAGAGCTCGAGTTTGATGGATTTATACTCCAGAATGATGGAAAAACATTGCGAAATTACCACATTGGAAATAATGCTAAAATCATTCTTCGAGAGTTATTTGGTATTTCAATCCATGTGGTAAGGCAAGATAAAGATGGAAGACCCGACCCACAATTTCCAATATCAGTCCATAAGGAAAATACCATTGGGTACTTGAAGGAGATGCTTTCTATAAAGTATGGCGTGGAGTTTACACATATGAAACTAGGGCTATCCAGCATGTGGAATAATAATCTTCATGATAGTACAAAAGTTGGGGCTTACAATCTTCGTGATAGAAGCATATTATACGCTTTTGAAATGTAATTAATTAGTCACCTGTTGGGTGGTGAATTTATCTCTTGATGATAAGAAAAAAAAGGATTTAATAAATAGCATTTTTAAAATGTGTAAGGGTTATATTGATATAAAATAAGATTTTCACTCTATTATTTTGGAAAGATGATATATTGTTAAAGCATAAACTTGAAAGTAATGCATCATTTGTTTTTGTATTTGAAATTATGTTCCAAAAATGTGTTTAGCTTGAAAAAAGAATTAAATTGATATTTTTTAATATTTTTTATAATTTTAATGTGCTGATGTAAAAAATAAAATAAAAATCTAAAAAAAATCATATTAATATATTTTTAAGTGAAAAATGCTTTTAAAAAATATCATATATATTATATAAAATTTTACAATATAAAATGTATATAATTAGAAAAGGTTGATAGACCTAAACTTGTATTGTAATCTCTATATTAACTATTATACAATTCCTTACATATATAAATAAAAAAATTAGCTAACTAATTGTTTAAGCCTTTTATTATCCCTAGCTATACAGTACCATATCAAAAGCATATTTAAGTCTTACTTTTTTTTTTTGGAGTCTATGCTCTTGAAAAATTGGTAGGAATATAAAAAAAAAAAAGATTTTGTAATTGAAACTTGATCACCAACTTGTGTGTGTCTGTGTATATATATATATAGCATAAAAACTAATTTACTTAATTCTCTAATTTTTCACTTGCGTAAGCCTGGAACCTCTTCGCCACTCCTATTACCTACCATTTTTGCCACTTTAAGACAAACCATCAGCCTTGCCTTTATGTTACCGTATGCTTGTTTATCTAATTATCATTCTCTAAGTATAGGTTCTTCTCATTTAGAGTTATAGTTTTCTTCCAAGTTTGTCGTTGTTGGTTCTCCCGATTCTACTATTAGTTCACTCAGGTCTACTACTGCCAGCCCAACATCTCAGTCTGAATCTCCTTCTAGGTTTAATTTGGTTGTTGACCTCTTCCCTTATCCGTTGCTGCAGCATATAAGTTCGGACTTACCTGCCTCATGTTCTATGGTTCGTTAGCATCATATGGTTCTTTGTCCACTGCTGCTAAACATAGTAAATCTAACGACTTCTTCAGCTTTGTCTAATAACCATCTCTCTTAGGTAGTCTCTCCTCTTGCCTATGACCAATTATATTTTCTAATGCTGACAGGTGTAAGGCTTGGTATAGAACTATAAAGAATAGAATTCAAGCATTGCATTCCAACAACACTTGATATTTGGTTTCTTTTCATCCTTCAATGAATTTCCTTGATAATTGTTGGATATACAAGATAAAACGTTACGCAGATAACAACATTAAACAAGCCATTGTTCAATTGATTTTCATGATTGTAGTTTTATATGATTAGAAGATTAATCAACTTAATAAATATAACTTAATAAATATAATGCATTTTCTTAATAAGACACTTGTTAAAGAGGTCTGCTTACAACAATCTCTAGATTTTATTGATTATACTCTTTCTTTTTAGATGTGTTGGTTGCATAAGTTTTGAAATGGTTTGAAACAAGTTTCTAAGACATAGTACACTCACAAAAGTAATTATTTTTTCTTTATTGAATTTCATGTTTATGCTTCTAAGGTAGACACATTATTATTCATCTTGTCTAAAGATAGTAATATTTTTTATCTTCTAGTTTACATTGATGATATTTTGTTCACCGGAAGCAATTCAGTTTTGTTTTATCGATTGATACAGTTATTAACCTTAGAGTTTAAGTCTTGAGATTTAGGAGTTGTTCATTATTTTTTAGGGATTAAGGTTTTTTCTACTAATATGGGTATCATGCTATATTCATATAAGTACATTCTTGATATATTTCTTCTTCCAAATCTATTGATACTTTTATTTCTACCTCTATAATGTTCAATTGCTTGTTTTTTTTTATTTTATATGGTTTTGTTAAATTATTGGTGCTTTTTAATGTCTTACTTTTATGAGACCAAACACTTTTTTGGCTTGTAATAAGGTATATGATGTAATTGAACTTGTGATAATGAGTGATTTTAGACAACCAAATATAGGTCTGCTACAACTAGATAAGCATTTGATTCAGACAAATTACATAAATAGCCTAGCAGATATATTTATAGACCAGTGGAATAGATTTAAAGTTAAAAGGAGGTTTGGTCGCTCTAGACAAGAATAATAACTCAAAAATATCATAACATTTGATCTAACTATTGGATTGCACTGAAATTTTAACATGAGTTTTTGGAAGCTATTTTCCTTAAAGTAGATGGAATTGCTACTTTGATCATTAGATCTTTAGATTTTTAAAATCTTGCACGAGGGCCTTGATGTTGGCAATTTTTATGATTTTTCTTAATATTTTTGGATTTTTATTTTGTTTTTTAGTTAAGGTAAGGTTTCTCACCTATTTAAAGATTTGTAAAGCTCCTAGAGGATTATTATTATAGAGAAAATAAAATATGCAGACTTGGGTTTCACATCTATAACCCTTTTTACTCATTAAAATTCATGTGTTATTTCTTTTGTTATTGTTGTTTTTAGCTTATGTCTTTATCACTCTATTAATTTATGCATGCTCGTACAAATATATATTGAGTTGTCATTAAATATATTTTGTATTATCTTAAGGATATGGTTTCCTTTGGCTTACATATCACCCATAGCTCCTCTGTTTCTTTACATGGTTCTACAAATGTTGATAGATTGGTAGTGTTAATGATTATTAGTCTACATGTGGATATTTTATCTATTTTGATAATACACTAAGTTCTTGAAAATCAAGCAAATAACACAAGGTTGCTTATTCTTCTACCAAGGTTAAGTATAAAGACTGAGGTTATACAACGTTTGTATTTATTTTTAGATATGTAAATTACTCCTATTTTTGTGTCTCTGATTTTGGGTGATAATATATGCGCTACTTATTTATCTATAAATCATATCTTTCATGCTTGTATAAAATATATTAAGGTTAATTATTATTTTATATATGAAAAGATTGCCAAGAAGAACATTCAAATTTGCTTTATTTCTTTCAAGGATTATCTTATAGATATTCTTATTAAACCACTTCATTTTTTTTTATTGATCAGTTCAAGTTTGAAGTTAACCCTCCTTCCTCATGCTATCTGGAGGTGTGTGTCATATGAAATTTTATAATATAAAATGTATATAATTAGAAAAGGTTGACAGGTTTAATCTTGTGTTGTAATCTTTATATTAACTATTGTCTACTTTCCTCTCTCTGTGTCTTTCTCTCTCTCTCTCTCTATATATATATATATAAATACTGATTAATTAATTAGTTAAGCCTTCTATTATTCTCAACTATATATTAAATATCAAAATTAATTAATTAGTTAGGCCTTTTATTATCTTCAATTATGCACTAAATACCAAAAGCATATTTACTGTGCATTACAATATCAAAGCATATTTAAATCTTACTTCTTGTGGGGTCTAATCTCTTGCAAAATTGGTAAGAGTATGCAAAAAAAAAAAAACAAAGATTATGTAATTTAAACTTGATCACCAACTTCTTCTTCTTTTATATATAAATTTTGGTTAAACTCATGAAAACTAATAAGCACTCATACTAGAAACACCCTCCAAGTTAGGTCATTAACCAATAATATCCTCCTCTAATCATTAGGTGGAGATTCAAATCAAATAAAAGAGTAATTATAAGCGAGCTAACACCAAATTAATTAAGAAATTTTATAAACTTATTTTCTTAGCAAAAAAAAATTATTTAGCTCACTAAAGCTTCATGTTCATGCATATTTTTTTTAACTCATTTTTTTTAAGAAAAAATTACTCTGAACCTACCAAGACTTATACATATTTACACTTGTTTTTTTTCTTGTAATTTTACAAACTATACTTTACGTACCATGTCAATGTAAGATTTAAATTTTGATGAAAAGAAGAAAATGTCCTCCTATATTATCAATCAAATGATTCAAACTAAAATCAATTCATCTCTCTTCCTCTCCTCCCTTCCCAGTCTAACCAAAACTCAAACATTACACTGTACATGCAAATATTATATATTGTTTAATATTAGGGATTGTTTATTGTTGGGATCATTTGTTAAGTAGAAGATAGATGGGTAAGGGTGTGAAGTTATAATATTTAATTTATAAAGACTCTTTAGTCATATAATTTATAAAAACTTCATTGTTGACTGATTTTTCACATGCTCACATCAATACGTAAAAACTACTATAAATATTGTAGCTAGTGGTATGTAAAATGTGATTTCTGAATCTACCAAAGGAAGATGTAATCGCGTATAAATTCTGAGAGAGTAATTTCCATGTTTATCTCTATAAACTGTCATATTTGCTGCATCATCGCTTTATGGTAACTTTCAATTCTTCACATTAAATTTTAGGATGGAGGCAAATGGATTATTGAAGCTTATTTTTGTTCCTTATAATTTTACTATTTCCAAGCCCACGAAGAAAATTCATCTTTTTTTTTTGTTATTATTTAAAAAATATTTATTTTTTTAAAATCTTCCAGATGTATTTTTAAAATAATTAAAAAAATAACTTTTTTTTCTTTTAATATTTTTTCATTCTGTTTTTCCCCAAGTGATTGCTAGGCCCTAGCACGAAGTATCAAGGAAAAGCCCAATTACAACTAAGTAACGAAACAATTATAAGCCCAGCCCATTAAATAACTTCCAGAAAGTTCCAAAAAAAGGCCTTCTTCTACCCATCACCGTCACTCCTTAACTCCGTTAACCATCCCAAAACCCGTACCCCCATGTCCCCAGCTCGCACACGAGACCCCTACGAAACAGCCACCTAACCCCGTCAAAAAATATCCACATTCTGGAACAGGCAACAATCCTAACCTTCCCGTGTCAACTATGCAACCACAACCATACGACACGTAAAGTGCACACGCGTCAGAGTCTCAATGGTTCTCCACGTCACAGCCTCTCCTTTGCCGTAAAAGACCCGGCTTCCTCTCTATAAAACTCGTTCCCCTTTCCCTTCCTTCACACAAACGTTAGCATCCATTTCTTTTCCTCAAGTTACCGAAGTTCACTATTTGCTGTCCTTCTGATCAAATCTAGAGAAAAAAAAGATGCAGATCTTCGTGAAAACTCTGACCGGCAAGACTATAACCCTTGAGGTGGAGAGCAGCGACACCATCGACAACGTCAAAGCCAAGATTCAAGACAAGGAGGGCATACCGCCGGATCAACAACGCTTGATCTTCGCCGGAAAACAGCTCGAAGATGGTCGGACTCTGGCCGATTACAATATTCAGAAGGAGAGCACCCTCCACCTTGTCCTCCGTCTCCGTGGAGGTATGCAGATATTTGTGAAGACCTTGACAGGGAAGACCATTACCCTAGAGGTGGAGAGCAGCGACACCATCGACAACGTCAAGGCCAAGATTCAAGATAAGGAGGGCATCCCACCGGATCAACAGCGTTTGATCTTCGCCGGAAAACAGCTCGAAGATGGTCGGACTCTGGCCGATTATAATATTCAGAAGGAGAGCACCCTCCACCTTGTCCTCCGTCTCCGTGGAGGTATGCAGATATTTGTGAAGACCTTGACAGGGAAGACCATTACTCTAGAGGTGGAGAGCAGCGACACCATCGACAACGTCAAGGCCAAGATTCAAGACAAGGAGGGCATACCGCCGGATCAACAACGTTTGATTTTCGCCGGAAAACAGCTCGAAGATGGTCGGACTCTGGCCGATTACAATATCCAGAAAGAGTCTACCCTCCACCTTGTCCTCCGTCTCCGTGGAGGTATGCAGATATTTGTTAAGACCTTGACCGGGAAGACGATTACACTGGAGGTGGAGAGCAGCGACACCATCGACAACGTCAAAGCCAAGATTCAAGACAAGGAGGGCATCCCACCGGATCAACAGCGTCTGATATTCGCCGGAAAGCAGTTGGAGGATGGAAGAACCTTGGCGGATTATAATATCCAGAAAGAGTCTACCCTTCACCTTGTCTTGCGTCTCCGTGGTGGTTTCTGAAGGCTTTGTTGCTCTGTTTGTGGTTTCCTAAATGTTGTGTGTGGTGAGCCCAGGTGAGGCCTATGGATGTTTTACCATCATCAAATAAAGATTAAGATATTATGCTGTGTGGCTACTAAATTCAATGTATGGTTTAATGCCCGAGGATATCTCTAATTATTCTAAGTTTGCATGTAATTAAAAATGAAACTGATTCTAAATATATTAAAATAATATTTTTTTATTTTAAAATTTTTAATATCAGAATATTAATTTGAAATAATATTTTTTAGAAAATTTAGTTTTAATACAATACAGCCTCTTAGTCTCTCTTTGGATGGATGATATCGCGTGGGCACCCTTTGCTTTGCATTATCTAATTCAATGGGAGTGAGTTGTCAAGCTGGGTTAGGTATAATAATTAGGTTATAAGATTTTCAAGCATAAATATTAATTTCATCGTTAAAACTCTTTTTATTAATTTTTATTTTATTTTATATTCACAGTAAAACAATTATTTTGTTAGTGTCAATGCAACCATAGATTTGAATTAAATGTATATTTTTAATTAAAATCCCAATTTTTTTCATTTTTCTTGAGAAATACTTTTTTGAACAAAAACTTATTGAAAAAAGTTTGAATAAAAAATTAAAAATCATATAATCGATATTTTTACACCAAGAGATTAAAAACATATATATATTTATATAAGAAAAGTTAAATTTAAAAAATGAACATTTTATTCTCATTACAATCCTAAGAATTTGATTTAAAAATATTTTATTTGTAATATATATATATAGAAAAGACCATTTATGAGTGAGCCTGCTGTCTAGCCCAGGACTGCGACCCTCCCCCCAAAACAACAAGGCAAGCACCCATGGGCCTTGAGGCTAGGGCGTGCCCTTGGTTGGTATGAATGTTTTTATTTTTAATTGACCTTTTAGCTGATGATGTGGTATTGAGTGGTTGCCTTTTCATTTTCATTGGCTAAAAAGTCGGGTCGAATTTTTGGGATTCTAAAAATTTATTTTTAATTATTTTTCATCTTCAAAACAAAAAATATATAATCTTAATAAATCAATTTATAACCTTAAAAAAAAACATTTAAATCCATCTAAAAACTCAAATTTAAATCTAACCAAATAATTTTTTATTAAATAAACACATTGACTTCATATTTATATATATATATATATAGACACACACATGATCATCTAACTATTTTTTCCCCTTCGTATTTTGGTGACTGTGTCTCATATTAAACTCTAATGATTTAGATGTAAAATTAATAAAATATTTCATCAAAAAATAAATCCATAAAAAAAAACATGAACAAATTAAAAATTAAAAACTATAAGGATTAAATTGTAGTTTTTTTAAAAAAATAAAAGAGGTTTGTGTTTTTCTTACTATGATAAAGTTGGTCCCATTATTTTAATTTTTTTAATTAATAAAATTAGATCATATTTCACAAAACTGATGATCAACATTTTTGGTGCATTTGCTTACATCAGGATTATAATTATAATGTAGCACACAAACTAAAATTGTATGAATATAATGTAAGGGGATGGACAAGAAATTGATAAATAAATAAAAAAAATGTTTAGTGAAAAAGGAGGAGGAGAAGAGGCGGACATCTGACACGGTGTAAAAGCCAACAGGGTATACGTGTCCAGCGCCACAATCAAACGAACATTTTTCTGGATAAAAAGTTACATTGGTGATAATTAAATTCCTACTTTGTTACCCTCTTTTTATTTATTTTTTTTTATTTTCGTGATTTGAGCTCCTAACTAGAGGTTTTTAATCATGCAAAAGCTAGGCATGCACTGAAATTTATCTTTGCTCAAGTTTGGATAAATTTTAGAGAGAGGAGGAGGCATGCAGGCTGGACTTTGTACATGGTGAAGAGAAAATCTCTCGACTATAAAACAGAGCAATGGCTGAAACTCTTGTTCTTAATCTCTCAATATGAGTTACTTTAGTTTAATTTGGATCATCTGGACTCTTTTTTATTATATCAATCCAGCAATATTTAACAATTAATTTATAAAACCAAACAATTATTGCACATATTATTATCTTAGGTGTTTCAGTCAAGGGCGGAACTAGGTAGAAAGGGCAAGCAGGCCGGTCCTGCCAGACAATTTTAATTTTTTTTTTTTATTTTTAATGTTTTTTAATTTGAATAAATAAGTTTTTTAATAATATATATATTATTATATTAATTTTAACCTTCCCTGTAAAATACACTTGACTCCGTCTCTAGTTCCCATTACTGATCACCTAACTTGTAAAGTACCGTCTTCTATTATAATAAGTATTAATTATCTTAATTTATTCAAGATTATTTATTATTATCATAGTTACTAATCACTTAACTTATCAAACTTATCAATTTGGGTTGCTCTAATTGAAAAATCTCGGATTTCATGATTAAAAATAAAAAAAAAATGTAAGATCTAAGACTAAATAAAATATTTTATATAAGTTTTTTTTATTTATATTTAATTTCAATCCTAATATTTTTAATTATACAAAAATTGTATATTTATTTTCAACTTATTTTATGTTTCTCAAAGCTTTTCCTCTACCTAATTAAAAGGCTTTTCACCCTCATTTCCACCTATTGTATCCTTCTTAGAAATCAATTGAAATCTCAATTACAAGAAAATTACAGTGGAACTTTCTCTATGATCAATGTCCTGTGAAGTTTTAGCTGCAATATTGGGTAAATGTCACAGAAGTGTACCTAGCTAAATGTTTTCGAAAGGAATTTATTTCATATTATTCATTTAAATTAAAATAATAATGGCACGAGGTTGGTGGGAACTTGTTTCATGTCAATTTCAAGCTATCTAGTTCAAGTAACATATTAATTTGATTGTAAGACAGTAAATTCACATTTTTTTCCTTACCATATTGGAAAACCAAGCATTCAAATCATGTTGAAACAGCCTTACATCTCGATCCCATGATAGCACATAATTAATGTTACTACAAGTCCTCGAGTCTCTTTTCAAGATTTTTTAGTAAATCCTTCATGTTCAATCTGCAATGCTCATTTCTTCTATGGAATCGACAACCTCACACCCCTTGATAATCATCAAACACAACCTTTTTTTAGGGGGAATGTGTTAGGTTGGTTGTCATTAATGTGCAACAACCATTTGCTATTGCACCAACCATGTGTACTTATCCAAGATGTCAAAGGTTGACAGTCACCATTGTTGAAAAAGAGTTGGAGTTGACAGCCACCTTTGTTGAAGAAAGCCTCCATGAATGCCTATAAATAGAGGCATATGTAAGATAGCAAAATGAGTGAAGAGTTTTGTGAGGATGTGAAGAGAGTAGAGAGAAAGAAAGAGCTGCAATAGCAGCAGCTGCAAGTGCAGCAAAGAGAGTTGAGAGTTGAGTATGAGAGGGTGTAATCCTCCTCCTCCATGTATTTGTTTTGTATTCTTTCTCTATCTCTAAATATATTGACTTCTCTCGTGGATGTAGGCGGATTTGCCGAACCACGTTAAATATTGTGTCAGTGTGCTTGGCCTCCTATGAGCAAATATCAGTATATCACCGGTCGGATTCCCCAACAACTGGTATCATAGCACATGGGTTAACGTGATGTTTGATTTTGCTCAAAAATGAAAGTTGTCAAAATTGTGTTTTGACCATACCACTGTGTAGAGGAGGAAGAGACGAAGCCACTGATGAAAACCGCGTCGAAATCGGACGTCGGAAACCGTCGCACACGCTGGTGGGGTGACTGTCCATGTCATCAGCCACGTCAGCAGTTCTGCACAGTTATCAGACACGTCACCTGACATATCATCACTCTGACCGGTCAAACCGCCATGTCATCGGACACGTCAGCACTGCCATATCAGCACCAGTCATAAGCCACGTCATCATATGTGGTCCCATTGCCATGTCACCAGCCGCGAGTCGAGTCGAGTCGAGCCGAGCCGAGTTGGAGCCGAGCCGAGGGATAGGATTCTGTGTGGAGGATTCTGCGTGCAATCGGATCTAAGATTGAATCTGGACCATTGATCAAGTGAAAATTATTTTGATGAGATCTCAGCTGTCTGAAGTGCGATTTGGACAATTTCAGACTTGTTTCCAGCTAATTTGATCATTCCGGATGCAATGGTACGGTCCGATCATTGAGATTGAGATCATAAATGGTGGTGATGAATTATTAAAGAGAGATTACCCGATCAGGAAGCATCTGATGGTCATTATGGTGGTCAATGGAGATGAAGAAGAAGAAATCACACATGTTTGCCCAATTACATGTGTTGAACTGTTATATGGGGAATTTTAATTTCCTTGAGGGAAGGAAAAATTGGGGACACTCTGGACACCTGATCATGTGGACAATTTTGAGGTGGAGAGTGAAATTTGATGAAGACCAATCTTAATGAATCTGAGCATTGGTAGTCTTGCCAGATGTTGAGAAATCAGGTATAAAACCAGGATATCCAAGATCACTTGTAAAGAAAAGCCGCGACAAAGCTAGCAAATGGTTGTATATACGGAAAGACAGTACGATGGATAGATATGGCCTAAGAAGTTCTGTCTAGGAGATTGGGTTTTAAGCGGGACCGATGTGACCCCTCCAATCTTTCCTGGGAACTTGCTTAATGGAAGGATTATCCATACGGTACTATTTTCGTATATATGATAGTTTGTTATGAAACTATTGAAGACTAGTAGGATGACGGCACAAAGAAACGGATAGGTTCCGTATGATCAAGGATCTGATGGAGTGGTGATTTCTCCAAGGAAGTTAGATTCGGTGATTGTAATTTCTCGAGGGGAGAGTTGATGAAGACCCTAACAATGGAAGAGAAATACAGCAAAAGGGATAAAGATTGGCACCCTATTTTGACTTGGATAGATGTTGTGATAGGATGAGCTGCTGTCAAACATAAGCAAGGAATAGGGAGAAATCTGGAGAACAGAAAATGCACGAGGACACACGAAAATTGTGTAGGAGTACCCGAAGGATCCAACGAGGTACTATAATGAGACAACAGGTGCAAGGAGAAGAAAAGTTCCCAGATGAAGCTCAGAGCAGAGACTGTATGAAAAAGTTGTACAACAAGAAGTCTCTTGTGCTCTTGATAAAGGCAACAAGCAAGGATCTTTCAATGCATACAAGGATGGAAAGATGAGCTGTTGTAGATGCACCTAATTGAGGGGGTGCAAATGTCTGTGATAAAAGGCGACCGCCTATGATGAAAGGCGAAGACACCAAAGGGAGTTGGTGTGGGTGGAGCTGTTAAGCAGAAAGGCATAAAAGCTCCAAACATAAAAATCGAGATAAAGGATTGTGAGGCTTATACCGCAACTTTCTATTTCTATGTAATTAGTGACAATGTTCTCTCTCATAGTCCACATGGTGGTAGAGAATTTATGGAGCCACTTTGAAGCATCTCAGCTAAAGGAGGATGCGACCGCTTATGAAAGGTGAAGACACCTTCAAGAGAAGGTGTGAGGGCTATGAGATGAGCCCATGATTAGACCACCGCATGACGATGAGCGAAGACACCTCAAGAAAAGGTGTAAGGGTCGTGGAAGGAGCCCAGTTCAAAACGCCCCAGAGCCAATGTGATGGCTAGGTAAGAGTAAACAGATGGATAGCCAATGAAATGTCTATGATGAGTATGGAGACAAATGCAAGATTGACTTTCATGGATATTACCCTCATACTAAAGATCAATGAGCTAGAAGACATTTGCCTTGGACAATAAGTGGATGACTTGTGGAGCATTAAGACGCGGCTGCAATGAAGGAGCAGAGGGCATGCACAGGTTCCGGGAACAAGTTGACTCTTGTCAAGGTGGTGAGCTCGGTAATGGCATTGTAATACTCAGAGTATGAAGACAAATATGGATCAACCTTTTATGGGCTGCCCTCATGGTTAAAGGTGGAAAGCTACCTAGACTCTTGACACTAAGAGTGGGAGACTCATGGAGAAGTAAGGCGTGGTTCCTAGGGTGGAACAGAGGGCAGACGCAACTCCTGGATGAGTAAACTCTTGGAAGAGTGGTGAGCTTGTGATCATATTGAGATACTCAAATAATGACTGTCGCACTTGAAATATCCGTTTGAGGGGGTGTTATAAGCCTTGATGTGAGGCTTGATGAATCATTTCGGACCGAGCATGGTTGAAGGGAAATGTTGTTCCAGAGACAAGCGTTAACACTATTCAGATGTGATGTGGCAGACCATCTGGTTATAATGATCCTTTTATGTGAAAAAAGGTGTGCTTAGGTTACTCTGATGATTGAAAGGTTTGGTGAGTACCTATAAACTTGGCCAAAGATGCTCTCAGAATGGAAAGCTTGGAAGAGCTGCAAGATGCAAGCTTGTGTTGAAGAAGAAAGATGACAGTTGCCCCACATGAATGACAAAGGGGGTGATTGTTAGGTTGGTTGCCATTAATGTGCAATAACCATTTGCTATTGCATCAACCATGTGCACTTATCCAAAATGTCAAAGGTTGGCAGCCACCATTGTTGAAAAAGAGTTAGAGTTGGCAGCCACCTTTATTGAAGAAAAGCCTCCATGAATGCCTATAAATAGAGGCATATGCAAGAGAGCAGATGGGTGAAGAGTTTTGTGAGGATGTGAAGAGAGTAGAGAGAAAGAGAGAGCTGCAATGGCAGCAGCTGTAAGTGCAGCAAAGAGAGTTGAGAGTTGAGAGTTGAGTATGAGAGGGTATAATCCTCCTCCTCCATGTATTTGTTTTGTATTCTTTTTCTATCTCTAAATATATTGACTTCTCCCGTGGATGTAGGCAGATTTGCCGAACCACGTTAAATATTGTGTCAGTGTGCTTGGCCTCCTATGAGCAAATATCAGTACATCACCGGTCGGATTCCCCAACAAGATGTGTATATGTGTATCGTTCAAGTTTGAGTGTAACTCGTTTTGAAGATCCTAAGTTATGCTAGTGACAAGAATTCTAATCCACTGTAAAAGAGGGAAATCACAAGAGAAGCTCAAATCAAGGAGTGGGATCTCCCTACGTAAGTTAGGGAGAAGAATGTGTTCAATTCTCACCTTTGGTGTGGGAATTAACAATAAGTTCTTGAGTGCATTTTGTGGTGTCAGTGAAATCCAGACTTCTCAAATCTAGAGGTTAGACTGATCGGATTTCGATAAAAAGGCCGGCGATACAATTAATATATACCATTATTAGATTGATCACACTAATATCATGAAACTCATCTAATGTTAACACGCAGGTCAATCTCTCTTGGCTTAATTTATTTCGTACGTCAACACTCAAGGATATTAGCATGGGGTCAGAGGAGGCTTGGCATGTTAATTTCATGCTATCTAATACTGGAGAACTGATTAATTTGCAAGGATCTGGAAAGAATTTAGCAGTCAAACACATCTTTTCTAGCTACCCTGCTTATATACCAAAGAAAATTAAGCATCCAGATCATATTTTAAATTAAACTAACCTTGCATTGATGACATGATTATGCAGTTTAAACAGAAAAAAGTACTGAAGAAAAAGATTGGGCTAAAAAACTAAGAGGCATATATCTCAAGATTCTCTGCAGCTTCTATTGATTATTACATGATTATACCTCTATTTCCTTCTTATGACATGCGTCTGTTGTCTTCAATTTACATATCGTAATTACTTAACAATAAGATTTATGCTAGTTTTGATTACTCAAACGTTTGCTTACTACTTTTTTGACAGAACAATGAAGATCAACATTCATTTTGAAGGCTTAAACCACGAATTTGCAGTAAAAGATGATGCAGCTGTTTTTGACCTCAAAGTGCAAGTTCAAAAGAAGCTCGGGTTCCTAGCTACGAACCAAAGACTCTTTATCGATGGCTCGACAATGCTAAATGACTACAACACATTGCTAAGTTATGGAATTGTTGATGATACTACTCTCAGTCTCCGCTATAAAATCTTGGTTCATGGACGACCAAACCGGCGTGGAATATCCAAAGAGCATGAGCTATTTGTCCATGAGTATAACACAGTTGCAAACTTGAAGCAGATGCTTAATTTTGAGTATGGAATTGATATTAGAATCATCAAATTAAAAATGGGCAATGATAACCTTGAAGATAGCAGAAAAATCTGGGATTGTGACATAATACCTGGTTGTCACCTTCGTATGATTTAGCATATGTAGTGGAATTTGTTTCATCAAACTAAATAGCTTTGTGATTTATAGCTAGCCCAAATAAAAATTAATGTTCCGGATACAAGCATGGTCCAAGGTTATGGAATTCAATAAAAGGACGGGCTAGTAGCTTCTCGCATTGCCCATCAGCAGGTTAGTTTTTAAGCCTCTGATAAATAAAAGGCTTTCTGGGGCCAGTTTTTCAATATTATTTCCTGGATTTAAAATAAGAATCATAACCTCAAATAATTTTCATGAAAGAATAGGTTTTAATTGTGATACACTTAATAAATTAACTCCGTTAATTTCAGATTTTAATTTTTTACATCCTAACCTTGTATTCTCAATACACACACATACATATATATATATATATATATTGAAATTACCTTCTAATATTACCTTTATTTAGTGTTAGAATGAGATATACATCACATTGGTATAATTAACTAGGTGAAGGGTTTATTTTGCTTTTATGAGATGAGTTCAAATCTTAATAAATGTATCAATTTCTTTCTTTATGAGGTTGTTTGAAAAATATAAAAAAACCATTAATTATTTGGAAAAAAATTTAAATTGAAAAAATAAATAAAATGAGAATGTAGTGAACATAGAAAAAAGAAGAGTAGGGGAAAGAAAAGGAAAACTAACAAAAAATAACATAGAAATTGTGAAACGCCACCGAGGCTGTATACGTGGCCCTGATGCTTAAAAAAGAGGCGAACGATGGGTCTTTCATGTAGAATTACGTGTCGTCTGTCTAGAAATTGCAGCTGACGGTGCTACAACTTCCGACGATAAAATGAGGCCCCTTGTTTGTTGCTCCTCGTACTTAATTTCTACACTTATTTAAACCTTAAAACACGTTAGAAACTTATAAAAAACCATTCCCCTCCTCTCTCTCTCCCCTACCTTCTCTCTTTCCTCTACATTCAGGGACCTTATTGTAATACCAATAAAGTTCAAAGACTATTTCGTATAAATATACGTACAACTTTAAGAATTAAAATGAGAAAAATTATCCGAAAAAATAAAATCAGTTAATATTTCTATAAAACGGAGTAGTTTCATCCCAAAAAAAACTTTAAATTGATGTGGTTTTAGTTTATTGCAGGGGATTTATCTAATTTAATGAAATTAAACTACATTTAGTTTTAGTTTCTTTACAGTCAAGTACATGTGCTCCGTTGAGGTTAAGATTCCAAGTTAATCTTTCATGCAAGAGAATAATGCACATGCATCGTGAATACAATGTTTGTAATTATATATACAAAAAAAATTAATTGGTAATTAGAAAGTTGATGTTTGTGTTTAGTAAAATAAATTGATATTATATAAATCAATAAATCATAAAAAAATAATTGTTAATATTAACTAAAAACTTAAATGAAAAGCTAAAAAATAAATACTTGTGAAGATAATTGATCTCATGATGTCGGAAGTTATTTGAACTTTTTTATTTAATTATATGGTAATAAAAATAATTTTTTGTAAGTAATATTTTAAGTCTGCTGAAAAAATATAATTATTAGTGAAAGTTCTAATTTTATTATTAATATATTTTTCAACAAAAAAACATATTTTTTGAGCTATGTTGTTCATTGAATAAAGAGCAAAATAAATTAAAATCAATATACCCAAAAAAAATTAAAATAAGTATAAAAAAATTATCTCTTTTATCAAAAAAAAAATAGAAAAACCCTTCCCTTATTGATGCTATCTTCTTTTTCTTCTTCTTCTTTTATTGAAAAATAGTTTTATTAACAATATTATTTTTAAGTAAGGAATTATTATAATCTTGAAAGAAAAATTTTATAAAAAAAATAATGAGTTAATAATTTTGATGTAATTATATTAAAAAGATAAGAATAATGAATTTGAGAAGAATTGAATAAGAAATAGATATGTTATCTATATTTAGAAAATTATGAGGTTCACATATTATTCAAAAAGTACTTTTTAATATTATCATACAGATATGAACATGATTTAAAAATAATGATATAATTTGATAATTAAATACAAATTAATAGCTAAGCAAACACAAGCCTGGCACAGCACGTTAGAACCCAGGTGCACGTTTTTTTATTTTTCTTAAAAAAACGCATGACATGTGGTCCCAACTATTTTTTTTAAAGAAGGCATATGACATGTGACCCATTTGGATAGACAATATGTAACGCACTTGGATAAATAATGCATTGTTCATCTACCTTCTTTTATGGCTGCTATTGCTACCGACTAAGGTTCAATTTTTTTGGATTAAAAAAACCTAGATTTAAGTGTGTATTTTTTTTCACCTAAATCATGAAAACAAAACTTATAAATCTTTATTATTTTATTTTTTAAAATAAAATATATTTTAATTAGTTCAAAAACTCAAAATCAAATCAAATTAAAAAAAAATTAAGCTTTAATCCACTTTTACTGGCATCATTGAAGGACAAACTTGTGAAAAAATCAATTCAATTCAATAACTTAACCTATTAGGTAAGGTTTTATGATATTATTTATATTATTCTCTAACACATCATTTTAAGTGAAAGCTTTTTGGATTTAAAATTTATATAGACTTACTTTATATTATGATTAAGTTTTATTAAATAAATAAAAATGATGAGACTCGAACTCATAATCCTTTGATCATCAAGATTTTAAAATCATATTGAAAAACCAATTCATCTTGATAATTTAAATTATTAAGTAAAATTTTAAAATATTATTTATATTATTCTTTAACAAAAGCACGCCTCCGTTAAATTTGTTTATCAAAATCAAAGCCATGAATACTAAAATAAAAGTGTATTGATAGTTTGAATCCAGTAGATTAAATAAAAGCATTCTTTTTCTTTAATTTTTTTAATAATTTTTTTTCTTTCAAGATCTAGGAATTGGAATATATAAAAATAAAATTTGAGATCTAAATAAAAAAATCCAAAAAGAAAATTCAAAAACCAAAAAAATATATATTATAATTTGAGAGACTAATATGTAGATTTAGGCACCTCTTTAGCAGTATTATACATTGAAAATAAGTTGTTAATTTTTGTCAACGTCATCATTTTTTAAATTTTAGGTTTCACAGTGATTAAAAGTTCTTGCATGTAAAATTTGACCGGTCATTTAACATCGGAATCATCTCTAAAATCATGGACATGTGATAACATGCAATCTAAAAATCATATGAAATTCAAGAACACTGAAAATAGAACTTGTCAAAACCAAATTGAAATCAAATGAAGTTTTTTGGCCAAGGACAAACATGTTGAAGATTTTAGGAAAAAACTAAGGAAACTTGGCGGCTGATGTTGGACGAGCTCACACCCTGAGCCTGTCGAAGCTGGACCAGCCAGCGTGGTCGCCTGTTGTGTCCCGGGCTGAGTTTATCGACTCTGGACATGCCGACACGGCAGCCTGCCAGCCTGTTCTGCACCGTGCAGGCGATCTGTCATTTGCTAGTGGCCAGCCAAATGAATTGTTGGCTTTGTCATCTTCTCTTCCAATCTTCCACGTGAGAATCAAAAGTCTCCTTCAAACGATTTATGACTGTATGAGTTGATAAGATTTTAGCAGAATTCAAGCCAAGATTTGTGTTGCTTTTGATGGGCTCAGTTGGGTACCAAACAAGGCGATTTCCCATTTGCGGCACGACTACTGAAGTGCGGTTTCAACTACTGATGCGGTTTCGACCACAGCATGTTTCAACTACCTCTTCCATTCAATTATATATGTATACTGTTGTCAGATAAAATAATCTGATGTTTAGATTCATTATTTAACGATAAACATTATATTTTACTAATCGTTAAGTTTAAAATATCGGTTTCAGTAAAATATTTATGCACATTAAACTATTATATTAATAAGAAAATCCTGATAAATCTAAATCTAACATATATATATATATTATATATATATATAATCTCTTTCTTCTTTACTGATATGAAACTTGCATAAACCTCCTTTTCATGCCGATATGCAAATGGATTGATAACGAAGTTGTATTAACCTCAATCTCACACCAATATATAATGGATTTATATTGTTATTCAGGATATTTTTAGTTTAAGTATTTTTAATGACTTGATGTGTTAATATTAAAAAAATTAAAAAATATATTATTTTAATATATTATAGAAAGTATTTTACACGATATTAAAAAACACTTACAAGGACGTAGCTGGTAATTTCAATAATTACATGAAAGTAGAGAACTGGTTGTTGCTCTTCCCCATCATCATGAAGCCTAGAAATCTCAGCATGACACTGTGGGGCGGGGGGGTCATGCTAATCGCAGAATATGGAAGGCTCAACAGTGAAAATAATGAGTTGAAGCAGATGCACTATATCTCGCCCAAATTTTAGATAGTGACCTTCGCTAGCTGCCATAAATAGGATTCAAAACGATGTTCATGTGTCTGCAGCTTCCATAATGGTCCAGCTGGCTTCTAAATAGCGACGCCGGATACATCGATTTCCTTAGAGCAATGTGAGAGGCAACATATAAATATTTTAAAGAATTGCAAAAGAAAATGCATGCCCTTGAGTTTACGAGGTTAATGTGGTTGTAAAAGTTGCCCATGATTGCAAAAGTTCAACTACCGCATGAATATATAGAACGTGTCATCTAGAAGCGTACCCTATATTAGGATAATCCAGAGATAATTGTTTGTATTAATTGACTATTTTTGTTTATTGCATTGAACTTGTATATGTACATGTACAGTAGCAATCATGTCTGGGGGCGGAAAACTAAGCATAGAAATATATCAAAATATTTTCTAAACTTATTCTTGATTTTTAGTTTTTCTTGATTTGTAATATTTGATTAATAAATTAATTATTGTTAACACTTTTCCTCAAATAGTGTAAATATATCTAAAATATTTTATTTGATACTGTTTTAATAAGTATATCCACCAATTGATCTGACAAAAATAAAAATCACAATCTTCTCAGGAAGTTTCTACTTGATAGAATATCTATCTATTTTTATGTATTTACTTCGATCATGTTGAACTAGATTATTGGCTATAGCAATTATGGCTTTGTTGTCATAATATATCTTGATCTCAGTCTTTATAAGATATCCTAGCTCCTTAAATAGCATTTTTATCCATAGTATTTCACATAATACTTTGGTCATCCTACTAAATTATGCTTCAACACTAGATAGAACAACAACATTATATTTTTTACTTTTTTAGGTCATAAAGTTCCCTCCAACAAAGGTAAAGTATCCTAAAGTAAACTTTCTGTTAGTCAAATTCTCAGCCTAGTCTGCATCCATATAACTAATGATGTTAAAGTGATTATTTTTTGAGAAAAGAATTCCTCTTTCTCAGAGAGGATTTTAAGTATCTAAACACTAGTAATACCGCCTTTAAATATACTTCAATTGGGTTGTGCATGAATTAACTGACTAGACTGATTTCATATGCAATATTAGAATGTGTATGCGAAAGGTATATGAGTTTTTCCATTAATTTTTTATGTTGTTCTCTATGTTTGGGAACCTAATCTAGATATTCTACTAAACAATGATTTTATATGATTGGCATATCCACAGTTTGCATTCTAGCATGCTTGTCTTAGCTAATAGGTCCAATATATACTTTCTTTGTGAATAAGCCTATTTTTTATCTGTGTATTTTGATTCCCAAAAAAATGCTTCTATCCATCAGGATCTTTCATTTCAAACTCACTTGCTAGATACTTTTATAATTCTAAAATTCCTTCTTCATCATTTTTTATGACTTTTATATCATCATTATAAATAATCAAAGCTATTTTTCCCCCATTTCTTTTTAGAAATAGTGTATGGTTCGAGATACTTTGGTTAAATCCATGCTCTCGCATTGCTATACTGAATCTTCCAAACCATGCTCTAAGAGACTCTTTCAGTTTATAAAGTGATTTTATAAGCCTACATATTATATTTTTTTTTCCTAGTAAAACCAAGGGAAACATTCTTATATATTTTTTCCTTTAAATCTCTATATAAAAAAAAAATTCTTTACATCACATTGATGTAAAGGCCAATGTAGGTTTACTGTAAGTGATAGAAGTATCTGAATTGTGTTCAGTTTGGCTATTGGTAAGAAGATTTCTTGATAGTCTATACCATATATTTGTGTGTATCCTTTAGCTACTAGTCTTGCTTTGTATCATTCAACCATCTCATCTGCTTTATATTTCACAATAAACACCTATTTACATCCAAATGCTTTTCTTTATCTGGTAATGTAGTTAGTTCTTAAGTATTATTATTCCGGAGAACCTTCATTTCATCATAAAGAAACATCTTCTAGTGTTTATCTAGCATGGCTTCTTCAATATTTTATGGAACCTATTCTGAAGACATTTTTTTCATAAAGACCTTTATTACATCTGACATATTATGGGCTAGATAAAATTCATAATGGAGTATTTGAACTTCTTTTTTTTTTCTTCTAGTGAGTACCGTTTTGGGGGCACTCCCCAATTATGTCTATGAGGTAAACTATATGCTATATAATCAAGTAATGTAGGAAAGTCTTGAGATTTTACATAAGTTGTAATGTGAGGATTATTCTCGCAATTCTAATTTTGGTTATGTTGTATATCGGAGATGGGGTTATTTAATGTGGCTTGAGTATGTAAGTTGATATAGTTAATTTGTTTAGTAATCACTAATGTTATTTGAGTATAGTTAAAATAAACCCAATCTCATATCTATTATTCTTGTTTATTCTTCCCTATTGAAGAATAGATGAGGATGGTTCATTAAAAAAAATATTTGGTTTTAAAAAAGGTTACATACATAGTAATATAGAGTTTTTGTATAAAGGGATCATAATACCAATATCTTTTTGTATAAAACCATAACTGAGAAAGACACAGCGAACAACATATAAATCTAATTTGGATCATTAATAATGCAACACAACTAAATATTTTTAAAGGTATATGGAATGTTGAAGGTGGTTTAACATACCATTCCAAAGTCTGGAGTGGTATGTAAAAATTAAGTACATAGGATGACATACGGTTAAGAAGATAAATAGATGAACTCATGATATCAGGCCAACATTATTGGGGTATATGAACAACTCTTATAATGGTCTGTACTGTCTCTAGTATGTGTTTATTTTTTCATTCAGCAATTTTATTCTGCTAAGAAGTATATAAACATATAGTCTTATGTATGATGCCTTTGTTATCACAAAATTATCTAAACTCTTAGCTAATATATTCATCTTTATTATCATATTAAAGAGTTTTATTGGCCATAAAAAAGTGAGTTTGTATAAGGGTGATAAATTTCTTAAAAACTAGTAGGATATTTTTTTTATACTTCAATACATAAACCTAAGAGACCTTTGTATAGTCATCAATAAAGGTGACAAAACATCTAAAGCCAGCAGTAGTCATAACAGATGCAAGACCCTATAAATTGAAGGGAATAATCTCAAATGATGCATTGCATTTATTATAACTGATAGAGTAAGTTGTTTGATGATTTTTACCTAGGATACAATTCTTGTATTTGAAATTAGAAAGCAACTCTCAAATAAAGTAGGGAATAAATGTTGTGAATAGTTGAATGATGGGTGTCCTAATTAATAATGTTATAATTAAATATCTTGTCTTTATCGTTGTGATGATCAGGCAAAATGAACTTTTTCAAACTCTAAATAATCCACATAATATAACCTCGCTCTTAATATCATGATCAAAAATCTTTTTCATGAAAATATATTGAAATAAACAAAATGAGGAGTACATCAGTATACAACAGTTTAAATCTTTTATTATCTGCCTTATTAATAAGAATTTAGTAAAGAGTGAAGGAACAAAAGGAGTATTAGGAAGAGTGAATATGGTTGATAATTTTGTTGTTCCTCCCCCTGTTATTGAATAAATATCATTGTTACCATTTGATATGACCTTCCATTAAGGAACTAACTTCGTTTTAAAGTCATTATTATCGTATGTTATGTGATTTCTCACCTCAGAGTCAATAATCCAATTATTTATATGTTCATCATTGGATACTAAGTTTGTGAAACCAATAATATATAGGTATTAAGTTAAAGACCAAGGTTGACTGTCAAGTGGCATAAGTGTGTTTGAATCTATATTAGTAACAAATGTTGCTAGGTCGTCCCGTTCATCTTTTTTTCCCTTTAGTTTATACCACCACTCTGGATACTCGTGCAGCTGAAAACAAGTGTCTTTGGTGTGTTTGTTTTTGCCATAATATATGCATCCACCCTCACGAGCTTTTAGTTTATAAAAAATTAACTTGCTAGAATTCAGCCCATGTGGACCAGGCCTAGGTTGAAGAGACTGTTTATTAGATGATGATAGGCTAAAAATTAATTTGGACAAGTTACCACCAGGTCCAACCTGTATATTCGGGCTTGTAAGAGTGAGGTTGTTGAAATCATTCTAGCCCTTATTAGTCATCTTGTTATTCACATCATTCTTGATGACTTTATCTTTCTGCAGCCCTAGATTTATCATATCTCTCCTTTTCATCTCACCCTAGTTTATATCTGTCTCTTGTTAATAAACCAAAATCATCTGCCCCTTCCTCCTCCATCATCAAAGTTTTTTTGGTGTTTTCTCTTCTTACTTGAGCCCAAGCTTGCTCAATCAATGATAGAGGGTATAAATTCAATCTTTTTAAACTAATGTGTTATATTTTTATATGTCCCTATCGCATGTCATGGGATTTAGGCATTTGTAGTTAATCTCTCACTAAAAAAATTGTAAGTTAGTGTAAAGATTGTAAATTAATGTAGTAGTCTTCTAGAGAACCCTTTTCTTGTATGGCTCGACTGACTTTTCATTTTAGATCATATACTTGGACATTATCTCCTCCATTGATGCAGGTTGTGACAATGACATCCCAAACACCTTTAGTTATAAGAAATATGATAAAATTCCCAATTAAATATGGGATCAGGGGATTGATAATTCAACATTAAACAATAACATTTTATGTTCTTCATTTACGTAACAATACCATTTTTTATTCTCTTACTATATATTGGGTCGGTAAATGCTGGCTATCTAATTTTACTGGTAATTAATCCAAGTTTGTCTTTGTCAGAGATGAACATCTTCATAATCTATGATCATAGTTCATAATTCTGATCATCGAGTTTGATTTCAAGGATGGCTATTAGCAGGACAAGGTTTTAGGTAGAATTGATTTGAGTATCGATTCTGGAATTTGTGACTATAATCTAGATATGGTTCGGTGAATTTGGTTCTATAATATTTTAAGTTATTTGTGATTTGAAAAAGATTAGATTAGATAAGTGACTTTAATACTATGTTAATAATGTTCGGATAGCTTAGAAACAATTGTTTGTATAAATTCACTGCCTTTTCTCTTTATTGCGTAGAACTTATATCTTTTTTATTTCTAGATCCTGGTTTATAATATTTAATTGCTAAATTAGTTCTTTTCAACATACAACATAGATATTAACTATGAATTTCGAATACTCATTTTATAATTATTAATTTCCAGGAAAAAAACAAATGAAACGTTTAAAAATAATATTTTAATATAAGAGAAGATTGTTTTAACACTTAGTGGATCGGATATGATTTTTTCTTCTTTTTTAAATCTGTTTCCTTTCTATGCTATAAATATCAAGTAATTATAATTTAAACATCATAAAAGTTTACATTACCAGTAAAAAAACCTTCATATTTTGTCGATGCGTGTTCATTATAATGTTTTCCCACCTTTACTTTGAATTTAAACAAATGTAATGAGCAATCTCCTCCAATAACCATGTGAATTTTTAAGATGGAAAGACGTGGTAATATTATACTACAATATATATGAGGTGGGGAAAAGGGAAAAAAGAAAGGGAGGGCATCGATCCTTGATTATCCTAGTTTGGCCTTCTGTATGTGGTCCTGGTTTAACTTTCCAATAATTGATTACATGACACCAAAATTAAATGCGAAAGAGTCATAGCTCCTACTAACTATCAAAGCAGTTGTGCTGCATATGTCCTTCAATGCACAACCACCAGTCTTCACACCCTCTGCTATGAGTATATTAGTCCTCGAATGGCTTTAATATTGTCCAAAAGCTTTACCTCCGTTGTTTCTTCACTAAATTCCTATTGGTGACTCTGTGATCCTTCAGTATCTTTAGTCTTTTTCGCTATGGCTGACACTGAACATTCTTCTTCTGACGAAACTTCTGTGGATTCTAGAGGTACTGTACACTCGCTTCTATGAGCACTTTCCTTTACCTACACGTCATCTTGGTAAGAAATATTGCTTGTTTTTACACGGTATTAGTTTCCCCCTCCTATGTTCGTTACCCTTCCGGTTTTATGTATGAACTGTTTGTTCTCCAAAGGGTGTAGAGTTTATTGGTTTTGGGGTGTTTTGTTCAGAGGAAACAAGTCAGGAATCAAATCTTGAATTCTCTGAGGATGAGGAGACGCTTATAATTAGGATGTTTAATCTAGTTGGAGAGAGGTTTGTCTGTTTCCCTTTTGTTTTTCTATTTCAATGACTTTGTTAGCCTTCAGATTCAAAATATCTAACACCCAAGTTGTAATAATCTTAATCATCAGGTGGTCTCTAATTGCTGGAAGGATTCCAGGAAGAACAGCAGAGGAAATAGAGAAGTATTGGAACACTAGATGCTCTACGAGTGAATGAAGGCATCTTAAGCTTTCTTACTTTACGTCTGCTAGAGCGAGTTGTGCTTCTGTTATTCATGAGCAGAAGATGAAGGGTTAAGCTGGTTCTGTAGCTGTGCTGTGTTTCATGAAGGGTTATTGTGATCATTTATTAGCTGCTATACCTTAAATGAGGATAATGTTCCTTGTGAATATCCCATGTCTCTATGCTTTTCTTTGTCTTTTCCGAATATATGTATTCCTTGTACTCCAAAACGTTTTCGTGTACTAAATATTTTTGCAAGAAATGGCTTGACATTCGATGGCCATTTCTTCTGTCCGTGTAATTGTCAGCCATTCGTCCCCTGTGCTTATCCAGAAGATCTCCTTTTCAGAGTTTTCCTCCTCTTACTAACCTTTTTTTAAAAAAAAAAACTAGAGGCTTGGCAGCCACTATTGTTGTTGTTTGCATTAAGATTTGCTCAGTATTTTCACTGATTGGAGCCCACAGGCAACCACCATGTCATTTTCTCGTGGAAAATATCACCATGGAAAATAAAAACAATGCAGAACCAGGGAAAGCAATGATGAGGGGTCCGTTTCCAAACTTTTGGCTTTTGAGTTTTTTAGCTCGAAACGTCCCAAACTCGATGGCAAAACCTAGAGCTTCTCCAGCCTTTTGTTTATGAAAATACACGCACACGAGTTTGTGTCTAATTCATCCTTAAATCCAGTCTATCTTAAAAATATGGTTGTTTATTTGCCTTTAATCCTTCCTTTCATCATATTTCCTCATGTTGACTGACTGGTATATCCTTCGTTGATTTTCATCAAATTTTTTAACATTTTATGTACTTATGTTAGTTTTGATGATGAAAACATAACACAATCATAGGTTGAAGATGTAAAAACATTTTAAAGATACATTGAATACATGTAAGGATACTGCCCTGTTATAAAGGTATGTAAAGCCATTTCTCTTATATTTAATGATAAAGTAATATTCTATTATATGATATATGTATAATATCTACTATATAAATTTATTATCAATTTCAATATAACTTCACTTTTTCAACCCTATAGTTAACCACACACTTCAGCATATTTTCCATCATTCTAAAACAAATTATCACTTCAAAAGTTGTATCATTCTAAAAGTTCACAAGTGTGCATTGGAGGGTGAATCAAAAAAGAAAATAGATATAAAATAGTATACTGTACTCGTAACATAATTTGTTGATAAGCAATAAAGAAACCAACCAAGCATTCTAGTATATTACATGACTGTCAGCGATTGTTACAGATCCGATTACATATTCATAAGCTTGACGATCGAGCTGAGAAGCAGTCACAAGTCACCAGTTATAACACTCAGATCAGAAGTACCAGATAGCATCTCAGTTGTGTTATGCATTGCTTTGTTTATAAAGCTTGGTGTCAAGTACTTGCTTTCCGCACATAGCACAAACTCCTGCAACATTAATAGCAAAATTAGAACTTGTTGCAAAACAATCACTAATATGTTAAACTCGACAAATCTGAATCAGAACACGGAACTGAAGTCAGAACATCAACAACAGTACCTTTGGAATAAGCACAGGTGTGACAGTACTTGCCATCTTGATGTACTTGCTGCTTGCAAATCATGCACTTGGTATTTCCATAAGGACTCCATCTGCAAGAAATAGAACTCCAAATAAGTTAAAACAGAATCACACCACAAGAATTACAAATGCGAAATCCCATTGCTAATGTGAAACACCATTAGTGTCAACAAACTATAATGTCTAATGAAAAAGAAAAAAAAAAAAAAAAAGAGTCAGCAAAAGTGTAATACAAGAACACGAGGTAAACTAGAAGAAAGACAAACTTTCATTCAACCTGGACTATAAAAATAATACGGAAATCAGTTACCCCAACAACAACTACTGCGTCTATACCAAACCCATCCTGATCCTTGCATTCTAATTCCCTAATCACCCACTGGCTATTACTGCTACTTAAGATCTAGATGTCCTTCACTCGGCAAAAGGGGTAACAAAATTTCTAGCAGATACATTAAAGTTAGAACACAAACATCGCCAAGTAACTTGCTCGTAACCTTCTTAGCAAAGCCAACTAGCCTTCCCATTTTTTTCTAAAATTCTAGCACAATAGCTCTAATTCCTCATGGAGCACAGGAACTCCATACTCTCTGCAGAAAGAAGCTTCAACCCTCACCGGCATTCAGATCATACAAGTCTGAAACTTCTCCAACTCCCACAGTTTGTTTTCATGCCCTTAATTTACCCTAAAACTAGCTCACAAACTCTTTTCCTCTACACATATAATCCAAACAAATAGCAATACTATCGAAGCTAATCTATAATCATACTCTACCAAATATTTTAACACATCCACACCACAAACCCAAGAACGGGCAAGTTGCACAATAAGCAAGAACCTAGGTGTTCATCCGCATCGCAATTCATTCATATGCTCAGAAAATACCATAAAAATCACACTATCAAACAGCATCACCAAATGTTATTCACACTATCTAGTCACTACTGAGAAATCCCAAAACGCAAACTAAACAAAAAAAATTATTTTTTCACTGTGTTAACGATCACAGCCAGGAACTAAAAAAAAAATTAACAAGAAACAAAAAGCTGAAAAAAAAGAAAGAATAAGAGAACCTTTTTTTCTTGGAAAGGAGTTTATTCTCGTTGATTTTCCGTCCACCGCCTTCGGTGGTGTTGCTAGCTCCTTCCTTCCACTTATCAGGAACAATTACCTTACTTAACTTCTTTTCACCTAAAAAATCAAAATCAAAATATAAATCTCAAAAATCGAGAGAAAATTAGATTAATCAATCATATATTAAGTATATTTGGATGCGAGATTAAGAGACTTACACTTTTCGCACACCATTTTTGTTGTTTTTGCTCTGATTTTTGGGGATTTTTGCCCAAAATTGAGATTTCCTGGAGAAGAGGGGGATTAGAGAGACAAGTCGTTGCTACGCTTGTATAGAGTTTTGGATTGGACTGCTGAATTGACTAACGTGTCCTTACTGCTGAAAGGAAATTTCAATCTGCAGCAAGTTATGTTGACCGAAGAGGCGGTGAGTTTTATTGTGTTTAGATTTTTGGGAAACCTCAATTTTAGTCTCAGACTTGCAAACCCATCCTCAATTGGACCCAAATTTATAAATTTTATCAATGAAGTCCTAAATGTTTTCTATATTTTTAATTGCATCATTTTATAAATTTCTTTTAATATTTTAACCCTATTGTGGAAATTTATATACAAGATGGGGTCAACATATTGATGGAAAAGTGAATGAAGATTAACATATTCAGTCTAAAATGCTTATTTATGAACTAACATAGCATCAATTTGAATAAAATCTAATGAAAACGTTAATAAACATTAATATTCTTTGAAATATTTGGATCAAATTTATAAATTTATAAGTTTAGAACCTAGCGTAGAATGAGTATATAGTCTTGGGACTAAATTAATATTTTCCTTATTATTTTTCCTATATAGAACACAAATAATGAGATTAAATTAATGTTTCCCCTAATATTTTTTTTATAAATAAATATTCTTCTCGTGTGTGTTATTCGACTACGTGAAAACTAAAAGCTGCTTCCTCTATGCATTGTTTGTAAGTAAACACTTGATCACAAGATAATTTTAATTATCTGAAAAAAAAAAAGACAATTACTCTCTTTACTTCAAGAAATGAAAAACAAATTGATGCTTTACTGTTTGAAAAAATATATATATATATAAAAACAGTAAAGCACCTCAATTTTTTTTCCTTTTTTTAATTATACTTTCCAAATTATTATTTTTTTCTAATTTTATTCTTTTACACTCTATTGATTTGGAATTGGTTATTATAATTTATTTTAATTTTTTATGAGATTATCCTAATTTTAAATAAAAATTCTAATAATTAATTGGTATTTAATTTTTTTCTGGCATCTAAGTTTTGCATGTTATATTATTAAATAAAAAATAATATTTTTAAACATAGTGAAGTCTGTAATCAAAGTCTACCACAATAGACGACGTGTTGTTTAGCATTGGTTTAGCATTGGGATGACAAGTAGTTTGTTCTTGTCTTTTTAAAAAAAAAAATTAGGTGAACGACGTCTACCAAATTTAAATAAATAAAAATTTACATGTTCATCTCTGTTTTGGAACAGGGGCTACCCCGCAGATTCCAATCCCTGGTTTGTTTTCGCATAAGATTAAATATTGAAAGCCATATCTTTTATTAAAAAATAATATCAAATTTTACCCTGTTTAAATATTGAATTCACATTATTCTTTGCTCAGTTATATTTAATTTTAAAAGACAATATAATAAATATGATAAAAGGTATATGAGTCGACATGTTATTTAATATGTTGTTTTATTTATTTATTTATTATTATTATTATTTCTTATGAAAGCTTCCAAAGAACTCTCACAAGGAAGAAAATCGTAACAAAAAACGTGCACGAATTTATTGCCACGCCAAAGCCAGTTTATGGCTAAGAACAAAAGGAAGAAAAACAGCCACACAAAGAGTTGATCAAGCAAAGGAATTTTCATATCTAGGCATCTGGATTTGCCAAGAAATATGCCTCGACAGCCTTGAACAAGCCTGCAGTCTTTTTGCCATACACATCTTTGATTTGATCTTTGTTGATCTCAGCATCACCCTTGATATAGTATGTGCTGGTTCTCTTGCAGATGCATCCTCCCTCGGGAGTTGGCACAAACTTGTGTTCATAAGTCACCTTTTCAACTGCATCCTTCCAGACATTGGCTTCAATCAGGCTAAAGCTGTATGTTAAGTTCTCTTCATCAGTGGCTTCAATCATCTGCTTGGCGTAACTGAGTTCTTTGCCTGCACAATGAAAAAACAATTTATTACTTCTTCATGCAAGTATATACAGCATGTGATATTTTAAATGCAAGTTTACAGTTATAACGACAAATACTATAAATACTAGCCTTCAGCAAAAGTGATCTTCCTGATGGTTCCTGGCCCTCCATTTCCTTCAATTATCTCAGAGCTCTTAATATGTTCTGGCAGAATTTTAGGAAGTAGAGTATCTGTATCAAGACAGTATGCCTTGAAAAGCTTGGCTGGGGCGACAGCAATGGCAAACTCATTTTCTAAAGTGATGACACCCATTATAACTTAGGATTTTCAAAGATCACAAGGGATTGAAAAGGGGAAGAGAACTTGCAAATAAGGAATGTGTATGTGGTGCTGACAAAAGAGAAGTAGAGGTGGTATTTATAGGAGGAATTCCATGGCTATGCTGTGTGAAAGGATCACTAACTGTTAATATTCTGTTCATGGTCGTTTCTTCTTCTTCTTTTTTGTCTGATATGATCCAGTCAAATAAAGCACCTCTGAAAACTAAATAAAGATGATCTAATGTCGTTGATACAGTAGTTTTGTGTTTATATAATTAATTGCAAGCACGCTGGCGATAGAGTCAGGTCCTCCTTGCACAGCGCAGCCGCAGCCCAATTTGCTGGATCTTTAAGAAATAATTATAACGCCTACATGCGTGTTGTGTAAACCCAAACCATTTTCCCAATTCATCTTAATCTTTTTTACTTCCCTTATCGAAAAAAGATACTGATTATTGCAGTTGATTGAAGAAAACCCAACCAGAACTGGTCATAATTAGCCTTCCGAGAATATAATCATCAGCTATATAAATAATAAATAGTTTTCTAGTTGGAAATAAAGTTTTAGTTTTTTCATTAGAAAACAAATTGAGAGATAAATGACAAAAACTGACACGACGGAGGAAGCAGAACCTTTTTTTGGCATGCAAGAGTTCCATTTGGTCCCTTAAGTTTTGATGTTTTTACATTTCATCCCTCTTCTCTTAAGTTATTACATTTTGTTTATAAACTTTTTTACTTTCTTCTTACATTTTAATCCTCGAATGCTGAAAGAGGAGAGAGAACACTATTAGGTGACAAGATTTTACCTATCAATAAATTCAATTTTGGTATTTATAAATTGGTTTAATAGAGGAACTCAATAAAGATGATTTCTACCTTTAATGATATTGAAAAAAGTTGATCGATTCTTAAAAAAATTAATTTTAATTTTAATTTTTAAACTAATTAAAATGTATTTTATTGTTAGAAATAAGATTTTAGATATTCATATGATTTTTTCATATGTTAGATTCAAAAAATAATCAAAGTTAAATTAGAGATGGAGAAGAATGTGGTGATCGAAGATGGTTATAAATGAAGCTGTGTCGTTTCACTATGAAAAAAAAAAAATGGCTCATAAGCGTCATCAAATGAGTAAATAGAGTGGCTATCAATCTAGATTATTTAATGGCTACTCAAAAAAATCTAGAGGGTGCAATATAATAAGCCTCAAAATTATATAATCATTTAAAAAAAACCTGAGATTATTTAAGTTTAGTATTTATATTTTAATATTTTTTTAATCGTTAAGTATATATAGAATTTGTTAGCTTAATTTATTTAGTCAATTGGTTTACTAGGAAATTAGTCATAACACTAGAATTAGAGCTTCAAAAACTTCCAACAATCCAAAGTGATTTCCTCTGCCAAGCAGGATTAGTGCTTCCTCAAAACTGAGATTCAACCTTCGTCTAATATTTGCTTGCGCTCTTGGACGATGCATATTCCTCCATGAGGAGAAGACACAAACTTGTTCTTGAAAGGAAGGTAGGTGGGAGTTTCTCTCTTCAATTTAGCAAGAATTTCTCCCCAGCCAAGCACTTGAATGAAGTATGACTTTATGAATTTGTGTTACAACCTTGTATGAAGTCTTTGATACGATGTTAGCGGAGAAAAGGAAAGTCAATTATTAAAACTCATTTTAGTCTGTGGAGGGTTACTTGAGATTTAATCAATACAAAGCTGAAATCAAGTTGAGTTAAAAATAAATAAATTATATAACCTAGCTGATATGAGGGGTTGATTAAATAACCCGACAAAACTCAATTATAATTTATTAATTTTTATTTTTTATTAAAAAAATTATTTTAATTTATTTTAATAATTAGAATAACTCGGTGATTTAATTAAAATTTAAAACCTTGATTTTAGATTGGACCAGACACCGGATTAGATGTTAAACTAAATAATCAAGGGGTCCCTTCTTTTTATTTTTTGGATTGGCTCCTTTTTTTTTTTTATTCCCTGCTGGCTGAAAAAAAAATAATAAATACCATGAAATATTCTTTTTGACTGCTTGAAGTCGCCACACGTGTCGTTGGAGCATGGTGAGGTGGCTGACTTGTTGTCATGTTTAACGCTTGTGCCATTAATTATTATTTTTTTATCTATTAATATACCAAATTGCTCCTAATTATAAATAATGATCATCATACGAAAAAATTTAAAAAAACATTTAAAAGCACAAAGACAATACTTATACCTTAAAATAAGTAATCTGTTACCAACACCTAAACCATACAACACTAGTGTACTTTTACGAAGAAATTCTCTTTCAATTTCTCAAATATACAATTTGTAATTATATAAATAGAAAAATAAAATTTTATTTTTAAATAGATACTCGTACCAAGAGTGAATAATCCTAGATTGATATTGCTACTGCTAGAATTGATGTATGTTATTGTGTTTATGCAATTTATATGGTATTTCCTATAGTTAAGATGTTTTTTTTATATATTTTTTCTTGTATTTTTCTACTCTCATATAGGATAAAAACAGATAGAGGACTTCTAGCCAAGGTGCAAAAAAATTGCTCTAATTGAATATAAATAATTCAATAAATTAAATAGATATTCATTAAAAATACATGCTTTGTGATTTGTACCCATCTCAAAACGGTATTCAAGAAAAAGGAAGGAAAAAGAACAAATGATGCTGAAGAATAATAATTAAACAGTCACTTGCTCATCAATCCCATGGACTGAAGCTGCACTCCACTGGCAATGTTGGGAATCTTTCAGTGTCTTTGCAATAGTCATAGATCACAAGATTTCTTTGGGCCCAGGCAAAGTCCATTTTTTGTTCATCGGAGAGATGCCAGGCATCGTATTGATCCCACCAATTCTTAGTCGTAGTTGATACGCATTCAGGGTAGGGATCCTCCCAGTGGCAAGCTTCAACACTGAAGTCCTTGTAAGAGGACACAAATGGAGCCTTTTTCCAGTCTGTTTTCTCTAGTCCTCCCCTGGTGGCCCAGTCATCTGCGTTCCAGATGCTAGAGAATAGGTACATGGGCTTCTCATTGGGGAAGAAATTGTTTGCTTCTCCATTGTTCTTGTGCACCCTTACTGGAACTTTATCCACGAAAAACCTGCAGTTTGCATCAATATTCAGTGAAAAACTTTCACAGGCTTGCAGTCAGGATAAATTGAAACTATCATTTGCTGACATCCTCGTATCCAATCCAATGAATTAAAGTTATGCTTGGTATAAGTTTCACATTTGAATTTGAGGAGG
Organism: Populus ilicifolia; assembly: GCA_015708895.1. Lineage (NCBI taxonomy): Eukaryota > Viridiplantae > Streptophyta > Magnoliopsida > Malpighiales > Salicaceae > Populus > Populus ilicifolia. The sequence goes on from SRLM01000905.1 coordinate 1,176,987, forward strand.
TAGGTTTAAGGTATCGTAATTTGAAAAGGGAGGTTTAAGGTCTCACTCCAAGCAAGATCTAAGAATATACAAAATTATAATGTATATATATTGATTAATCAAATTCTTTTTAAATTTAAAATTGAAGCAAAACATGGAAAACAGCACCCATGTTTACACAGTTGGTCCATGAAACAGTCCCTTTAATCTACTTTCTTGGCCTTTTCTTCTTTGCTTTTGCTTTTAAAGATGAAAACTTCGAAGTTACGCATTTGAAAAATCCCAGCATTGATCTCTATTTCGAAAACTGAAAACTCATCAATATATATATATATATAAACACAAGATTGAAGGACTTACACTATCTGATGGTTATTCCAGAGAATGGAATAGGTGTGATACTCCTCGGTAGGGTCGAACCAAAGCATGTGCCTCATTTCACGGTTGCCAGTCCCATTCTTGTATATATTTGTTTGTATCAAGTAGGGCTCTCCAGTTCTATTCCCCAAGAACTCAAAATCCAACTCATCTCTTGTTGGTCCTGCCCCATTCTCTGTGCACATCTGCAAACATACGTTAGTCCTCTTTAATTAGCCTCCTTCCCCATTAATTTTCTGTTCTTGCTATCGAATTACAAGCACGATTTCTTAGTGAAGCTTCATAGGCATAAGATTTCAAGGCATTTTGAGCCTGTGGGGTAGTAGAGGAAAGACTTACATAATAAGCTGTCACTACACCTGCAGAGTCGCCTCCAACCAATTTCAGCTTCATGCTAAACCATCCAAATCTATAACTCTGCTTGGTTTGAAATCCACAGCCTATATATTCAAGAGACCAAATTAATACTTTAAAAAGAATACCAATCTTGAACATTAAGCAAGGTATATATATTTATATGATTTAATTAATGAACTGATAAAGAATTTCAGCTGGTTTTGATTGAAGCATCAATGCATAAATTTGTGTACCTGTTTCTTTGTCCAATGAGAGATACCAGATCTGCCCATCTTCAGATGTTTTGAAATGATCTTCAGACCACATTATACTAAAGTTATCTTCAAAAGAAGCTTTTGGTTGAGCTGCTTCAGATGATGTATAAGAAGCAGCCATTAGAGCTGCAATGAAGAGAAGAGCTGCTGCCATTGTAGAAACCTTCTCTCAGTTTTGCTTGGATCAGAAGGCAGATAAGGAGCTTTCTCAACGGGCAGCTAGCTGGATCATTGTGAGGAGGTGATGTGCATTTAATGATTAGTACTTTATAATGCCGTGCTTCCAATGTGAAGGTGAGAACTGGAAAACCAAGTTGACATGTCAACGTTGATAAATTATTTGGACATGATCATAGAATGTACAATTTTACCCGTCTTAGATATGTTAATCATATGATTAGGGTTTTGACGTGGAAGATTATAATAAATTACAAAGTTATAAGACCTAATCCAAGTACTTAGAGCACTGAGAGAGGCGGATTAATCTTGATTGAAAAAAGATAATTTAAAATGATATGGTTTTAATTAAAATAATTAAAAATATATTATTTTGAAGAATTTATTTTTAAAGAGTTAAAATTGGTTTTTATTGGGTAAATTAGGTCAAATAGTATCAATTTTGTAAAAAATTTTTTTAAATTGATGAAATTAACATGGTAAGTTAAATAAGTTTAATAATTATAATAAGTTTAATAGTTATATATATAAAGTAAAAGTAAATTAATTTATGATTATGATTTGAAGAGTGTTTAGAAAAGCAGATTAATTTATGTTTTTTAAAAAATTATTTTTTAGTTAAAATTTTTTTTTATGTTTTGAATTATTTTGATGGCTGATGTAAAAAATAATTTTTTAAAAATTAAAAAATATAGTTGCTTTGGCTCAAAATACAAAAGTGACATGGGTATTATAGGCATTTGATAAAAATGGTGGGAGTGGAATTATAATCATGGGGGACTGAGAAAGCCAGGCTGCCCTCCACTGGGTTTCGACAGAGAATTTTAAGGTGGGGTCCATATGTTGCTGAGCGTTTTTGATTTGCCATACAATAATCAGAAAGTTCTTGGATTTGACAACTGTAATTTGAAGCACACAATAATATGAAATCTCAAAACAAAAATAAACAGACAAAAAATTACAGCCCACTTGCAATTTTTATAAGATTTTTTATATTTTTAATGTTTAAACTTTAAAATTCGTAGAATACTTCTAACAAAAATTAATTTAATATTTTTAAACAAAAAATAATTAAAAAATAAATTAAACCATATTACCAAGCATACTATCTATTACAATTAAATTTGACATGGATTATTACCAAAAAAAAATTAAAAACAAAACAAATTATATTACCAAACATTCTATCTATTATCTATTGCAATTAAATTTGACATGGGTTATTTAAAAAAAATTATTGAAAAAGTTATCAAATACGTAATCATAAAACTTATATCTCATTATCAAATTATTATTATTATTATTATTGCAAGACTGGAATTGAATTTCAAATGCTAATGTACACGTACACATGCTTTTAAGATCATAAACACCAGCAAGAAGCACAAAGATTTGAGATTAAATCGTTATATGAATTGCGAATGCCTTGGCATTTCTAGAAAAACAGAGCACCCGACAGGTTTTTCAAGGCAATCTCTTCACTTTAACGTAGCAATGGAGGTGGTCCAAATATCATGCTATAAAGAGAGAGCTTTTACTAGGAAACAGAGCTTGCTTTCCCGGTAATAAACAAGACCAACATGCTAATCGCAATGACCGAGAAGAAAGGCCAACACTATACAGTGACGAAACATTATCCTCTTCTCTATGGTTCAGACAGAGCATGTGGGCAACCAGTGGTATACCATTATTAGGATGCTCAAGGATGGAATCTTATTAACTGTTTGATGATTACAAGTCAAATGCTTCAAACGGTGGATCTCAATGGAGCACATGCCAGGCAATTTTGATGTGATTATACGGTGACAATGGCATGGATATAAACCCGGACCTGGATGGTGGAAAGACTCGGGACCTGGACGTGTGGGGCCTTACTCGGGTTTCTATATTTTAAAATTTTAAAAATTAATTAACTAGTTTTATTCTAAAAAAATAAATTATAAATAATTTTTTTTAAAAAAAAATTTCTTATCTAAAATCTTGGTTTTTTTAATTATTTTTTAGTTGATTAATATCCTGAAACTGGTATGATTGTTAAGTGCAGGTGGATGGATTTGCATAGTTTTTAAACTCAAATCATTTACTTGGATCGGCAAAAAAATAAATGAAAATTTAAAAATTAATTCACTTGATTAGATTTAATAACACAATTATAATATTTTTTATATTTTTAATGTTTATTTATATATTTTTTTAAAAATAATATTGATTCATTGTAGAGCAAAAATCAATATATTAGTGTGTGTAAAAGATGATCAATAATTGATTTAGCAACAACAAGTTGAAAAAAAAAAAAAGAGTTGTTCATGTGACAAGCTATTAAAATATATCCAGTTAGTAGTTCTTACATGAATATAATAGATAAATAGACTATAAATGTAACTAATTTGATTTCTACACCTTACGACCTTACAAATTTCAACATAGTGTTTTGTCTATTAAGCTCACCAGTCTGGGATCTAGTAGTGTAGCTAAATTTTCATGTGTAGGGCAAGAGTGAAGGTAACTGTGGTGTTACTACTAGTGAATAACAAAACTTATATATTACGATTTAAACGGTCATGGACTTGAGCCACACTTAGCTAATTTCTTTAAGATGTGCATATTTATTGATGGTTAGAAGGGGGTAAACTAAACAAATGAGACGAACACAGAAATTGTGGAAATCACAAACTCGTGAAAGCATTGTGCTAGACCTAATTCATTCATGATATATGCAATGATCAACCTGAATTATGTGTCGTGTAGGTGTGACAAACACGCATATGACACGATCTTCCATATGTTAGTTCAAGAATAGTTTCTGGATTTGTAATGATAGATTTTTAAATATTGTTATGAGGTTTTTCTTTTCTACCATCATGGGCTATTGGAGGAAGTTAAATAGATGAAAACCAGCTATGGCAGCCGCGCGCGATGCCACGAGCCGAGGCAGGAGAACTTTGCCTCGAAGATGATAAATGGAAACCGATAGAATGACGGGAAACAATGGAAATCAAGAGGAAAGGAATTCATAGAGTCGATGGTGGAGAAGCATAAAGCAGCCATGAGCGTCTAAATCCGAACAAAAAGCAAGAGGGTCTTAAAATTCACATGTGTTTGTACACATATGCTAAGTGGACATAGCAAAAGCATACTTATCAAACTCAATTTAGGAGTTTGTCTGATTAAGAAGTCAAGTCTCAAGTTTTATAGATGATTTCGGTGTAATTCAGGTAAATTTAATTTTTTAAAATATATATATATAAAGTTTTAATATTTAATATAAAAAAATTAAAAAAAAATATTATGAATATATACTATATATGCTATAAATAATAAAATTTTAAAAAAAATTTTATAAAAAATTTTAACCCATATTAAAAAGATATTATGTTACACTTTAAAAAAAAATATTCTATATTTAAAAAAATATAATTTTTTTCTCGTGAACATATAATATATATATATATATTAAAAGGATTCAAATTTCATATTAAATAGATATTATGTTATTCTTTTAAATTAAAGTATTTAAACTAAAAAGATTTTTATCTGATGTTGAAAAAAACATAACTTTTATTGCAAGCATAGAGTATTATACAAAAGCGCTTCAAAATTCAAATCTCATATTGAAAAAATAATTTTTTTCTTGAGAATATAGAGTATATATGCTAAATGGTTTCAAATCCCGTATCAAAAAAACATAACTTCTTTCTTGAAAATATAAAGCATATATACTAAAAAAATTTAAATTTCACATTAAAAAAATAAAAATATTTTCTAATTTATGTAGTGAGCTTTAAAAAGTGTTAATAACTAATTAAAAAACCACATTTAAAAAAAAAACATCAAGTCTCCTTTGAATTTATTTGGGTTACCTAGGTCATTTAATCAAGTCATTACATTAGTTGATTTTTTGACAAATCTAGACTAATCCAACCACCAAAACAACTAAATCATGAGTTAAACTACTAGACTAGTCAAGATTTAATATAATAACAAAAATCATGCAAGCTGCAGTAAAAAAACAAGGAAGATGCTGGTTATTGAATTTACTTCTAAAATATTATTAATTTAAATTTTATAAATTTTAAAATCATTAAAAATTTAGTTAGTTATTAATTTTATAATCTCAAAAAATTAACTAAGATATACATGAACTGCTACACCTACATCTATAAGCGTCAGCTGTGAATGAAACGGGGAGCAACATCAGTGGAAGGGGAGAGAACCTGGAAATGAATAGGAGGCAGGGAAAGCTTTGTGCGAAGACAAACACTGTGAACAGTCTAGTTCTAAAATAAACATAGGTGAGTAAATGGTGGTTTATTTAAATGCAAGGAGTGTGCTTGGGTGAGGTATCACAACACCACATGAAGTGGCATATTTGTTCCATGGAAGATGTAAACTGGATACTTGACATTGCAGCAATGGTGGAGCTTTAGGGAGCAAATGAATACCAAGTACACTAGATGAAAGCTAGATTCGTAAAAGAAGCAATCTTCAGATTCATTTTGATTAACTTTCTTCTCTTTCATGTTAATATCATAGCCTTAAATTTTAATAAAATGTTCTCAATAATTAGGAATAAATAATACATGTCAATAACGATTTTATTAAACTCTAATGGAGGGTTAATTTGATCATCTAGTTCAAAATGAGTTTAAAATTTAAATTAAATAAAAATTAATTTAACATGATCTCTGATTGATTATGTAACTACTTAATTTATAACTTTTTGCCTATAAATTTTAAAATTAGATAAATTACTCATAATTTTATCAAAATTTGATTTGATTTTGAATTTTTTTCAATGCAATATTTTTTTAAAAAAAATCTAAAGTGATATTATTTTAAATTAATTTGAGTGAATCTATAACTTATTTAAATTTAATAATTTTATAACAAATGAAATTCAAGTAAAATTAACTTAACAGGATATTGATTATACAAATCACTTACAATAATTTAATTAAAACTTGATTTATTTTTTTAATATAATATTTTAAAAAAATTATTATTTTAAATTAATTTGAATCAATTCAATCACCCTCATACCCAACTAATTTAAACTTAATAATTTTATAACAAATAATTTTATTTTTATGAATCATGAAAACACATTTAAATAATGATTTTAGTCTTACACATGAGTACGTTACTAAGATCCGATTTGAATTTTGTCATTCATGAATCAACAACTTGAATGACTTATCGTTCAAAGATAACTCCAAATACCGTCATTCGGAGGGGAGAGCGAGCAACTTTGTGCACAAAAATGTCTCTTAACAGAGCAAACCCAACAACTTCCATGAAATGGAGAATCCGAATCAGACAAAACCAGTTAGTGTTCCAAATATCCTCAATCCTCTTACAAAGACACAACTGGGTCTCACTTCTCCAAAACTTCAACCTCTCCACAAAACTAACTCCTCCTCTCTTTAACCAAATCCTCCACAAAACACAAACTAACCCTCAAATTTCTCTGCGCTTCTTCAACTGGGTCCAAACCAATCTAAAGCTTAAACCAGACCTTAAATCCCAATGTTACATCATCAATATTTGTGTCAATTCGGGTCTCACTCTACCTGTGAGACAACTCATGGATTCTTTGGTGAAAACACATCATGTGTCAGTTCTTGGAGAGGCCATGGTTGATTCTTGTAGGGGTAAAAGTTTAAAGTCTGATGCCTTCAGTTTTGTTCTTGAATGTTACTCGCATAAGGGTCTGTTTATGGAGGGTTTAGAGATGTTTAGGAAGATGAGGGGTAATGGATTTATTGCTTCTGTTACTGCCTGTAATGCTATTCTTGATGTTTTGCAAAGAGAAAATGAGATTAAATTAGCTTGGTGTTTTTATTGTGCCATGATTAAAGATGGGGTTTTGCCTGATAAATTAACTTGGTCGTTGATTGCTCAGATTCTTTGTAAAGAAGGGAACTTTGAGAGAATTGTTAAGTTTTTAGATATGGGTGTTTATAATTCAGTTTTGTATAACGGTGTTATTGATTGTTGTAGTAAAAGAGGGGATTTTGAAGCTGCTTTTGAGAGGCTAAATCAGATGCGTGAGAGGAAACTTGACCCTGGTTTTAGTACTTATAGTGCGATACTTGATGGAGCTTGTAAACATGGGAATGAAGAAGTGATTGAGAGAGTTATGGATATAATGGCTGAGAAAGGCATGCTTCCAAAATGCCCTTTGTCTCAATGTGATTCAGTCATTCAAAAGTTTTCTGATTTGTGTAAGATGAATGTAGCAACAATGTTTTTTAGGAGAGCTTGTGATGAGAAGATTGGATTACAAGATGCTACTTATGGGTGTATGTTAAAGGCATTGTCTAAAGAAGCAAGAGTAAAGGAAGCAATTGGTTTATACAGTTTAATTTCTGAAAAGGGAATCAAAGTGAAGGATAGTACTTATCATGCATTTTTGGATCTTCTCAGCGAAGAAGATCAGTATGAAGAAGGCTATGAGATATTGGGGGACATGATGAGAAGAGGTTTTAGACCTGGTACAGTTGGGTTGTCTAAATTTATCTTGTTACTTAGTAGAAAACGTAGATGGAGGGAAGTGGAAGACTTGCTGGAGTTAGTTTTAGAGAAAGGATTGCTGCCAGATTCACTGTGCTGTTGCTCCCTAGTTGAGTATTATTGCTCTAGTAGACAGATTGATAAGGCTGTTGCGTTGCATAACAAGATGGAGAAATTGCAAGCAAGTTTGGATGTTGCAACATATAATATACTTCTTGATGGGCTTGTAAAAAACGGTAGGATTGAAGAAGTAGTTAGGGTATTTGATTACATGGAAGGACTCAAATTAGTGAATAGTGAAAGTTTTACAATTGCAATCCGTGGGCTTTGCCGTGCAAAAGAAATGAGGAAAGCAATGAAACTTCATGATGAAATGCTGGACATGGGGCTGAAACCTGATAAAGCAGCATATAAAAGGCTGATATTGGAATTCAACAAGTAGAATGTACAGGCAGTGTGTTTGTCCTGCGACTTTTCCTGGTCAAACTGTATACTTTTGCCCTTCTTTGTTTTTTTGAGTTAGCAAATATGATGCTCAGTCCAAGCGTTACAGTTTCTAAATTTAAAGAATATTGTTGTGGTCCATTTTCTGAACCATGCAATTTCTGTTGTATGAGCATATATAGTGCTATAGTGCTGCATAATTGTCTGCTGATAACATGTTTTATGAGATGCTCGATGGTAAACGAGATCAAGTTTTTGTCCTCTCGCAAACAGGTGATGAACTTCAGATAGATCAAAGGAAGATGGAGCAAGCCTTTGCATTATGTTGTAAGTTGGAGAATTGCATACAAGTTTGGAGGAAGCAACATATGGTTGAACTTCTTGATGGTTGGTCAAAGAAGTTAGGGTTTGCAAAAACAAAGAGGAGAGGGTTGATGAAGAGGTTTGGATGTTTGATTACACAAAATAACTTGATGATGAATCCATATTGCAAGTTTCACAAATACAATGTGCAAGCTTTCCTACTTGAGGAGCAATGAAACTCCATGAAACCAATAAAGCAACAGGGACAAGCTTTGATATTGAGATGCAAGCAATGGATTGTGTATCTTTAGCTGTACTGGATCAAACTAAGATGTTGTTTGGGATTTTGTTATCTAAAATTTTGATTTTTTTGTTTAAAATTATTTTTTAAAAACAAAAAAATCGACTATATGGACTCTGTATTTTTTTTAATCATTAACTATTGAACTAATTCATGAAAAAATAGTAAGAAATAATAAATATAAAGTACAACGAGCCAGTTAAAACAGCAAATAGGAATTTCTTCAATAGCTTGAAGGGACTTCATTACTTAATTTGAAGTGCTTTTTACTCGTTCATTGAACCCGGTATTTATTTTTACTTGAAAGTGTTCTTGCAGGACACGAATTTGGAAAAAGATTCATGTTAATCAAAGGGGTAAATGGATGGCTCAGGACGGGGTTCCTGGCACAAGAGTAGAGAAGCGCGGAAGATTGACACTGAGATTTTAGTTCAGAATTATCATAAACTTAATAAAATTGCCTATAATTTTTTACTTAACTATTAAATTATATTTAAATTTTATCAAGAGATTTTTCCTCTCTAATTTTATAAAAATTAGCTTGTTGTAATCAGATGAGATGAGAAGATTTTCAAATTAGATCTGGATAGTGTTGTTGGGATTATTTTTTTTATTTTTTTAGATTTTTTTGTTTAAGATTATTATTATTTTTTTAAATTTGAGTTTTTATGTGAAGATTTTATTGACTAAATTTTATATTATTTATACTTTCTATTTTTTTAATCTTATTTCAATTTGCGTTATTAGGTAACTATTCTCATCTCAACAAAAACTAGTAGGAGCTCAATATATTCTAATGACCCCCGCGGCCCGCCCCCCACCCTCTTCTTCTAATGTTGCTCGCAGGTAGTAACTCGACCTTGTCTTATCACATACATGAAAACAGGATATTATAGATTAAAGGGTGTTTTGTATAACTTCTGTTTTTAGAAGCTTTTTAAAAGCATTTTTTATTTAAAAAATATTAAAATAATATTTTTTAAATGTTTTTTTTATAATTTTGATATTATATAATTTAAAAAAATAATTAAAAAAATTTATTAGAGTTTATGATACAGGTTGTTGGGGGTTGAGATTAATTCAATTTATTATTGTCTTAAAAGTTGTTATTTTAAAATTTCTTTAAAAGCAAGTCATATTATTAATATTGTATTTAAATTTATAAAATCAATTAATTTATTTTGGTTTAATTAGGGAGTGATGTAGTTGGAAATTTGAGTTAGGTAAAGGTTGTGAGATTTTAAAATTGATTTATTAAATTAAATTTAATAACACAATTAAAATAAATTTCACTCTTAATATCTTTTTTCATATTTAAAAAAAATTAGTCTATCTTGCAACATATTACGAGACAATAGCATAGCTTATGTGAAAAAGGGGATGTACACGGAGAACGTAGAAGTTGGAAGCAAAAAGACGAATGTGATGCTCGGTGGTAATGGCATGCATTCCACTATGCTATGCGATATTCAAGTCTGCAACAGTAGGTAAAGATCTCTTTCTTTTTGGTGGAAGTTTCTATACAAATTATGTCTATCTCCTTCTTAATGCATCAAGGAAATTATGTTTTATAATCCATGAATGCAGCTGCTGATGCTGATGGATTCATAGCCCAGGATATTTGGTTCCAAAAGACAGCTAGGCCACAGAAACATCAAGCCGTGGCACTCCGCGTCGGAGCCGATCAATTCGTCATCAACCAAGGCCGCATTGATGCCTACCAAGACACCCTCTATGCCCACAGCCTCTGGCAATTCTACAGAGATGGCTGCATTATCGGCACAGTAGACTTCTGTGGTGCTCAAAACTGCAAGATTGTACCATGAAAGCCCATGAGTGGACAAAATAACATGGTAACAGCCCAAGGAAGAACTGACCCAAACCAAAAACGTGACACTATAGCAAGTTCGGATCTTCAGCCTGTTAAGGGCTCATTCAAAACATACCTGGGCCGAGCATGGAAGGAGTATTCTAGGACCGTTGTAATGCAGTCCAACAATGGTGTATCCAGCTGGGTGGTCAGTGTGGGAAGGGGAGTTTCCATTAAAGACTTTGTATTACGGTGAATACTTGAACCAGGGACCAGAGCTGGTGCTGGTAAAAGAATGAAGTGGCCTGGTTATCATGTCATTACTAGTGCTAACGAGGCCATGAAATTCACAGTGGCTGAGCTGATACAAGGTGACATGGCTGAGGGTTACTGGAGTTGCTTGTACAGAAGGGCTGTGAAAATGGATTGGGTTTTTGTGTAGAAATAAGTGAAATTTAATATAATTAACGGGGTCAATATTTATTTGATTTGATTTAAAATATAATCCTGGATAAATCCTAAATTGACGAGTAATCTTGTGAAACACTGTAGGTAGAGAAAAATGGGATGGGGATATTGACAAGAGCTTAGTTCGTTTAGGTAAAACTATGCAATCATACCTACCTGTTCATTCACTTGAACACGATAAGCTTACATGAGAAAAGAAGGGGCCATTAACTATATTACATGATAGCTCAGTTTTACCATATCCATATATATATATATATATATATAGATAGATAGATAGATAGATTCTCATAGCGCAATTTGATGGCAGATCTTTATCTACAGTACTCTTTCTTTTTTAAAAAAACAAAAAATCAGTCAGGATGTCAACCATTTTAACGAACATGTTTGTATCCCAAATCTCGAAATGATATTGGTTTTTATGTTTAATATATAAGAGAAATATGTTTTCGATCTTATGATAATTATAAGAGATAAATGTCACACAACATATATCATAAATAGCAATTACGGTTTTTAAATAATAATATTACAGTCCTAAACTGTAGAAAAATAAAAGGAAAAAACTATGATATTTTTTTAAAAAAAATTATAATTTTATAAAATAATAATAATATACCAATAGTTTACATAATTAAAGGTAAAAACCGACATAATCAAAATAATTCAAAATTAACTAGAAGGTAATCAAAATAATAAAATAGCATTTTAAATCTAAATTGAAGGCCTTTTAGACCCCAACCAATACCATAATTAAATATAAAATTATAATTATTTTTGTTAAGGCCTGCATTAATTTGGCATGTTTTTATCTATATGATCCACAAATATATTCGGAACTTGTTTTATTATGTTAAATATCAGTTCTATTCCTATTATAAGACATTTTATACTATTTTTTTTAAAATTCAATTATAAGATATAATGAAGGAGAAAGGACATAAGTTATCAATTCAATCATAGGCTCATTGACTGGATCAACACTTTCTTTCAAATTAAGCATGTTAGATTCCTAGTTTACATAAATCACTTCTTGCATTCAGCTGTATCTCGATAGATTGTCCATTGAATCATATATATATATATAAGGAAATCATCATTGACTTCCTATTAGTGGAAAAGTACTTAATTTCCCTTCTAGTTCTTTCCCACCTACCATTGTTCTTCGATGAAAATCTAGTCGAATTCTACTCTACTGCTGTTGAATTAATAACAAGCTATCAAAAATCCCAATATAAACATTTTTTTTAAAAAAAGAAATTCTTGAAAATAGGGAATGCATGTAATGCACCATGTTTCGAAAATAAAATATGAACTAATAAACAAGTTTTAGCTGAAAGATTATTTTAGAACTAAAGGAAAAAAAATAAAAAAATGAAAATCCAATTTTTTTCTTCTTTTGCCTGAATGCAAACATATCCTTAAACCCTCGCCCCTTTACCACAACACTAATCACTCTAATCATCCCCCAACTACTAAATGCAATCAAAGATTTTTCTATTCAAAGCACATTGAAGAGAATGCCAAACATCTTCTTTACTACAAAACAAAATAAAAATAGTAGATATATCAACTTGATTTAATTTTATGATTTTGTTTCCTTCAATGAAACAGCTGCCACAAACGTGGCTCCAATTATCAGCAAATACTTAGCATGTCATCAAAACACCCAAACCCTTTGTGGGATTTGCCAGAAAAGCATAGGAATTTCGGCGATACTAGTAGATTACAGGATGATATCATTACAGTAGTTGCAGATATAATAAAAAAATATAATGGGTTTTTTTTCCCTATTAAGAACATACAATGAATTACTTATAGCTTCAACAGAAAGCACACATGGTGCCATATCAGATTTAACATTATAAAAATGGATGATAGTGAGGGAATATCCATGTGGGGGGCACGAAAGACCAGCCGAAACTCTTCCTGTTATGTATTTCACCTAATAAAATTTATTTATATCCTTGTTTTTTAATCTTTTTTTTTTTGGATAATGAAAAGATCTAGGAAATTAAATATATGGATAAGAACTTAAGAGTTGAGGATTTTACAATCTAATCCTCTCCCGTCTCAAAGAATTAAAATGATTATATATATATATAGAAGAGTATTAACAGCTTAAAAAAATAAATACAAACTCAAATAGTTAGTGAGAGCTTTTAGAAATTAAAGCAAATTATATAAAAGTAGAGACAAGCAATTGCAAGCGAGTTGTTTTGTTATTAAAATATTGGCCTTCGCTCATCATCAATAAGCTTGAAGGGTTAGGTATGGCAACAGATATTTCACCTGTTGCCATCTTTATGATATACAGATAAAATAAGTTAGGCAATTAAGGACCTGCACCATATCAAAAGAGAAAGAAAGAGAGAGAGAGAATATTTGTAGGTTAGCTGGCTGCTTTCAGGGCCCGAGTTGGTGAGAAATGACTAGAATTGATGAAATTCTGATACCGGTTAATAGATTTTTCTAGTATTTAATTAATAATGGATATTGTGTTACATCAAAAAAATTTTTTTCTTTTGCTTATTATAGGAATCCCCTCAGTTTTACTAGCTCCACAATTTATTTTTTAAATCAACCTACACAAAAATCAATATTTTTAACAGATAATTTGAAGAATACACTAATTCTCACATTTATATTATTACTCTGAAACTAGCTTATGAAGAGGGTTTTATATACATATATATATATATATATACGATGATAAAAATATAATTTTATTATAATATTTGTTTAATATTTGCTTGTGTGTCCTAATAACAATAATAATCTGTTTTTAAGCAAAAACTATCAATGACAATTTCTTTTGTATCTTGGGATCAATTGTTATTTATTAATAATAATAATTCCCATTTTTTCATTATCATTGAATAGCACGCCCCAGCACTAAGAAATTAAACTATTTTTCCATTCTAATCAAATACACATCCTCTAAAAAGAGAAATTCATGATTATGAGGATTTTACTTGCTCGTCAACCAAAACAATTTTAAAAATGTTTTTTTTATTAAAACACCGAATCATGGCAAACTGATAAACAAAATACATGTGTAGTGAAAAAAAAAGGGAATAAAAAAGAGTACGTACTGCTTAATTTGTCCATTTAATAATACTTTTTGCACCCCTTGTCAATTATTATCAAGTCCATATCACTATAATTAAAGTGAATACCCCTTGTTTCTATATGAAATTGATATATTTTAAAAACAATATATTAACTCTAAAATTTGAATTAAAAAATCTCAATAAATAGAGGGGGTGGAGAACAAGTCTCTCCCACCACAAGACCTAACCTTTAAAGTTTAGTGTAATTTTTCTCCAAGAGTAGGCCAATCCTTTAGATCATGACAGCTAAGTTTTACAAGAAACAATCAAGTCCAAGGTGCCAGCTTACAAGGCATAGTTACTCTTTTTACAAGTCAATCATAATTTTTTTCTCTTTAATTGCTCTGTCCTGTCTCTTCTGAAATTTGCCCGCATTTTGAGAGAGCTCCAGCATTTTTTTAGACAAGGGTCCTAATAAGACAGATAAAGGCGTCTGAGGCCCGCGCTTTACCCTCACAATTTTCTTTGTCGGAAAACATTTCCCATCAACCAAAACCAACGAAGCCACCACCCAATTTTTATCACCCTCTCTTCGTTCTTTCTCTCTTTGGCTTTAGTCTTCCAAACCCTTCTTTGCCTGCCTTGTTTCTTCTTCTATATTTATGACATCCACACAATACTTTCTCTAGCTATTTCTTTTGGTTCAACTTCTTAATTTTTGGCTTTAATGAGGTCTCTTTGATGCCCACCAAGCTCTCCCATGATAAAGTTTGCATTTAGAATTCTTGTGTGCACCTTTTCTATTCATCAAGAATAAGAATAGAATATATATATATATATATATATGGAGCAATATTGGTTGGATAAAAGAGAGGAGAGGTTGTTTCTCTCTTGAATTAATCTTTGTACCGTCATATTCCTGGCCATTAATCCTTTGAGGTATAGTTGCTGTACTGTTTTTTTTCCTCTGATTTCAGAATAATGCAGTGTGTTTTTCCTTCATAGATTCCACTTCTTTCACGAGGAAATAGTTTGTAAATAACATGCATTTATGATCTTCTCTGACAAGCTCCTAAGCTTTTTTATCTGTTTTTACCTTGTTTTTCTTGACTTGTTGTGCTGTAAGATTCTGGTGTGGATTGCATAATCTCACATGTCGAAGTTCATCTTTGTTTTCTATCAGGCAAAAGAACTATCTCTCCACTTTCGTTTGGTACCTCTTCCTTCATTTTCGAAATAAATATATTCATCAAGTGCTATTGCATTTGGCTAGCTTCTAAAGATTTTCTCCATGGCAACCAAAATCAAAGGGATCTATAAGGGTTTCAAGTACATCTCCCAAATCTTTGGTAAGCCTTTACATCTTTCTTTTCTTCACAACGTATAAACCAAACTTTGAAAATAATAAAACTAAAACCAAGCAACTAAATCTGTTTTTCTATAGACTCCCTGCTTTGCCAAATAATCTGCTACATGATTTCTTTCTCTAAAAAATATGTATAAAGTTCCCACTAGAAAGGACACTACAATCATTTGAAATTCGTAGTGTAATTATCGCTTGTTTGGTGTACGTACTTTCTTGCAGTGGTAAAAGAACGAGAGATGGAAATTGGGTATCCCACAGATGTCAAGCATGTGGCCCATATAGGGTGGGATGGTCATTCTGGCAGTGCACCCAGTTGGGTATGTTATCTGCAATTCTTGGCCTTCCATCATCTCATGAATCCTATGAACTTCATCTATCAACAATACAAAAATAAAATGATCATATTAATTAGTAATTGCACCAAAATGCGTGTAGTGATGGCTCATCATGCGATTTTTATAATGATATGTTAATGGTGGGACAATATTGCAGATGAATGAATTCAAGACACCTCCTGATTTCTCAACAACCACAGTTGCTAATCCAAGAGATTCCAGCTCTGTTATTCTCTCCCCATGGTCCTCTCAAGGTTGTTTTCCAAAATCTTTTCATCAAATTATTTTTCATTTTTGGCGACTTGGTTTTTCTTTTTTGCCATTGCTGTGTAGCCATATACTGTTTGGTGGGAGAGAAACACTGGACTAAATAAATTTCCATCAAACTCCTTATGAATTCTTGTGTGGTGGTAAACCAGCTATCATTCGGCTACCACATACAGAATAAAGAACTGTTGAGCACTGTAATTATGCCAAAACCTAGACGAATTACGTTGCTTTTTATGCGAACCATAATAAGAAACATTTCTTTAGTTTTTCAAGATTCATAGCAACGAATAAGACACACCCATATATGTGGCAAAGATTGCTCCCATTTGGATGCCATTTGAGTAAATGCCAAAGCTGAATTTGTCACTTCAAAATTATGTTCCCTTAAGCAATAATTAATAGATACCATGTGGGGGTCTATGGCATAAGCTGACAAGTAAAAGTAGGGCCTTTCCACGTGTGAAGTTAAATGCAACACATAGGAATGCCTCCCTCAATTTATCAAAGCTAATCTTCAAGGTACACAGAAAGTTGAGATTATTGCCCTCAAAGTGGCAGGAGTTTGGTTTTTGTGTCACGAGCCAAATTATGGAACTGATTGCCTTGGTAAAGGACAGTTCTGGGTGGACCATGCATAGATTTTGTTACTCAAGCCATTCATATAATGGTGTAATATTAATATCTGTAGGGTATTTTGGGAGAATATTATTGAGAATTTTTGGGCAGTAGTGTTGAGGGAGGCATTGATCCATTGTTCATGGTTTTGAAAACTGAAATTCAGCTGGATTGGCTGAATTTGTATGGAATACTTTTCAAAATCCATATGAGGTGGTAGTACATAATTGGAACCATAATATCCCACTTCGAAATCTTCCTGATAGTTACTATGAGTTATTTGGGATCGGCTGGAGGCCAGCTCAAAGAACTTGTGACACATGATTCAAGTTTTCAAGGCTACTCTTAGATCCTTAGGCTCCTTTTGAGTTTGTTTTTCAAGCCAATTCTGAAATGTTTTTCCTCTTCGATTGGGAAATACCTCCTTGATGCATGTTCTTTATTTTCTATTAGGATTTTCCATAATTATCTCCAGATGACATGATCCTATTTTTGTGATATTTTTGTGACAGATTTTGATCATTCTATGGGAAGCCAAACTATGCCAAATGTTTTCAATGACATTCCACCTTCAGATCTTCCAAATGTTCCCAAGAAACCAAAAATTAGGAAGAAGAAGACAAGTTCTTCCTCTCCCAAATCTTCATCTTCGACATCAAGATCTTCCAGGAAAACGAAGCAGAAGGCTATGCAGTATGAACATGAGTCAACACCAAAGGTACAAGTACAGTAAGAGTATGAACGTGGTGCAAAGAGCAGAAAAAGATCTTAAAGTGCATGTCAGAAATTTCGAGTCCCCTTTCCAACGTCCTGGATGCTACAGTACTGGCAACGAGATTCGAGTACCCTTTTCAATATCCAGGATGTTACACTAGGAAAAAAAAATTCAAGGTGAACGTGGAAGTTTGATCAAAGCTTTTGTAAAATATTAAAACTGCATTTCATTTATGAATCGAAGAAGAGAAACTAGGAAGGGTGAAAAAACGTGAGGGTATAAAGAAAAAAATCACGGTTCAAAGAAGACCGATGTTAGTGTAGGTAGCTGAAATATTTTGGTTTTACAATGACTAATGAGCATATAGAAATGTGGGTTGCTATGTTTTTCTTTTGGAAAGTTTTGCTAATTCAATTTATTTGATTGATCAGAGTTTCTTAGCAATGACCTAAGAGAAATTGCAGCAATTAAGTTTCACCTCTCAGCATGCTAAATCTGATATACAGCCATCGTATCTACTTCAGTTGGATTACTAAACTAATCCTGTATCGGTCAATTATGAGACTACTGCTACATAATGTCGAAAATGATCGATGAATTAGGCCATTCAAATATCCCTCACAGATCTTAATTATTGTAGGAAAGTTGTCTATGACTTTGATTTTCGTGCAGTCTTTATATCCAGATTCCAAAACTACAAGCATTATGAACCGTTCAAGTTCTATCTAGCTATTTTGTGACCCATCATACTCACTTCTTGAAGATTTTTTTTCCAGATATTTTCACATCCCTCCACTTGCTACACATCCTTAAATACCCATCATCTAAAATCTCATCTCTCAAGCCCTCTTCTGTAGCTTTCTCCAATTTCTTTTACACAGTCAAAAACCCTTTAGCAAACCTTATCAAAAACTCCTTCAATTACAGCCATGGCCTCTACCCTTACCTCCTCTCTATCTATAAACCTCAAATCCTCTTTCTTGGATCACAAATCATCCTTCCATGGCACACCTATCACAACTACTGGACGTTTCACTCCAATCAAATCCACCTCTTCTGCCATTACCATGTCCTTGGCACAACCTTCATATGATCTTCAGTCCTTTAAGTTCCAGCCCATCAAAGAATCCATCGTGTCTCGGGAAATGACTCGTCGTTACATGACAGACATGGTTACTTATGCAGACACTGATGTTGTCATTGTTGGTGCCGGCTCTGCTGGTCTTTCTTGTGCTTATGAGCTAAGCAAGAACCCTTCAGTTCGAGTTGCTATAATTGAGCAATCGGTTAGCCCTGGAGGCGGTGCATGGCTTGGTGGCCAGCTGTTTTCAGCTATGATTGTGCGTAAACCAGCTCATAGATTTCTCGATGAGCTCGAAATTGAATATGACGAGGCAGATAACTATGTGGTTATCAAGCATGCAGCTTTGTTCACTTCAACAATCATGAGCAAACTCTTGGCTAGGCCTAATGTGAAGCTGTTTAATGCTGTGGCAGCAGAGGATTTAATAGTGAAAGGAGGCAGAGTTTCTGGTGTGGTTACTAACTGGGCTTTAGTGTCTATGAACCATGACACTCAATCTTGCATGGACCCTAATGTCATGGAGGCTAAGGTTGTGGTTAGTTCCTGTGGACACGACGGGCCTTTTGGTGCCACTGGAGTGAAGAGATTGAAGAGTATTGGCATGATTGATAGTGTTCCAGGAATGAAAGCACTTGACATGAACGCGGCAGAAGATGCAATTGTTAGACTTACAAGAGAGATTGTGCCTGGCATGATTGTTACAGGCATGGAAGTTGCAGAAATTGATGGAGCACCAAGAATGGTAAATCTTCGATTACCATAATTTTTTTTTCTTATCAAGTTCATGTGAAAATCATACTGTATCATAAACTAATGATGATCATTAACTTAATTTTTGCAGGGTCCAACATTTGGGGCAATGATGATCTCAGGGCAGAAGGCTGCACACTTGGCATTGAAGGCTTTGGGGCAACCAAATGCCCTAGATGGAACATTCAGTCTACAGCCAGAGCTTGTGCTTGCTGCTTCCGAGGCTGGAGAGATGGTTGATGCATGAACATATTAGGACTTTTTGATTAGGAACTTGTATTTATATATTTCGAAACCTTCGCATGAACACGATCTCCACATGATGTACTACTTGTCCCGAACTTAAGATATCTTTTCATTTCATTTTATTTTATTTATAGACTTATGTGAGCCGTGGAGTTATTTTCAAAACCTAGTTTTATTAAATTTTGCGGCAATGAAAACAAACATTTTTTAAAGTTCCAATAATTTGAATTCTAGAATAAAAATGTATTTAATTTATTTTTATTTGATAAAGTCATGTCTCTTTTATTAACAACATGGTTTTTTTTTAATAAAAAATTAAAAAAAATATTTGTAACAACCATTTAAATTCAAGGTAAAAAAAATATTTGTTTAATTTAGCCAAAAATCCCTCTTTGTATTGATTTTTAAATTTTTTTTTATCAGAGCATGTCTTTTTATATAAAAAAATATAATTTTTTATCACATAGAAACATATCATTTTGCAAAGCAATTCTCAATAAAAAAATAAAAAATAATGTCTCGGTTATTTTTATATGACTATATAAAAAATAATCATTAATCAGAGTAAAAATATAAAACATATACTTTATTCTTATTGAGTATTTCGTGTGCAATTTATTTTGGAAAACTATGCATATTAGTTTCATATATAATTATTTAAAAATATATAAATATTATAGTAAAAGCTCAAATTTTATTTTAAAAAACATGCCATAATTAAATTATTTCTAAATATTATTTTAATTATTTATTTAAATAATTTTTTATTTTAAAATATTAAAAAAAATAAAAAATAAAAAAACCAAGCCCAAGAGTGCTGATCTAAAAGGAAGGCTAATGCACCCTTGGCCTTTTTACAGAAAAGGACTAGAGTAGCTATGGCCTGTGGGCTTGCTTGGGTTTGAGATGCCTAGCATGTGTACGTACTTGTCATTTTTTATTTTTCAATGATGAATAATATGTTTTTTAGTTGGGAAGATGAATTGCTATGTTGCAACAAACATGATCAAGAAAGGTGATTGAAAAGTTACAGTATGAGTTTTGGAACTTCAAAACTCAATTTTCAATCTTTATTTTATTTTCCTAGCTAGAAACACATACAAAAATCATCCTTCGAACCTCAAACTCCATTTCTAAGGCTAAAATACACTTTAAAATCGAATCAAACTTGGGAATGAGATTGAAATTTATACATATATTTTTTTTAGGATTGGTTAATAAAATATAGAGCTGATAATTTACAATTGATGCATTCATCAATAGCGTGTTCATTCCTGCAAGCTTACAATACATACAACTTGAAAAATCTAATTGTAAATTCAAAAATAAGTCGATGAGATAAATATAATTTAATTCTTATCTCAAGCCATATATATTTCAAATATTTTTTTATAAAAAAGATTAAATAAAATATGTAAATAGATTTATCAAATACTCATTATAACTAATATGAAACATTGTCGTTTTGCATCTAGATAGGCTTAATAAAATCTTATATATTCAAGATAAAAATTAATAAAGAATATACCTATATAAATAAAATTCATTATTTAAAAACTTATTAAACTTAACGAGTGTACTAGAAATTTGACAAGCTTCAACCTTGATCTAGTTTTGATCGAAAAGAAAAAAATTTTATTGTTAGATTCAGTCTAAATCTAGTTATTTATTATTAATTTTTTTTAAAAAGTATTTTTAATTAAAATAATATCGATTTGATTATTTAAAAAAAAAAGTTTAGAAAGGTTTTATTTTATAATTAATTCAGGTTAATTTTATTCATTTATAATCTAAACCTAGCCTGATATAATTTTAAAACCGCACCTTACTTGGTATAGTTTTAAAACTACGGTAAAATTAGCCAAACATCAACATGGTACGTACTTCTTTAAGAAATCAGTTACCAAGCCCATATTGAAGATCTAACATTGAATGTGTCTTGGACTTTGCTGCCTTAAGCAACCCAGAGATCAAAATTCAAACACAATTCAAAACTATGTTCTTCTTCCCGAGGAGGGGAAACTGGAAAGTCAAAGTGTATCTGCGTGGAAAATGGTCTCCAAAAATAGTATAATAATCGTGTGGTTTATATGGTGTTTGTATGGGTCCCACTTATGGGCTATGATGATGAAAAATACAGAGTTTTGGACCGATTGCTTAGGTGTACAGACTATATAGCATGCACTGCCGATAAGCCTCTCTTTTCACTCCTCACGTCAAGGCCTGTCATAAAATTCAGAGAAAGTGGCGAGGCCAGATTTCAAAAACGAGAAGGTTCTCCTGTCAGAAAGGTAGGATATGTAATTTCACAAAGCGTTTTTTTTTAATCAATTTAAAACTATGTCTTTTTTATTTATTTAATAAATCTCCTACTTCTTATCTTTGAAAATAAAAACAATGGGACCTTTAACATTACTGGAATATAATAGATGGGTATTTTTTTATATAAAATCTACATTATAAAACTTAAATCAATGAATAAATTTTATTTAATAAAATGAAATAACTACATAACCTAATATTTGAAAGCTTATCGCAACATTACAGTGGATTGCATATAATAACTAAAATTAAAAACAAACTATGAGTATGTAATTTTTATAAAAAAATTTATAAATTAAAAACATATTAAAATGATATGCATCTACAATCGTGCTAGATCTAAAAATATTTAGATTTGATAATCAGTTAAATCTAAGATAATATGAGTTTGACAAACATGTCAGACCCAAAATATTTAGATGTGGCAATCAGCCAAATCTAAAATAATATAGGTCTAAAAAACATATTAGACCCAATACAATATAAATTCAAGACAATTGGGTTTGACAATCAACTAAACCCGATAACAATATAGGCTTAGCGAACATGCTAGACCTATGACATTTAAGTTTGATAAATATATCAGATTTAAAACACTTAAACTTAAAAATTAGCAAAATCTAAGACAATATAGATCTAGTGAACATGTTAGACCTAAAATACTTGGATTTGATAATCAAACCAAACTCAATATAATATGAGTTTGGAAAATGTGTCAAATCCAAGATACTTGAATTTGACAATAAACCAAACCCAAGACAATATATATCTGACAAATATGTTAAACTCAAAACATTTGAGTTTGATGATCAATTGAACCCCATACAAACATGAGTCTGGCAAAACATGTTAAATCTAAAAAACTTGGATTTAAACATTATCAGGTTCTAAGATTATATATCAAACTTAATATAATCTTTTTATATTAAAAGTGTTATAGGTATGATGAACTATTATGTTTCTTTTTCTAGAACAATTATATATAAGTAATTTATATTTGATGTAATAATTTTACTATACTCATAGGTATACAAAATATCTTCTATAAGAGACGTTTTATACATATTATCATATTATTAACATATAAGAGATATTCATTTTTTATTAATGTAACATAAAAAAAAGAATTTTTTTAATTTTTTTTCTTTGAAAATGACAAGGTTTAGTGATATAAATACTCTTTGAAGCATAACAAAACTTACATATATTTTATAGCATTAACCATCTTAAAATTCATTGTATTTCCTATAAAAATGTTACTTTATTATATCAAAAGGTCTTCTAAATCTCTCGATTAAGACTATTTTTAAAAGTACTTAAGTTTCTATCATTAATCTAGTGTCCCTTGATCTAAAGAAAAGAAATTCAATTATCTTAACTTGTTGATTAACCACTATCTAAAATACTAAATAATTATTATTTATATATCCTAAATTTTGAAAGATCATCACATTTTAAAAACAATTGAGGCATATTGTTGGCTGTTTTACATTGTTTTTTTTATTGATAATAAAAAAGGTGAATAATTAGAGGAATGTAAATCCTAAATATCTCTAATAATATTAGAATAAAAATGAAATTTATTAGAAAAGAAAAATAAATAGCGATGAAGTTTTAACCGACCAGATTCATCTCAAGAGAAAGACTTTTCTCTCGAACATTGCTAATTATATTTTATATTTAACTCTGAAATGTGACTAACCTTTAATTTGAATTGGGATTGTTATGATTTTTTATAGCGTTTATTTTTTCTAACTTGGTATTAATTTTTAACTTTTTTATTAATTGAAATTGGATTTAGAAAATTTCTATTCTAAAAATAAAATCAAAAGACAATAAAATTTAATAAATATATCTATGTGTGTGTTTGAATATCAATTTTAAATTCTTAATTACTTTTGATTATTAAAAAAAGAATCTATTATACCATTGATTTCATTATTTTATTAAGAAAATATGAATAATTAAAAATTAATAAGGAATCGAATAATATATTTTGATGTGCATTGATATAGTATAATAGATTTTTTTTTTATTTTCTTGCTTTTGTACTTTATCCAAAAAATATTCAATACCCATCTTAAATTAAAACTTATGATGTGAGCTTTAAATTGATTTAAGTAAAAATAATTTATAATAAATCTATGTTATGAAATTGTTATTCAAAATATATTTTTAGTTGAAAAAATTTATATCATTTAACTTGGAACTATTTTTTTTTTTTATCTCCATACATGCCAAGAGAAAATCATTATATGCGATAATGTTTTAGTATATATTATATTACTGTTGATTAGTTTTTTAATATATTAACAGATAAACGATTCATTCTTCATAATCACATAGAGTCCACCATCCTTCATCTAATGGTTTAATTAGACATGGATTGAACTGTCCCTTTTGACATTTGATCACTTAGTTTCATTTTTTTTTTTAAATTCCATGACATTTGATCCTGATTTGTTAAATGGCACTCTGTGCATGATATGAATGTTGCTTATGGGCCTTAGATCGCCATAGCTATCTTCTTATCCATTTTGGACCACTTAACAAGCCTAAAAATCCAATCCAATCCAATCCAATCCAATCTCACTTAATAAAATGGCGCAAAGCATGTTGTTAGTCAAAAACCCACACACGCATGCACAAACAGATGCAATGAATTTGTGGGCCCGAATTTAATTAAATAATAAAAAAATAAATGGACCAACTTAAATAAAAAAAATCTGAGAAAAGGGTCAAAAAAAGAAAAAAAACCAATGAAACTAAGATTTCAACCAATCAAATATATGAAAATGAAAGAATACAAGTGAAAAAAACCTCTTGAGTTTGATTTGAATTATGTATTTATAGATATTTCTCTCTTTGATGGAATATTTTCCACATACAATCCCATGTGTTCTCTTAACTCACATACTGAAAAGAAGAAAAGAGAATTATACATACAATATATATATATATATGTGGATCAGTTGCTTCTTCCAGTACCAAATACCAACCGTTAACAGAGATGCATTATAAATTTCACCTACATTATTTATTGAAATCTACTTCATATGTTCAATGTATTTTAAATTTGTATCTAGAAAACGTGATAACTATAGAAATAAGTATGGTGCATTAAGAAAAATTGGTTTAGAAATTTATAGCGAAAAGTATCTTTGATATATATATATATATATATTATTAGGTGAGACATTTACGCATCAGCCGGGAGTAAATTTATTCTTGAATAATTTTGATAGCATACCTCTTAAATCAATATGGTGCATTAAGAAAGGTTTATTAAATTTTTCGAGTTGAGTAAAATAAAAAAGTAAAGAATGGAGTGAACTCCATCGAACCAACCTTTTAAACTTACCCTTCAATATATATAATGAAGGAATTCTGGCTAAAATTGAGAAGAGTTCTAATAGGAAAACAAATTACATAATAATAATGATGGTAAATAAAAGGCAAGCAAATTAAATCAATATCATCCATATATGTTCATTATCATCACTGACAGAAGTGTCTGCCGGCATGTTTTTGTTGGCAATTTTCCATTCCATTGATAAGATTGTTCGAAAAAAGAAATTCACCGATGGTTTTACAAACAAAAAATAGATACAAAAATTATTTTCACTAGAAATATACCAATGAAAATATTCTGTTTATGATAGTGACATATAAAGTAAATATTTTTCAACTCACGATGAATACCAACGAATGGATAGTGGCATATGAAGTAAATATTTTTTAACTCTCAGTGAATACCGACAAATGACATCAATTTAAGAAGACGTCAATGATTATGGCATTTGTAGTAAATATTTATCAACTCTTGGTAAAATATCAATGGAATGTTTCTATCTATGATGACGTCAGTGATTATGGCATTTCCAATAATTTTTTTTAACACTTTGTAAAGTACCGATGAAAACACTCCGTCTAGAAATTCTTTTGTGATGTTTTTTTAAAATTAAAAAAATAGAATGAATAATATAAAATTATATAAATTAATAGTAAAAAAACCAATTATGTAAATAAAATTGTATTAAACATAAAAAATAAAAAATAAAGTTAAATAATATTTATAACAAATTTACTATGTTTCCAAAAAAAAAACTAGAACAACGACGAAGCGGGAGGAGGAGGTGGTGGTAGAGGCTGGTCGTTCCTATGATGAAACGTCCAAAAAAGAGGCATACATGTATCATCATCCCTCTTTGATCTAATGTCCTCGATCATTTGATAGAGGTGTTGATAATCCATTGAGAGTTGAGTGTATTGTTGTTTCAAACCAGAAACTCCTTAGACTGAGTGCTTGATTCTGATTGGAAGCTCCTGATAGTTGAGACACTACAGGTCACCTGCAAGTTCTTTACTGTAGTGTTAGAGAGCATGTACACTTGATTTTTATCAAGTCTATCGGACGATCTCACCTCTATCCATAAAACTGGATCAAAATCTAGATGGATTAAAGGATCGTCTCTATATCTTTCTCTCAACTGGCTATTATAAATCACCTAAAAATTAAAATTTTTTTATCATATTCAATTCAAGAAAAATAATAACTTACAAAATAAAATAGTTGAATGAATATACCATGAAATGTTGAGTGCGGTTGTCAACGAGCTATTACACCCTTTTTTGAAAGTCTTCACTCCGCACGTATGTATATACAAACAGTTCTATTAGGCTCGGTTCACGTTCAAAAGACGTAACCTATAGAAAAAATTAATTGAGTAACAAGAAATTAATTAAATAATATATTTTATTTAAATTAATCTTACTATTTGTTTCGCATGTGCAACAAACAGAATGAAGTTGCTGATGTGTGTTGTCATCAAACCATAAATTTGCAGTTTTGGTTGCCAGCACTAGACTGTGAATGCTGTGTGAACCGATCACACGTCACATGCTCAATATATTATTGCCACATATCTCCTGAGATGTACAATGGGAAATCCCTTTAAAAACCGCCACATCGTTTCATCTTTGGAGACCATTATCTTTTTTTTTTTGTGTTTTATACCAAAAATCATGCAACCTACTTTTATAGTGATAAATTAGATTTCAAAACATTTTTTTATTAAAATATCATATTGTTTTCGATGCTATGTAGTTGCCGCGTAAAGTCTGACTCTATTGAAATAATATAATCTCTATGGATGATTTAAACGCCGATGATATTACTCAAATGACATCAATATTTATGAACCTAAAAATGAATTAAATTCATGGAATATTGATTAGTTATTCATAAATTATGTTATAATTAAGAAAAAAACTAAAATAAAAACAAACTTACATTAAAAGGTCATCCTTCCAATATGCCTTGTACTTGCCTATAAATTAATTTTGCTGTGAACGCATACCGCCTCTATGCTGTGAAACTACGCTGGAAGAGATAGCATTGCGAGACTGCGTAGGTGCCTTTTTTGATCGACACTTAAAGACATGTCATCCTCACTACTAGAAGAACTAGTTGTGACCATATATGAGCAACGAGCTGTTGATTTCGTTCTATGTATCTATATAATTTTGTACGAATAATTATATAATTAAATTTGATTATTAAAAAAATTCAGCAGCATCTCCCCTATACTAGAGACTATCCAAAGTTTTCAAACCTGCAAATATTGATAATAGCCACAACGAATTGACCCCATTCAAAAATCTTATATAAACTAACATCTATATAAATAACAATTAAAATTAATGCAAATAATTAAACACATATCATGCAATAACAATTAAATAATAATAATTAAAATAATTAAATTTATTTCTATATATTTAATTACTAATTACAAGGTAAATTCAACAAAGCATTCAATTATTATGGCAATATAAATAATAAAATATATTAAAAAAATAAAAAACTATAGATTTCAAGAATGAAAAATGCTTACCTTAATAATGTGTTTATTTCAAGACTTTATTTGTATTATAAAAATACACCAAAACAAGAAACACAACAAAAATAACAATAACTAAAACAAAGAAAAAATAAAAAAATAAAATCATTAATCATATTAAATGGGAATACATATCTTTTAATTTGTTGAAGATAGAATTAGAGATTACAATTAACAAACAACAACTTTGAAGCAAATGAGAGAAAAATAAAATAAAAATGAAAGCATTGAAAAGAAGCAGATGAGAAAATGAACTTGAAAGACTGTCGCTAGGATTTATAACACAATTTTACTAATGGAATATCTAAATAATATTATTTTTTAATTATTTAGTCGGTGTATTTTTCACAATCCGTCGATAAATTTTGAATTTCACGCTAAAATTTTTGAATGACACTCTAAAATTTTCACAGTTTGTCAGCAAATACATATGGTCGCATTAATACCTATATTTTTAAATTTGTATTGTCCGTTAGTCATTTTGTCAGTAATTATGAGTTGCACTGACAAATACCAACGAATGGTATTTGTATGTAGAAACATCGGTGATTATGACATTTCCAGTAGATGTTTTGCAATTCTGTGTAAAATGCTGATGGAATGTATTTGTTTGTAAAGTCGTTGGCGATTGTGATATTTCTAATAAATATTTTTACAACTCTCTATTAAATACCGATGGACGATGCAATCAGTCGGTATAAACATCGGTGATCGTGCATTATGCATGAAAGATTATGTTTGTATTAACTATTTACTTTCTTGCAAATACTTAAATTACAAATTACCCATCGCATAAAATAATAACAACAATTAACACTTATAAAATAAATATTTTGTGTTACTATTAAAATATCATCCATAATATATATTAAACTATAAAAAAATGCTTCATACCTTCCTTAATTCTGATAGTTGGTTAGAATTTTCTTTTTCTTCATCGTCAATTGAATAGTTCTTAGCTCCACCATAATTTTCAATATAAATATCATTTTCTCCATCAATATTTGGTTTTCTGCTAGAGCTCAAAATAACATTTAACTCTTCTATGTCAATATCAACAAGATTATAATCAAAAAATATGAAAATTTAAATTTTCTTCTAACTTAATTGAAAAAACAATATGGTTCAATCAACTTATTAACTTGAAAGAAACACAAAAATTTGAATTTTCTTCTAAATCAATTAAAAGAGCAACTCGATAGGGTTTAACTAATTTACTAACTTGAAAGACTTCATCTCACACACTTATGTTTTTGTTCTCATCTTAAACAACCTTGACGTGACCCTTGAGTTTTGTATTTAAAATAGATAAGTAATCAACTCTTGATTGATCCTTTCTAAAGGAAGGGCTGTATATGTGATAAACGTATTGATATTGCTTTGCAAAATAAAGATATCGTTTACATTGTGGAGTCTAGCTTTTGAGTTGATTTCGACTAAATTATAATAAGGAACTACTTTGATTCCTTTATTTGTGGTGTTATACCAATAGTATTTGAATAAAAACATTATATTCTGCTCGCTATGATATTGGAATTCAACTACCTCTTCTAATTTATCAAAGTAATCAATTTCAAACTAACTACAAGTCGATCCATTAACATAAACACTGTTGTTGATTGTCTTTTTCTCATGCTCGTATTCTTTAGTAGCATTTAACTTTTCTTTTAGAGCCTAGGCTTAGTAAATATAATAAAATAACAGCACTCCTTCCCATTGAATAAACCTTGTATAAACAAGAATTTTGTAATGACATACAATAACTTTGCAAGAGATAATGTGTTTATGATAGTACTTACATATGTTATAAACCACTTATGGCAAATTATTGATCTTGTAATTGAAAGATTTCACACTCGATTAGCTTAGCATTTTTAAAGTAGTATAACAAGCAGAAGTTAGGGCACATATCAATTTTCTAGTATTCTAAATCGAGGGGTTTCATTATAGACTTTGCAGTATAAAAGTTTTCTTTCAGCCTATTTCCTTCGGTAAAATGCTTCTCATCCATTTAATAATATTATCATAATCGGCCTTACTCAACTCATGATCTGACTTGATGGTGAACACCTGTGCTACGACTAATAATTTACTGAGGTTTGTGCAGCCATCCTTTAATGGTTCATTAGAATATTTCAATGGATCTAAAAACCTTGTTGCTTCTACTTTAGGTTCTTCTTCTATGATTAAACATTGACTGACATTAGTTTGATTAATTTTCATTACATCCATAACCATATCTATAGGGATTACTTTGCAACTCCACGCACATTGTTAGCACTAGAAGTTGAACCAACCATCTTTTTTCTTATGCTCTTATTATAAACAAATAGTTTTCTAAGTGCATACCAACATAGGTAATCCTTCATGAACCCTTTATGTAGAAGATGCATCATTATAACATCTAGATAGATATACGTTTTATTTTAATACTTCCTGCATTGACACCTAATACCATCTCTAGTAAAATTTATAGGAATAGATATTGTGAAATTAATAAACCCCTGAATCCCATTACAATAATCTATCCTTTACAATCTTTAAGGTGAATCTCGATACATGCATGAACGATTATCCATTCTATAGAACCTCTAAAAAATTATAATGATAAAATGTATTAATTAACTATGCTAGGTAAATAAATTTGCCAAAATATTGGTTAACCTCAAGATTATCCAACAAACTAATTAAAACTTCTCATAAATATTCATTATCAATTAATAAGCTATATACAAACTCATACATATATCAATTTACGGAAATTATAACTCTGCAATTGTATTGATAGAAATTAAAGTTGACCTATTAAATAAGATATTAATTATTTCACCACAACACATGTAATTCAATAATTCAATAAAGTTTTACCAATTTACAAATAAATATAATTTTATAAAATCTAAAACAAATTATTACAAGTACAAAATTATACATTCATACTACAAATTTGTTTGAGAAATAATAATAAAACATGTACATACACTAACAAAATACATATACTAAAAAAATAATAAAATTAGCATTTAAATGTTTAAATTTAAAAGATAGATTTACTTATAAAAAATGATAAAATCCATAATAAATTAGAACACGAATGCAATTATCACAAAATTTTAAGAAATATGACTTGTGTTGAGAATTGATTATGTCACTAGACGGAGATCCTATTTTAAATCTCTTATTGAGTCTATTGGCAAAATCACCTGCAAAAACTTTCACATCATCAAATTGTTTTTTTCTTCAAATTCTATCTATTTCGTTCTAATGTTGTCAATACATACCAATAAACTAATTTTTTTCAATATATACCCACAATACTACAAATAGAATAGTGTCCATCGGTAATTATCACCATTAGTTACCGCCATAATGATTCTATTAGTAATTCCATTGGTTTTAGATAAATTTCTAGTAGTATATGGGGTTATTATAATCTTATATGTTGGTTTATTTTTTTCACGTGTTAATCTAATTTAACATGCTAATTTTATTTTATTCAATTTATTTATTATTATTATTATTATTATTTATATCATATTATTAAATTAATCAAATTTTAAATTTCCTTTTACATTGAAAAAAGTTTATTGTAGCAGCGGTATAGTGTAAAGTTAAACAAATAGCATAGCTGAAAGGGTGGAGTTAAAAAAAGTCAAGATCGGTAGGTTTTAACTTAAAAGCACACCAAGCTGGCGGACAGTAGCCTGCTAACCTAGCCTCCATTCAAGTTCAGCAACCTATCATCTGTGGTCCAAGAAGGGCTACTTCCTAATTAATATATGGAGGATTTTGGATAAGAAATCGAGCACTAGGTTGGCCGAGTCAAGTGAAACAAGACTTGATATAAAATAATAAATTACAAAACATTAAATGATGATTCCATTCATTGTTTTCTAGATTAATACAAAATGGATCATTACTGTGGCCACAGGCTTTTTATTGATTGCTTGATGTCACTAGGTCCGTAAACAAGTGTTTGGGGATGGAGGGAAACAATGGTATCAATTTTCATTCAAAAACAATTCATAATGGTACTTAAAATCGGCATCTTCTATTGATTAATTGTGACAAAAACAATTTTTTTTTCTTCATGTTAATTGGAAAATTAATACTATGTCAACTTCCACACAACTAAGTTATGAGGAAAAAAATTGCATAAGTTCAAGCACCTTGAAAACAATAATTTGGTATTGTTTGGGGAAATTACCAAAAACAATAATATGGATAGAGTTCCATATTATTACTAAAATCCTAATTAAATTGAAAGTTGTAAATTAAATAGAAATTTTTTTTTCAAAAACAATAATAAAACTTATTAAAAAATCACTAGTAACTTATATGTTGAATTTAGTGGTATTCCCGAACATGCAGGGGCGGAGCAAGAAAAAAAATTGAGGAGGGCCAAACTAAAAGAATTATTTTACAAAGATTTATTTTATTGAAATATATATTAAATGAAAGTTAAGGGAGAGGTTGGGAAAATTTTCCTTGCAGGGGCTGGGGCCTTTACTAGCCTCCCTGCCTCTGCCACTACGAACATGAATGATGTTTTCTTCTTATTTTTAAAAGTAATAACATGTTTAAAATGACCTAGCAAAATTCCAGCTTAATTAAATGATGGAATAAAATATTATACTTGGAGTCTTTATACTTGAATAAAATATTATAAGACTACACGCTGGAATTATACCAAAAAAAGTGTACCTTGTCATAATTTAAATAATAATACCTGACGAAGCTACTTCAATTAATTATAAATACTGGTGTTTGCATAAGTTTTCAATTATGTGCTTGGCATTAAATGTTATATATTTTTTGAATACTTCCCATGAGAAAAGAAAAACTTCATTTGAAGAGCAACCTTACCAAAGTCCTTTCTTCACAAAAAAAGAAAAAGAAAAAGGAAGAGGACATCAAATTGTTCATGAGTCGCCTACTATATATAGTACATCATTGCGATCAACAACTTAAAAATTAGACCATGAAGTATATGTATGCTCTCTTTGGGGCCATGACCATGTGTTACCGCTTCCATTATCATATAGTTATATACTTCGCACATAATTAAGGAAATTGACATTGAAGTCCTTTTAATTTTGTCGCTTCCTTTTTTTTTTTAATAATAATCACGTGTATTAAGTTAAAAATTAATAATTTAAAAGATGACCTTTGAAAAGTTGAATGACCATTTACAAGAAAATAAAACGTTTGTATATAAAAGGAAATAAAAAGAAATATAATAGGAAAAAAAAAACCAAATTAATGGAATCACAATTTGTTTATATTCAAATATCTAAAATTGATAGTCTATGCAAGATTGAAGAGATACTGGAATCACAATCCATCTACAACTTGTTAAAGATTGCTGTTATTTATTTTAGAGCCCCACATAAAATAAAAGAGAAGAGAGAAAACACAAAAAAATAAAAAATGCTAGAAAAAACAACAAAAATATATTAATAAGAAGAATATACTAGAACACCCGAGAAATTATAAAAAATTAGTTGAGAAAGATTAAAATATACAAGATTAAAGAATTTAATAGTATATTTTTGACTAATTGAGGCTCTATCAGCAAAGAAAAATTCAATTTGAGAAAGAAAATTTAAAATTAAATGTTCAAAGACTCAATTAAAATTTCTCAAGGTTTAATTGAATTTGTCAAGGGTTTATTCATATGAAAAATTGATTTTTGAAGTCAATTTAGGCTTTAATTGAAATAAATTAAAGTTTGAGGGTTGAATAACAATTTTTAAGAGTTAATTTGATCAAATTAAGAACTTAATTACATAAATATTGAAGTTTGATAGGTAAGTAGGCACTTGATTGAAGAAATCCGAAGTTAAGGACCAAAATGAAAAAGACACATGAATATAAAGGGTGAAATTAACCAAATCAGGGTCCAAATTAAAGAAATTAAAAGTTTGTTGGTTAATTGAGGGTCAAAATACATAAATTTAGAACTGAGGACTAAAATGAAAATAACGATTGACTTTGAAGTTGTCGATTAAGTTTGACAAGGGTGACATTATCTGAAATTAAAAGTTTGAATTTAATTATGAGTATAATTAAAAGCAATTGGAAGAATATAGACTCAATTGAAATTTTTTAGATTCCAAATTAAGAATCGTAAATAATATGTTGTTCAGACTTAATAAAAAAGAAGAAGAATGACACGTCGTTCATAGCTTTTTTTTTTTAACATTTTTGGCTCATCAAGTTGGCAACTTATAACAAATAAATGTGGAGTTAGAAACCTCTAAATTGAATAAAATTAGATCTAAATAAAATATGTGTACCCCGTTTACCAACTTCAGGTTGTCTCAAGTAATGATGACATCAAAATTGCTTTAATAAAGCCTTAAAAGTAGGCAATTCAATCAGACCTGACAATGCAATCATCATGCAAAAATTAATTTGGTTTTCATGTATTTGATCCATTTTATTCTAGAATTTTTGAGTTGTTTGGGTGTTTAATCTGCTTTTTTAATTTAGTTTTATTTTTAGATTATTTTTTAGTCAAACTAGTATTTTTGGTTCGATTTCTAGTTAAACCATAAATTTTAGATTAACTCAGTTCAGTCAACCATAATTTGGTTTGCCATAATTTTTGTTAAAAGTTTTTGGGTTTATACATGTGTTTGGAAATACCCCTAAAACCTATTTTTAGTGTTTTAATTACAAAGAAAAATGGATGTTTTGCAAAACAAAACCTAAAAACATTTTAAAAATATTTTTTTTTCCTTGCATATGGCTAAAAACTTCTAAAATTATTTAAGTATTTTTTATTAAAAATAATTAAAAATATTTTTACATGTTTTTTCTAAAACAACATATTGCACAAATTTTACAATAAGCTTGTAAAAGTTCTAAGGATTTTAGCCTATATTTTAAAAATACCAAAAAAAATTTTTTGTTTCTTTTAATATGCGATATTATAAACTTAAATGTAAGACTTATTCCTAATATTAAATAAAAAATAATTTTTTAATTTTTTTTATATTAACACTAGAACGATTAAGTTTTTAACTTGATAAAATGAAGATCTTCTTATACATGAAGGCTTTTCTTAAATCCTAGAAGGACCAACTATTAAAAAACACGACATTACCTTAATCTATGTCATATAAATAAACAATACAGTTTACCTTAGATAAGATATATTAGGGGTTTTAATACATTTTCTTTATACAATCAATACTCTTACCTAGACTTAAAGATTAGTTAAGGTTTATAGTGATCAAATTATTAAGTGGTGACACCCATTTTCTTCCTTTTTATCTATTGATAAAAGACAAGAACCTTATTCTTCTCATTTTTTTTAGTGTTGTCAATTTATATATAAATAGCAAACAAAAAAAAATTTATCAATTTATTAGACAAATTGTTATCTAAATTTATGTGTATATTAATGTATCTAAATAGAAAATATAATATATATAAAATATTATAGTCATACTCTTGTGTTGTAACCTAACCTTTATTATTGTGTGTGTGTATAGAAAATATTGGCTAAACAATAGGTTAAACCTCTCAATTATTCTCAACTTGGTATCAGAACCTTTTGTCGTCAGCACTCTCCTTCTCCTCTCCCTTCTTGCAATTAACCTCCTCTCTCTTTCTTTTAAATGGACTTTACTGTTGTTGCCCCTACTCCCACCACCAATATGGTTGTGCAGCCCAACCAACCAGCCACTCAGAAGTTGCTGTTGTTGGTTCCTTCTCCCATCAGCAACAGCCCCAACCTACAAAGCAGAAACTTGGCTCTTTCTCTCATGCTTCTATCATTCTTTTTCACATCATAGGGATAATGACTCCTTCTATCATTGTGTTGTCTAACAATATCAAGTGGTCTCGTTGAAGCTTATAACTATAAACTATCTCTATTGGCGAATACAGATGAAGCCATATCTTCTTGGTCAATGTGTTGTCCACTTTATCGATGGCTCATTAATTTGTCCTCCTTATCATGTTGCTGACTATTTTGATGGTTTTTCTTCATTAATCAACCTTTTTTTTCTTTATTGAAAGCAATAAAATCAGGTTATTTTAAGCGCTTTACTCTCCTCCCTCTCTATAGATGTCGTACATCTTGTGGTAGATTATCAGACTTCTTCTTGTGTTTAGTGCACTCTTAAAAAAACGCCCGTTTCTTTATCAAATTCTCATATTATACAACTTTATGGGTCTTTTTAAGATCTTCAGCAAAAAGATGCTTTAGTTACTACATATACTGACACGACGAAAAGATTGATGTCTTCTCCCAATTGCAGGAGTGTCGAAGTAATAAATAACCCAGCAAGACCGGGGTCGAACCACAGGGAGGTTAATTGTACAAATTATAAATAACAATAATAAAACAACAACAATAACAACAATAGTAGTAGTAGTAGTAGTAGTAGTAGTAGTAGTAGTAATAATAATAATAATAATAATAATAATAATAATAATAATTGTAGTAGTAATAATACTAATACTAATAATAACAATAATAAAGAAGAAGAAGATGAGAACTTTGAGATGAAATATTAAAGTAAGGATTAAACAGTGATAATAACAAATGTCAAGGTTAGAGGTTCCACTAATGGTATGTCAAACAAGTATAGTATAAACTCTTATTATTCAATTGAAAACCATACACAAAGGAGGTTCCAATCATATTATAAATTGTTAACATGATTACATTAGTCATCTTATTCAATTAATGCTAATACTTGTAAATTTTGTCAAGCATTCATGATTATAACTTATGTTAACAACAAATCAAGTTCCTTTCATAGCTCAAGTGTCGGTTATACCATACATTATGGGCTATGAAAGTGCCAAGCATTTGTTGTACCAAGTGTTATACAACATAAATCAAGATTAATCATTTAACAAGCAAAGTATTAAAGAGTGAACAAGATAACAAATATAAAACATGTTAGTATTAAACATTAAAGTCCATATTAAGTTTATACCATACTTATTCTTACACCATTAGTGTAACCTTTTCACCTTGACATAATTAACTTAGCTAGACATAATGAAAGAAAGAAAAATAGATAAACAAAATAAGAACATAAATAAGATAAGAGTTAACAAAGCAAAGCAAAGGAAATGAAAGGCATAAACTTGATATTGATGAAAACAAAGCATAAACACTACAAAGAATACAAACAGAGAAAATAAGAACATAATCTTGATCTGGACACCAAGATGCCTAAATACATGGCAAATGCCTCCTTTTATAGGCCAAAATTGAGAACTATTGATTTGATGACTAATTGATGAGTAGATGGCCAACCCTTGACTTGGTGACAATCCTTATCTTCTCTTGTCTGCCCAAAACGTCATTGATGACGTCAAAATTAGAGCCACTTGAAAACATGAAAGTTCTAGGCAATTGTCTCAGCTTTCTTGTGTAAAACATTCAGCTCATTTCGACTTCTAGAACTCTAGATATGGCCAAAATACTAAACAGTGCTCGAGCTGGAGGACAGATTCGGGTTTCTTTGTTGTTGCAACAATTTGGACTTGAAAATGACTTTTTTAGATCTTGGGCTCCATATGAAAGTTATAGACCTATGTCTTACCTTTTCATCCATATAAAGTAGACCTAAATCTGAGATCTATAGCTCCAGATATGACCCAATTATCAAATAGTGTTCCGGTTTGGATTGCACTGACATCTCTTTTCTAAGTTTGATCATCTCTTTGCCTTTGCAATTGAAGTTCTTAAAGTCATCAATCAATCCTTTTATTTATGTGATAGGCCTGCATTTAAAATAGACATTTACCACAAATTAAAGGTATCTTATATTATTAGATAGATTATTATAAAACGTACTTTAGTTAAGGAGTTATTGATACTTCAAGTGCAAAATGATGATATAAAACCATGATAAAAATACACTTTTGAGTACTAATCATATACGCAGCATGTCAAGTTATATTTTGATGAATTAGTTGCTACTGGCCAAGCCCTCTTTTATAGTCTTCAACCTCTATATATTTAGTGGCCTTCGTGGTGTGTTTAAAGATTTGGTGACTAGTGTCGTGACCAAGGCAGAACCATTGTCATACGTGGACCTTCACAACTATCTTCTTACAAATAAGTTTCTGCATAAGTCTTCTCTTCCCCTTTTTGGCTACAAATCAACATGTGCTACCTACACCATCTCTACTACCCTTTGCTCATCTTGCATAGCAGTAGACTAAGATAATAATGTTTAGAAATTTTATAATGATAATAATGTTTATTTTGAATTTCACACCTCTATGTTTTATGTAAAGGACCACACCACCAAAGCAATACTCCTTTCTAGTCAAAACAATGATGGTCTCTATGTTCTCTTGAAGTTTTTTGCCACCACAATTCCTCAAGCTTATTGGTCTCCTTGTGTCATTGATATTGCTGATCTATGGCATCGTCGATTGGGTCATCCTATGTCTTATATTTTTAATTCGTTAGTTTCTAAAAATAAAATAATATGTACTTCTAGATGCTCGCTTGTTTAATATCAAGCTTGTTCTCTTAGCAAATCTTTGCATCTGTTATTGCGACCTATAGGTAACAAAACTACTACTCCACTTGATTTAATATTTAGTGATATTTGGGGCCCTACTTCTATGTTTTACTTTGATGGTTTTTGTTAGTTTGTTATCTTTGTTGATATACATACCAAACATATATGGTATTATTTACTTGTTACCAAATTTGATGTATTTTTTTTCAATGTTTTCAAACATTTGATGAACTTTAATTTTCACTTAAAATTAAATCTATTCAAACTAATTAGGATGGTAAATATCATAAGTTAAATAGTTTCTTTCAAACTATTAGTATTCATGATAAATTAATTTTCCCTCATATGCATAAAAAAAATGACAGTGTTGAGTGTCCTTATTGTCATATTATTGAAACTAGTCTTATACTCTTAGGTCAAAGTAATGCTCCATTATAATTTTGAAATTATACATTTAAATCTTTATTTTATCTCATTAATCATAATATGCCTACTCCAGTCCTTAAAAATAAATCTCCTTTAGAATGTCTGTTTAATCATACTCTTAATTATGATTTTCTACATACTTCTAAGTGTCTTCATTATCCATTTCTGTACCCATATCAAGCTCATAAGTTGGATTTTTGTTTCTCTTCTTTTGTATTTAACATGACTAAAAAATTGATGTTGTCTTTCAAGTGCATGAGTGTTAAAGTAATAAATAACCTGGTAAGACCAAGGTCGAACAACAAAGAGGTTAATTGTATAAATTATAGATAATAGTAATACAACAAAAACAACAACAACAATAATAGTAGTAGTAGTAGTAGTAGTAAAGAAGAGGAAGAAAAAATTAATGAGAACTTTGAGATTAAAGATTAACGTAAGGATTAAATAATAACAACAACAAATATTAACGTTAGAGGATCTACTAATGGTATATCAAACAAGTATAGTATAAACTCTTATTATTCAATTGAAAACCACACATAAAGAAGGTTTCAATCAGATTATAAATTGCTGGTTATGATTTTCTATGTACTTTTAGGTGTCTTTATTTTCCATTTCTATGTCTATATCAAACTCATAAGTTGGATTTTTGTTTCTCTTTTTGTGTGTTTGATACGATTAAAAGATTCATGTCTTCTTCTAATATAGAAGTGTCGAAGTATTAAATAAATTGGCAAGATTGGGGTTGAACCACATGGAGGTTAATTGTATAAATTATAAATAACAATAATACAATAATAATAATTGTAGTAGTAATAGTTATAGTAAAAAAGAAAAAAAAACTGATGAGAACTTTAAGATGGAATATTAACATAAAGATTAAACGATGATAACAACAAATACCAAGGTTAGAGGATGTACTAATGGTATGTTAAACAAGTATAGTATAAACTCTTATTATTCAATTGGAAACCACACACAAAAAAGGTTCCAATCGGATTATAAATTGTTAAGATGATTATATTAGTTATCTTATTCGATTGATGCTAATACTTGTAAATCACATAAGGCATTTATGATTATAACTTATGTTAATAACAAATCAAGTTCCTTTCATAGATCAGGTATTGGTTATACCATACAATATAGGCTATGAAAGTGCCAAGTATTTGTTGTACCAAGTGTTATGCAACATAAATCTAGATTAGTCATTTAACAAGTAAAGTATTAAAAAATAAACAAGATAATAAATATAAAACATGTTAGTATCAAACATTAAAGTCTATGTTAAGTTTACACTATACTTATTCTTACACCATTAATATAACCTTTTCACCTTGACATAATGAACTTAACTAAATATAATAAAAAAAGAAAAATAAATAAACAAAATAAAAAATAAATAAAATAAAAATTAACTAAGTAAAAGAAAGGCATGTATTGAAAAAAAAACTTAAACATTACAAAAATATAAAAAGAAAAAGCAAGAGCATGATTCTGACTTGGAGACTAAGATGCTTAAATGCATGCCAAATGCCTACTTTTATAGGTTAAAATTTAGAACTATTGATTTGATGACTAATTGATGAGTGGGTGGCCAACTCTTGATTTGGTGACAATCCTTATCTTTTCTTATTTGCCCAAAATATCATTGATAACATCAAAATTGGAGCTACTTGAAAACATGAAAGTTGTAAAAAATTGTCTTTGCTTTTCAAAAAAACAAATAAAGGTCATTTAGACTTCTAAAACTCTAGATATGGGCCAAACATTGAATAATATTTGGGTTATAGGACATATTCAAACTTCTTCGTTGTTGTTATAATTTGAACTTGAAAATGACTTTTTTAAATCTTGGGCTTCCATGAAAGTTGCAGGCCTATGTCTTACCTTTCCATCCATATAAAGTAGACCTAAATTTGAGATCTATAACTCCAGATATGACTCAATTACCAAACAGTGTTCCGGTTTGGACTGCACCAGCATCTCTTTTTTAATTTCAGCCATCTCTTTGTCCTTTTAATTTCAGTTCTTAAACTCATCAATCAATCCTTTCATTTATGTGATAGGCCTGCACTTAAAATGAATATTTACCATAAATTAAAGGCATTCTATATTATTAGTTATGTTATTATAAAACAAGTTTTAGTTCAAGAGTTATTGATATTTCAAATGCAAAATGATAATATAAAACCTTGATAAAAATATACTTTTAAATACTAATCAGTGTTCTTAGGCTATAATCCCTCACATTTTAGTTATCATTACTTTGATTCCATTTCTCAACTTATATATGTATCTTATCATGTTTATTTTCATGAAAATATGTTTTCTTTTACAGATTTTAAATAGTTAACACGACCCCCAGCCATTTTCTCAGAGCCTATACACTTGCTTACCTTGATCATCCCTTGTAATTTGCTCCTTGCCGACTTATAAAATGTCTTACCTAATATCTCTGTCAAAGCTCCAACATCACCCAAATAGCCCCACTATCCCCCACCTCCATCTACCACCATACCACAGCCACCCAACCTTACCCCTATATCATAATCTGTATATTTCTCTAATGATCATTTTATAGGAATAGGTTCATCTACTTTAGAGTTGCATATTTCTATGTATGTTGGTTGATCTGCAGCAAGCTCTCCTGCCTTTGCTGTTATGAGCTTTGATCTTTCCTCTATTTCTCCTTCAAGTTTAGAACTTTGTGTTAATCTCTCATTTTATCCTCTTCATTAGCTCTCTAATTCGGATCCTTCTACCCCTTGATCTATTGCTCATCAACATTAAATGGTTTTTCATCTGTAGCTGCCGAAGACTACTCTTCTAGCAGCGTCTGCCGCAACCTTTGTTATACCCAATTATCGGGTACTGTCTTCTCCTGCTTGTGAGCCCCTTACTTTGTTTGATACTAATAGGTATGAGGTATGGCATGGTGCAATGCTTGATGAAATTCAGACATTATACTATAATAACACTTGGTCCTTGGTTTCTTTTCATCATTCGATACATGTTATTGGTTGCTGGTAGGTATACAGGATAAAATGTCATGTGGATGGTAGTGTTGAAAGATATAAGGCATGCTTGGTGCTCGAGGTTTTACTCAACAGTAACGTATTGATTATTCTAAAACCTTTAGCCTAGTTGTTAAGCATGCGAAAATCATATTAGTGTTCTCCATTACGGTTTTGTGTAATTGAAAGATTCATCAATTTGATATTTATAATGTCTTCCTCAATGGTGTTCTTATCAAAGAGATCTATATAAAACAACCTCTAGGTTTTGTTGACTCTGCTATTTCTTTTCATGTGTGCCAGTTGTATAAATCTATATATGACTTAAAACAGGCTCCACGAGCATGGTACACTCATCTGAGTGAATTTTTTTTTTAATTTCTATTGGCTTTATTGCTTTCAAGGTTAGCACTTCAGTATTTATCTTGTCTATTAGTGTTGATATTTTATATCTTTTAGTTTATATTGATGATATTTTTCTTACAAGTAACAACTCTACTATACTTCATCACTTAATCCAGTTATTGTGTTTAGAGTTTAAGTTTCGTGACTTAGGTACTGTTCACTATTTTTTAGGAATTGAGGTTCAACCTACTATTATGGGTCTGATGTTACGTTAGCATGAATATATTCTTGACATTCTTACTCGAGTGGGTATGACTTCTTGTAAACTAGTCAATACTCCTATCTCTACCTCTAAAGTCACCATACTATTAGATCCTCTAATTTCTTATCTTTCAAGGTTGCGTCAAATTACAAGCGCATTTCAATATCTCACCTTTATAGGACCAAATATATGTTTTGCTGTTAACAGAGTTTATTAATTTATACATGCTCCTACAGAT
Source organism: Populus ilicifolia (assembly GCA_015708895.1). NCBI lineage: Eukaryota > Viridiplantae > Streptophyta > Magnoliopsida > Malpighiales > Salicaceae > Populus > Populus ilicifolia. The sequence goes on from SRLM01000905.1 coordinate 1,219,429, forward strand.
TCTTATTGGGGTATCGTTAAACACATTCTGCGTTATCTACACAGTACAACCACCTATAGTTTTCATATCACTCATAATTCCTTTTTTGCTCTCCATGGCTTTACCAATGGAGATTGGATAGGTAGTACTGATGATTGCAAGTCCACATGTGGTTATCTTGTCTTCTTTAGTCAAACTCTTATCTTTTGAAATCTAGCAAGCAACGCACAGTCACTCGCTCCTCCATTGAGGTTGAGTATAAAGCCTTAACTGATGGAACTGCGAAGGTTATTTGGCTTCAATATCTATTACAAGGTTTGCAGATTCTTTTTAACTCTGCTTCAACCCTTTGATGTAATAATCTAGGCGTTACTTACTTATCTGTAAATCATATCTTTCATACTTGTACTAAACATGTTAAGGTTGACTATCATTTTGTATGAGACAGGATTACAAAGAAAGAGATTCAGATTTATTTTATCCCCTCTCACAATCAACTTGGTGATTTTTTTAATAAACCGCTTGCTACTACTCTGTTTACTGCTTTTTGATTTAAGTTTCAGATTGATCCTCCACCCTCAGTTTGAGAGGGCATATTAATGTATCTATATAGGAAATATACTATATAAAAAATATTATAGTCATACTCTTGTGGTGTAACTCTACCATTGTTATTGTATACTGTCCTACACACACATATAGAAAAAGTTGACTAACCAATATGTTAAGCCTTTCGATTGTAATCAATTGTGTATAATCATTTTCACTTGTTAGATAGACATTTATTACAATGATTTTGAGTTCATGTAGAATTTAATTCATTATGTGTTATATGTGATACATATTTCACTAACTCATGAAAATTATAATGATTTTGTAAGATAACATGTCATATTTCTATCCCGAAAAAACTCCTAGATATATTCTCATTAATTATGTTTTGATTTAAACAACATTATTGTCAAAAATGATACATACATACATACATAGATACATACATATATATATATATATATAATTTAGCCATATTTTTTCTTCATAAATCATGCTGTTCCTAACTAGGCATCAAGACCACAAAATCACGAGGAAATTATGATTTCATACACGAATATTGATCATCTACATACATAAATTTTTGCACTGGTGAAGTAACAACAATGGTGGAAATTTGGAATCCAAGAAGCTGTAATTCACACCACCATACTTCTATAGGAAATTTAAACATGAAATAATGATCGCTTCTTTTCATCTCTTTTTCACTCTCTCGCATTTACACCTCTCTCCCACCATAAATGCTAGCAAACCATCTCTATACGCTCTGCAATTACTCCTCTGCTGCCACATCCTCACCACCTGTTCCCTTTCTTCTTTCCTTTCTCAGCTTCTTCAAAACCTTGTAATTGTCTCCTCCTTTTCCTCTTCCGTTTCTTTCTCTGTGTGTGCCCTTTTTTCTCCCATCATAGTTTAATCATACGGTCATCTTAAAACCCTTTTCAGAACATAGGGTCTCTCTTCAAAAACCAGCCAGTAAACCAGTTCTCCAGCCCTAAAAACTGGTTTTGTACAGACCCAAAACCTCTTCCATCACAAATCTAATCCTTGTTTCCACGGAACTTCAAAGACTTCTATATTTTGGTAAGTTGCACACCTTGTCTATAAAACATTTCATTTCTGTTCACAATAAGATTCTCTCATTTTCAGTTTTATATCATGTCCTAATCTTTTTCCTAAACATAAAAATGGTGTTTTTTATAATTTTTTGTGCAGGAATTCAAAATGTCAAGTGCGATGGTTTGACCTAGATCTTAGTGGGCATTATGGTCTTGGTAATGGTGTGTTGAAATTTATTTGTCAAAGCTTCAGAAAGGGGTCCATTTAGTGTCAACTCTTCATGCTCATTTATTTTTTTATATAATTCTAATCTTTTGGAACGTAAAACTAGAAAGGACTTGAGACTTTTCTTTGGTGTTATGACCCAAACACCCTACAGTCAATCCTCCTCTCTTAATATTTTTTTTTTTTTTGCTTTTGCTCAAACAGCTTGAGAGAATCTATTTCGCAAACCAACCCCCTATACCGCCAACGTAAGCAGCAAAATCAATCATGCCATACCCTCAAGAGATAGAAAGAGAGAAAGATAAGGAGGCTGCTTAGGGTTTGTTGGTGAGAGTAAGATATGCCTTCTACAATGGAGTTTAAAGGAGAAAAAGGTTGTCAGATTTCAATCATCCTCTAAGGTTAGTCAATCAGGTAAGGTCCCTCTCACTTTGGTTGAAGTTCTTAAAAGGTGTTTTTATTCACTAAATATGCTTAAACAAAGTAATTAAAACGTTTCCAAGCAACATCCTTCTTGGAATGAACGCATAACGCTTTTTTTTTTTTAGTAGAGAGAGAGAGAGAGAAGAGAGAGGGAGATAAAAGGTGTTAACTTGCTTATCTGGTGATTAGCCATCTCTTGTAACTACAGCTACGACAGTGTGGAATACACTTCACCTTGCCCTACAAATTTCAAACAACATTTATTATGTTGGGAATTTAACTTGGTTTTGCTTTTTTTCATCCTTGTACTCTTTTTTATAATTCATCAATGTTTCCTATCAATAAATCTTTCCATAGAGATGTTAATTTCTTATCTGCAAACATCTCATATATAGCCTTTAATACTTTTCTTTACTTGTACACATGATTTACTCACCCCTTTAGCATGTTTACATGGCATACCTTAGGATTATTCTTCTTTTTTTATTTGCTAATTTATGATTTTTTTTTTTGCAGATTGGAAGGACAGCTTAGCTTAAAATTTAAGGGATTTATACAAATGTTCCAAACAAATATGTTTGAGGGCCATCACATGTTTGATATGGCTCCTAAAAGCTCTGAAAATGACTCGAGCAAGCTCAAAGATGATGACTATGAGACCAAATCGGGCACCGAAACTATGGAAGCTCAGTCCGGTGATGAACAAGATCCCAGTGAACAACACCCCAAAAAGAAGCGTTATCATCGCCATACACAGCGTCAAATCCAAGACATGGAAGCGTAAGCAGTCTTCGTCTTAACTTAGATCGACCGTGCATTAATGATGGATAGATCGACCGTGCTTTATTTATTTTTTTTAGTTTTAAATTTTTGGTGATTTATTTATGAGCTTTGTCTGCATAGTTTCTTCAAGGAATGCCCTCATCCTGACGACAAGCAACGGAAGGAGCTCAGCCGTGAGCTAGGTTTAGAGCCATTGCAAGTCAAATTTTGGTTCCAAAACAAGCGCACTCAAATGAAGGTAACTGATCATCCACTACATTTCAGGCACCACCCTCTACACTCTCTCCAATCTCATAGATATTGTAATAAGGAAAGCATATAACTTCCCATATTTATAATTAATGTTACAAATATTTTATTTTTCCTTTCAAAAAATGATTTTTTCCCTTCCATAGCACGAGAAATCCTAAGATACTTGAGTCGTAATACTTACGACATACGATAAAGATAAACACAAGGAAAGATATTCATATTCATATACGACATATAAGTATTGATAGTTAGCATAGAGATATATTTCTAATTACAAATAATTAAAACTCATATGCAAGAAAAAATATTTGACTAAATTAATAAACTCTATTTTTTTTTGGTTAGCAAAGTTTTTTTAGTTTAAGAATAAAGAGCGGCTTATATTGCTAATCTTTCTTTCCATTGTGTAGGCTCAACATGAACGCAGTGAGAATTCAATTCTTAAGGCTGAGAATGAAAGACTTCGTGCGGAGAACAATAGGTACAAGGAAGCCCTACGTAATGCTTCATGCCCTAACTGTGGTGGTCCAGCAGCTCTTGGTGAGATGTCTTTTGATGAGCAGCATTTGAGGATTGAGAATGTTCGTCTAAGAGAAGAGGTTACAAAAACTACACCTTCTGTTACTCTTATCAATTCAAATTTTGTAATCCTTCAAATTGTTTATAATAAAACTCCTTTGTGTGCTTACAGATTGACAGGATTTCTGGAATTGCTGCCAAGTATGTTGGCAAGCCTTTGTCTTCTCTTTCCAACCTTTCTCCTCATTTACCGTCCCGGTCTGTTGATCTCGGAGTTAGCAATTTTGGGGCACAGTCGGGTTTCGTAGGGGAGATGTTTGGAGCTACTGATCTTCTTAGATCAGTCACTGGACCTACTGAGGCAGACAAATCAATGATAGTTGAAATCGCGGTTGCAGCAATGGAGGAACTAATGAGAATGGCTCAGGCTGGAGAATCCTTGTGGATTCAAGGAGAGAACAATACTGAGATGCTCAATGAAGAGGAATATTTGAGAACTTTCACTAGGGGAATTGGACCAAGACCTTTAGGAATGAGATCTGAAGCTTCAAGGGAATCCGCAGTTGTTATCATGAATCATGTTAATCTTGTTGAGATTCTTATGGACGCGGTAGGTTTTTCTACTTTGTAAGTTTTCCTAGATCTGTATCTATTTATGATATTTTCGGTAGACTCGTTGGGACTTGGCTACAGAATTAGGATGGATTATATCTCCATATATTCTCTAAATCTCCATTCAATGATTTAAAGATTTCTGACACTTAGAAGTCGGAATTTTTTTAAGTTCCAAATAACTATAATGTTGATCAAAGTTTTTGTTTCAGAATCAATGGTCAACTATTTTCTGTGGTATTGTATCAAGAGCAATGACCCTGGAAGTCCTATCAACAGGAGTGGCAGGGAACTATAATGGAGCATTACAAGTGGTATAAACAAATTTTCAATTTATTTAATCTATTATTATGGATCTAATGACTTTTTTGTGAAGGAAATAGTACCAACACCAAGATGATCAGCATTTGCATTTAGTTCATTGACTTCTCGACATACCTATCATTGCTTTTCACAGATGACAGCTGAGTTTCAAGTACCTTCCCCAGTTGTTCCTACAAGAGAAAATTACTTTGTGAGGTACTGCAAACAGCATACCGATGGGACTTGGGCAGTGGTAGATGTTTCCTTGGACAGTTTACGCCCTAGCCTGCTGTCGAAATGTAGAAGAAGGCCATCAGGTTGCTTGATCCAAGAATTGCCAAATGCTTATTCAAAGGTAGTAACTCTTACTTGAATATGATCACTCTCAAGGCCTCACTTTCATTACCAAATAGGGAAACCTTCAAAACGTTTTGTTAAAATCATCATATAACCCTGGTATCATGATTCTGCAGGTCGTCTGGGTTGAACACATTGAAGTGGATGATAGATCTGTTCAAAATATATACAGACCACTAGTCAACTCGGGTCTTGCTTTTGGAGCAAAACGTTGGGTGGGAACACTAGATCGACAATGCGAACGTCTTGCAAGCTCGATGGCCATTAACATTCCAACTGGAGATCTCTGTGGTAATGTATTTTGATTTTTTTCTTTAGTTTCTTAGAGATTAAAAAGTTTAGTCATTTGGATTTCTTCCACATGACATAATATCTTGATCAATCTTTATTCTTCTGGATAGTGATAACAACCGCTGAAGGGAGGAAAAGTATGCTGAAGCTGGCCGAGAGAATGGTGATGAGTTTTTGCACTGGAGTTGGTGCTTCTACTGCACATGCATGGACGACATTGTCCGCAACTGGTTCTGATGATGTGAGAGTAATGACCAGAAAGAGCATGGATGATCCAGGCAGGCCGCCTGGAATTGTACTTAGTGCTGCCACTTCCTTCTGGATTCCAGTTCAATCCAAGAGGATGTTTGATTTCCTTAGGGATGAGAATCATCGAAGTGAGGTACATGAAATCATGTAGCTTTCAAGCCTAATTTCTTGAAATAACTCAAGGTTTTAAGCTCTTCAAATATGTAAACATTTTATCTTTGCATACAGTGGGATATCCTTTCGAACGGCGGCGAAGTTCAAGAAATGGCTCATATAGCTAATGGACGTGATCCTGGAAATTGCGTCTCTTTACTCCGTGTCAATGTAAGTTTCCGAAACATGATTTTGTGTGCGTGCTAGCGAGCCTTTCCTGTTCACGTATCTTATTTCAGAACCATATCATCACTGAAATCAACCATATAAATTGCAGAGCGCAAATTCAAGCCAGAGCAACATGCTGATATTGCAAGAGAGTTGCACTGATTCTACAGGCTCATATGTGATTTATGCGCCAGTGGACATTTCGGCCATGAACATAGTCCTAAGCGGTGGAGACCCAGATTATGTTGCACTGCTTCCATCAGGTTTTGCTATACTCCCTGATGGACCAGGATATGGCCCTGCAGGAATTCTTGATGTTTCGTCCGGTGGCTCTCTACTGACCGTTGCATTTCAGATATTAGTTGATTCAGTCCCAACAGCAAAACTTTCGCTGGGATCAGTAGCAACTGTAAACAGTCTAATTAAGTGCACAGTTGAAAGGATTAAGGCTGCAGTAATGTGTGACAATGCCTGATTGAAAAGCCTCACATAATGTTAGGAACTTCTAGTTACTATATTTTTGCGAAATTATTTCATAACAAGTAGCAAAAATTACAGAAGAACTAACATTTTTGTGCTCAATCATGGGTGTTGTTGCAGTTAGGAAGAGGAGAGGAAGCAAGACAAATGAAGTATGCTTTCAACCATATTTAAGTCAAGAACGCACCTAAGATGTTCCTTGCTTGGTGGTGTTTGTCAACGCAGAGTAGCTAGCTATTGGTAAAAGGGCATTTCACCACTCTGGGGCTGTAGGTTCGGGTATTGACTTTGCCTGACAAAGATGAAAGTGAAGTCAGAACCTGTTGCAAATGTTACCACATTTCGCTTTCATCTTTTGCTTTATCTTTTAGTGTTGACTAGGGCTAGCGTTCCTCTAGGTGTGAGTTACTTTGTATTTGTCTAGTGATCTGCTCCTTTTGCGTACCTGTTATTAAGGAGCTTCCCTACTTATTTAACAAACATTAGTTTCATTTTGTGTTGAACTTTTTCAGTAGCTTGTTATTGAATAGTTGTTCTTTTCTGTTTGAGACTGCTACTTATCGATCACTGACTGGAAAATGACAGCCTCAGTTTTGATAATTGGAATCGGTCCCCTTAGTTTCTTCTGTCTCATTATGAAGGAGGAAGCATCGAAGACACAAATGATTGAATTGGGTGGCTTCTAACTTGTTCGAGCTCATTAAAACAATCAAATCTCAAGTTCAATCTCAAACTCTAGACAAAAAAAAAGGGGGTATGCATCAACTATGACTTCTTAACATAAGAGATAAAAGCGGCCAAAGGAACTTTTCATTAGCCCTTAATTTGACATTAATATATGATGGGAGCTAGGCACTATCAATTGTACTATTGGAAGGACCTCTTCGGAACTTAAGCAATACAATATTGCCAACTCGAGGAGAATTCTCAATTCAAAAGCTTAAATGGTGTGGTAAGATCCTAAGAGCGGTTTTATACGAGCTCTCTAATCCCATTATATTCCACTAGAAATTAATCAATAAAAAGGGTTATTGAAGATACAAATAAATGGGTCACTTACTAAATTTAATTTTCTTTTAAAAAGCATTGTAGAGACAACATTGACGTATCAAGAAATCTGATGAAATCAAATCACAACAAATTCAAATATAATTGTTACCATGAGTTATACTAGATTTTGTGCTCCCTATAATTATATAATTATAGGATTCCTTTGAAATATTGTTATTAATTTGATTGTAAATATTTTTCTGTTACACATATTTGAATTAAAAAGTCAAGCTCTCAATACTATATAAATATTATAACAAATGAATAGAAAGTGTGTGTTGCATTATATAATACTGCAGTATAAGTTTCTATATGGTATCAGAGCTTGAAAATCTCTAACGAGTATTTATCCTTCCTACTATTCTTCTTTCTCTACTTCCTATAAATGACAATCATCACCACATCTACCACCGACTCTACACACTCAACATCATCACAAAATCTAGCATAACTCATGATAATAGTTGCGTTTGAATTTGTTGTGATTTGACTTCATCAGATTCCTTGATATTGATAGACTCAACAGTATCTCACAATATGACCACTAATCTCTCCAATCTGATGCTTAATTCTGAATATGATGGTACTGATGAAGTGGTAATTAGAGATGAATCAGGTTTGTCTGTCTCTCATACTGGGTCGTTGTCTCTTAAATCATCCAATCATGTTTTTCATTTACGTGACACTCTTTGCGTTCTAACCATTTATAAAAATCTTATCTATGTTTATCATTTTACCAAGCATAACAGTGTTTACATTGAATTTTACCCTATTTATTTTTTGGTGAAGGATCGGATTACGGGGGCGATCCTGCTCAAAGGTGAATGTGAAGATGGAGTGTACCCATTTTCGGAGCACCTGCCACCCATCTAGAAAAATATTACTGGCTATATTCATGAACGTACTACATCTGATGGATGGCATAAACATCTTGGTCATCCATCATCAAAATTGGTTAATCATCTCATTTATGCTTTTTCTTTACCCATCAATAAAAATGGCCATTCCTTCATGTGCACTTCATGCTCTCAAAACAAAGCTCATCATTAAACATTTAATACTTATAATCTTACTAGCATTATTCCACTTAAATTGATTTTTACGGATGTTTGGGGTCCATCTCATGATCCTAGAATTAATGGATTTAAATATTATATTATTTTTGTTGACCATTATACCAAATATATATGATTTTATCCCATAACTCAAAAATCAAATATTCAAACCATTTTCCCATAATTTCACAATCTTATGGAAAATCATTTTAACACAAAAATAAAAAGTCTTTATTCAGTTAAAGGTGGGGAGTATATTGCTCTCAAAACTTATCTTTCTATTAATGGCATTAGTCACTACACTACTGCTCCTTACACTCCCCAACAAAATAGTATATTTGAAAGATGACATCGCCACTTAGTTGAAACTGGTCTTACCTTGCTCACCAATGCTCACATGCCTCTCTCTTATTGGCCTTATGCATTTCAAATTGCTGCCTACCTTATCAATTGTATGCCCATTGCCACCTTGAATAATAAGTCGCCATTTGAAAAATTATTCAATCAACAACCTAACTATCTCAAGCTCAAACAATTTGGTTGTCTCTATTATCCATTAACCCGACCATACAATAAACACAAACTTAAGCTGAAATCAAAATCATCCATATTCATGGGTATAACTTATCCCAAAATATATATCTATGCTTTGAGCCCTCTACCAAAAAAAAATCACCTCCCGACATGTCATCTTTCATGAAGCAACATTTCCTTTTCAACATACCAGTCATAATAGATCCCTTCTTCTCCATCTGATGGGCAAAATTCTTTTATGCTTATCTCATTACCACAGCTACCTTTTGATTCACCTCGACCTAGCACTTCTCTGGATATGGGTATTGAAGTCTTGCTTTTGTCTGAGCATGGGTCGCCCTCTGCACCGTCTCCTCTCTAGGTAAGTATTCCGTCTTCTCCCTTGCTTTTAGATCCAACCACTTCCATGGAATTACCTATTTCTACTATCTCTAAATTTGATGCGGTACGTGTTCATAGCATGAATACTAGGTCTATGAATGAAATTTATAAACCCAAAAAAACCTTCCTTGTTACCAAACATCCCTTTTCCATCTTCTTTGGAACCCTCAAGTGTCACTGCTGCACTCGCTGATTTCAAATGGTGTGAGGTCATGTCCTCTGAATTAACTGCTTTAGTGCATCATAATACTTGACAATTGGTACCCCCCCTCATTCTGATTATAATATTACGGGCTGTAAATGGGTGTTTCAGGTGAAAAGGCATGCTAATGGGTCTATTGATCGGTTCAAAACCAAACTTATGGCCAAAGGGTTCAATCAGTGACCCGGATTGGATTACAAAGAAACATTTAGCCCTGTTGTTAAGCCAGTCACCATACGCACTGTCTTGGCTATTACTATGATACAGGGTTGGTCCTTAAGGTAATTGGATGTTAATTTTGCATTTCTTTATAGGCATGTCACTGAATCAGTATATATGAAGCAACCCCTAGGCTTCAGAAATCTTGACCATCCTGATTGTGTCTATTGCCTAACCAAGACCATTTATGGTCTAAAGCAGGCACCACATGCTTGGTTCATTGCTTTTAAGCATGCATTAACTGAGTTTGGATTCCTTAAGTCCAAATCAGATTCATCTCTTTTTGTGTTTCATAATGGCTCCACTCTTACTTATTGCCTAGTGTATGTTAATGACTTAATTATCACGGGAAATAATTCAATTTTTGTTGCAAGTATTATTGATCATCTTGGCCAAAAATTTTCTATCAAAGACTTGGGGTTACTACATTTTTTTCTTGGTGTTGAGGTTATTCCTACTATAGCTGGCTTGTTTCTAACTCAACACAAGTATATTCGAGACTTACTTGCCAAGACCAATAAGGCTGGTGCTAGAGATGTCACCATGCCTCTCTCAACATCGATCCCTTTATAATTGGATAATGGTTCTTTCTCTGTTGACTCCACAGAATTTTCTCAAGTTATTGGTGTCTTGCAATATTTATCTCTTACATGACCTGATATTAGTTTTGCTATCAATAAACTCTCCCAGTTCATGCATCGTCCTACGCAGATTCATTGGACAGCGACAAAAAAATTGCTGCGATATTTGAAGAACACAATCTTCCATGGAGTTACTATTAGCAAAACATCCAACAACATGTTAACTTGTTTCTCGAATGTTGATTAGGCTGGTAGTTTGGATGATAGGAAATCTACTTCTGCTTATCTGTTATTCCTTGGAACTATACCAATTTCCTGGAGTTCTAAGAAGCAGCATACCATTGCAAGATCATCAACTGAAGTTGAATATAGGACCTTGGTAACGGCTGCTGCTAAGAGTGTGTGGTTGTTATCCTTGTTTTAGGAATTGAAGTTTTATCTATCACAATCACCACTGCTCTTATATGATAATTCAGGTGCCACTCAACTAAGTTTTAATCCTGTTTAGTACTCTAAGATGAAACATATACAGATTGATATTCACTTTATGTGAGATTTGGTTGCGAAAAATATTCTCAATGTTCAACATGTCCACACAACTGATCAGCTAGCAGATCTGCTCATCAAACCTCTCTCCAGACAACAAACCAATTTCTTGCATGAAAAGATCAGTTTATTCGATGGTAGCTTGTTCTTATGGGTGCGTATCAAGGAATCTGATGAAATCAGATCATAACAAATTCAAACACAGCTATTACCATAAGTTATGCCAGGTTTTATGCTCTCCATAATTATAGGATCCATTTGAAATATTATTATTAATTTTGATTGTAAATATCCTTCTATTACACACATTTGAATTCAAAAACCAAGCTCTCAATACTATATAAATGTTATAATAAATGAATAGAAAGTGTGTGTTGTATTATATAATATTGCAGTATAAGTTTCTATACAATGAAGAACACTATTTGAGACATGAGAATAAACATTTTGATGATTTCGTATCTTTTTGAGACCTATAGATTTGATCTGCCCTAAAACTAAGCAAAATCAAAGAGAACATGAGTGGCACCACAATATTGAATTGCCAAAAACAATAATTGCATCTGCTACAGTACTTCCATTGAGACTATATTGTTGTAGATTTCAGAGACCAATAATTTTGTCGAAGAAACACGGTCCAGCTAAAGAATTTTATGAGCATTGTCGGGGAGATAGAAGAAATTTGAAAGACAGCACGTAGCTCACTAAATATCAATTAGTAGGTGACAAGATTGATGCAATCTTTCCGCGGGATGCAGAAACAAGGTCTAGCTGTCGGGGAGATCCAGGAAGTTTGAAAGACAACAGGTAGAATGCTAAATTTAAATTTTAAAAAATAATATAAATTTTATTTCAAATTAAATTGATTTTTTTATATATCATTAATATTAATAACCAAATAGTTATAAATTTAAATCTCATCATACTTATTTATTTAAAAATAAATAAATAAACTAGAAAAATTAAGTTTGAGGAATGTGTTAAAAAATAATATAAATTATATCTTAAGTTCTCATTTAATAATTTAAGATTTTAAATTGAATTAATTTTTAATAACAAGTTATAAAATTAATTAAATTCAATAGAAAAATTAAGTTATCTAGCTACATTTGGCCAGCTAGGGTGAAGTAGGGTGAGCTCGAGTGATCAAGATATAAATTTGTTCATGAGTTGGAGATGTGATTTGGTTTTTTTTCAAGTTTAAACAAGAGAGACTTGAATTTTATGTTCCATATCAAAAATCACGTTACTGGTTCATAAATTGAAACACATCAAGTTTTCTATCAAACATAATTGATTTTGGTTGAGTAATGTTAGTGCAGAGTTTATGGCAGTTCTGCTATCATTTGTCAAGCCTGATGTGGCTTGAATGCCATTTGCTGAATTTAGAGTAACATAATTTGAAGAAATTAAACAAAACAAAAACGATTTTATAACATCGATCAGTAATTGTTCCAAACAAATTGTACAAACACATTAATTAATTCGCAGAACAATCGGTATAAATATTTAAAATACATTCACACTCAACAGCATTTAGTGACCCGTAGCTAGGAGCCCTCTACATCATTTATTTTCTCTGCCAAAACATACATCAAATATCCACATCAATGTCATCTGGATATAATGCAAACGGCTGTCTTGAAAAGTTTGTCACACGAAGACAAACTTGTAACCATGCATGGTAGGAAAAGTTGCCATGCAAAATGTGAAAACAGCGTGCTTTTGATTTTCAATTAAGAATTATTTGAATTATTTTTAAATTTATCAAGTCGATGAAACCAATTTTAAACTACAGTATAGCGTAAATAAATAATATAGTAGTATTCATATAGCTAGAAAGCAAACCTTTGACCTTGTATAATTCTCATAGTTATGCAATCACAGGTTTTATCTTGGAGTTAACGCCGTCTAATATATTGGATGTGATGATAATTATTTAATAACGACAATGACAACGACAACGTTAATGAACATGTACATTAATTTATTGAACTTAATAGTCATTGTTTCTTTCTGGTCAGAAAACATGCATTCACACCTACTCATTTAGCTAATTGCACGCACCATGGCTCTTCCGTTGTGATGGGGACATGACTACCATGAACAAGAAACCAATCTCCTGCTAATTAATACCCCCTCCTACTTTATCATTTAATCATGTAAAAATTAATATGGTATAATCTATTCAGAGAAATGGAAATAAGATATTAAGATCATGTCAGTTTAAATATGATACATTAATTAGTATATATGATTTAATTTATATATATAGATAAAGTAATTTATATTAGATAAAATACAGAGTGAGATAGAGTATTTTTCCTTCATTTCCAACTTTTAACTACTAACCTTGTTTTCCCATGAATTCGTATCAACAGCTAAAAAAAAAAAAAAAAAGACTTAGCCACAACACAAAGAAAACCCAAAAAGCAAAAACCATTTCTTATGCCAAACCCTACAGAGATTGTTGAATCATGAGTCGTTGCCTCCCTTCATCTTGTGGCAAAAGTGGAGTGACCACTTGAGCATGAGATCCAAATTTGCTCACAACAAAGCAATTCAATACCACAAAATCGAATGCAAAAACAGACAACGTCTTAGACAAATGATTGTACAAACGCTAATAAAAGGAAAGCACTGCTGGTTAAAGGCGAAATTATTGTGTTCATGATATCATTCATTGTTCTATATGCAAAGGGGAAAACTGAAAAAGACGAGAAGGCAGGCATGATTTTGTGCTCATTACATATATCATTGTTCTACAAGCAGTGGCCAGCCAGCCATGGTTGATTTTTCCCGGAAGAGAAATTGTTGATTATTATTATTATTATTACCAACCCATAGAGATTAATTCAACTTTTGCTCTATGTGGATGAATTTTGAATTGTTTCTGTACGTTAGTAAATTATTTATATTAAAGAAAAAGGTTAGAAGAAATCGAATTGAGGCATTTAGGATTCTTGCATTCTTCGTCATCTGGGGCAATCGAAGTTCTATTACAAGTAACAAATAGAAAAAGCATGCGAGATTAGTTATTTTAGCCTTTTCTTTTGTATTTTATTAAAAACATTATTGACTGATTTTTAAAAATAATTATTAAAATTTGACACGTTATCATCTAATTAATCAGTGGTTAGTCAACGAACGACAATTGGTCGGACTAATAAAGCTTTGTAATATAGTCGGGGAAAAAATAAAATATCAGTGCATCCCAGACGTTTAAATAAAAGAACTGATATTGATGAAAATGTGGTAAAAGAGATGACATGACTTATATTCAATAATATGGAGTGATTTTTATCATAAATAATAAGATGAAATCAAATCTTTCATGAAAAATAAAAAATATAAACCTAAAAAAATAGGGCCACCCCTGTTTAAAAAAGGGCAGTAAGAATATTCAAGGGCGAGCATCTGCAATTCATATCCCATCAGACAACGTCTTGAATATCTATTACATATTTTTCCAAGCAAAATTTATTTGTGTCCAATTAATACAACAAACACTATGACCTGCAAAAAATAGCCATGACACAAGAAAAAAACTCATATATATATAATATTATTTAGAAAAGATTAAAAAAATAAAAATCCTACCACAGAAAGAATTGAAGTTGATAAGCAGAGTCCAGAGGTGATCTGAAAAGATCCATCCCAAACTAGTGAATAACGCATAAAATCAGCTATCAAGCAAATTCCTTATGGCATCATTCCAGAAAAACCATCCAGAAAGGATATTTTAAGATAGTAGCATGAGTACTCAACTTCAAATAGAAATGATGTAATTCAACAAAGACAGATAATCAACACCAGGAAAAGGCAAAGCGTGCTTTTGCTGCCACCAATCCATCAATTTGGGAGGAACTAAGCTTATTATGCGACTTGGCAGCCTTGAAGAGAATAATAAACTGAATGTGAGTAACTGGAGATGTTTGCAGTCCCTGCAGAAAATCAAAACAATCTGCAAAGAGTAGACAACCCAGCAGTCTAATAATTACAGTAGATTCTACTGGGTGTCCTTGGAATAGAAGGCTACCATTCGTCCATTCCACATCACATTCTTTTCAGCATTATAAGCACCCAGCAGCAAATCTAATAAAAATATTTCTTTTTAGCATATTAGAAAGATGGTATCTTTCTGGATGTTAGAAAGACATAATTTTTAATCTTTTTTTTCAAAGATATTATGCATGGTACAAGCCCAAGTAATATTTACATGATTTGGGCTTAAGAGCCAATGCATTGCTCCAACACAACTATAAAAACAAGTAAGTGCATACCACTAACATGATGAAACTCAAAGTTACATGAGATTTGGAAGCTGATCTAATAAAGGTTAACTCCGCATTCGTTTTCTTTGATTACCCTCTTCAGAATTTCCCTGCAGCTGATAAATCAGAAATAAATCGAGGTAGTTGGAAAATCAAAAGAAAAGCAAGGAAGTGAAGGAACATGGATAGTATATTTAGTCAACTGAACTTTCAACTTATATACAAGCTAACATGCTTTCATAAGTTTTTAACACACACATCATGTTTGCAAGAACACGGAAAAGATAAAAAAGAAAAAAAAAAAGGAGGTAGTTTAATACAAAACCAGCATTCCACCAAAGTCACTTGTATAGCCATGATTCAATTTGGCTGCAAGCTCAAGACATTAATTTTTCCAACAAAATGTATACATCCACATCTTGGATGAAGGTGGCATGAGCGTGCAACTGATTTAAGTTGTTGGTGTTTCAATTAGCACTTTTATTGAAAAATACACCAATAAGATAACAACACTTCAAGTAGAAACATAAAAGATAAATTATGCTCTGACCAAAAGAAGCTAAAAGCATGAGATAGAAATAGAAATGCATACCCCTTCATCATGTCCAAAATCTTCAGGGAGAACCATGCTAGAATCGGATCTGCATTTAGCATGTACTATAGGACCTAACTGAGATCTATCCATGCCTGCTGTTGATCCGTTAGATGAATTCAGGTAGACAGCTCCTCTATACATCCATTCCTCAGTTTCATCACTGTAGAAATCATCAAAAGGCTCTCCACATAACGCACATGTACTCTGCTCTTCATCAGCAGGAACAGCCATTTCATCATCATCCTTCTTCTCCACAGTGGTCTCAGTGGGCAAAAAACCAGGAGCTGCATCAGTTCCCAATGCCTCTGCACCACTGAGCCACATACTTGCACTTACAAACCAGTTGCGAGAAGATTTCTGCTTCCGGTTCTTAGACATCCGGTTTTTAGTAACATGCCAATCCATGTGAGTACTGTGTTCTTCTTGACACTTGAACCGAAGGCCACATGTTGTGCATTGTCTTGGCAGATCACCATACAATGCACTGATTGCAGATTCATAGCGCAGCTTGAGAAGGTCAGCATTGAACTCAAGTCCCACAGAATCCTACATATTGAGCCACAAGGTTACTCAGGCTAATATTGCATTCTTTGAAAGAAAGAATGGCGAAGCTATTCAAACAAGTACCTGCACAGGAGCTTGTTTTGTCAATGAGATCAAACCTTGTGCCATGAGAGAGTTAAACAAACCCGAAAATGCACTGCCAGATGGTTGGCCGGGGACACTTGAACTAACATTCTGAGGGAAAGGCATCGTTTGGGGAGGAGGACCAGGTGGCAAAGGTGGCCGAAGCCCAACCTGTGAATGCAACATATTTGGAATATTGTTGACTGGTAAAGGCAGCTTTACAGCAGGTAATGCATTTGAAGGAACCATACTAATGGCTGTGCTATGCCCGTGAGTGTTGTATCCATGATTCAGTGGTTGTGCCAGGGGACGAGGTGGCATTGAAGTTACCCCAGATGGATGAAAATTCTCTCGGGTTTCATGAGATGGAAGTTGTTGTGACTGAAAAGGATTTACATGTGCCTGGTTTTGCTGATTCAAAGCAGCATGCTGATTAGACATTGGTGTTGGCTTCATCGAATTGTAATCTTTGTTCTCAAAACCATTAAATGGTTGTTCAGGCATAGCTGAACCCTTTTGTAAAACCTGATTTATTACAGTGCTGCTGGCATTTATTGGATCAAACTGACTTCTACTCTGCTCTGGTGGAGAAAAAATTCGATGCACAGGAGGTGGCAGAGACTTTCGTGCATTTACTGGAGGCCAGACCCCTGATGATGGTGGTGCAACACTTGACCAGGTCCCTGAACTAGTAGAGTCAATATTAGAGCCCCATCTTGATGCAATGGCAGGAGACCTATTAAGCTGTGCATCAATATCTGGAAGTTTTTCAGCAAGTGGAGAGTAATTCTCACCACCCAAAGAAGACACACCACTTCCAGATAAGGGCATCTGGAAATCCCGTCCTCTTCCTTTAGAATTCAGGAGATGTGCTGACTGATGGATGTGAGGCGGAAAATTCCAAGCTTCTTGATGATGACGGGAACCCAAGATCTGATTTCTCTCAGTTCGGAATCCAGGAATCTTGCTTGTTGATCCACGGCCAGACTGCACGAAGCACATCAATTTCTTTTGGACATGAGATCAAAGTTTGAATTTGACTTTCTTTCCCAAGATGCGCAAAAACATAATTGAAAACAGAAAGAAAGAAATGTACAGCTTGTTTCCTGGTTAATGAACAACACAGTCAACTGTTTCTTAAAACAAATAACAAAGGGAAAAGATAAAACACATTAAGACGAATTAACTGGGTATCTTCTTAATGAGTTAACTGACAATATAAATAGTAAATTGAAATGCAAATCATCATCACATAATAATTTGAACTATGACACAGAATGCAGCAGTAAGCTCTAAAAGGTCCTAAATTGCAAGAGAATTGCCAGATGGAGGTAAAGAGGACGGAAAAAAACTCATTTCCAAATAAAGCATAGTCAAATCCATTAAAAAAATTAACCATATTATAGAAAAGAAATCAAAATGCGTATATGGAATCAAACATGAGCCTAGCTTTTGGACAGTATATGAACAAGTAAATAAACTTAAACAGCAACACATAAGGAAACAAGTTGAGACAGCATACACCCAGAATTGAGACTGCTTCTTCAGCAATATTAGAGGAGCCATCCACAGATGCCATTGGAGCCAGACTAGATCGATTGCTCCTGATATCAGATTCTGCATGGATAGCACTTAGCCTTCCAAAGGCAGGCCTTGGAACAACACTTCCAAAAGGTGGAATAGACGATGGCAAGAAATCATTACTCCTACCATGCTCTGACAAAGTAGGGCTCATATCTTCCCAATCAAATTCCTCTTCTTCAGTATTCTGCCATGATCTTGAAGCTACCTTATTGTGCACGCCATTTACAGCTAACTGTTCAATATGCAGAGGTTTACTACTTGTAATTCTTTTCCCCCTATCATCCCCATATGCATCTATTAAAGCTCTGGGTCCTTGATGTTCAAGTCCATTGCTAAGCCTATATCTAGCAGAAGGTTCAAATCGGTTATGGTTATCATCAGAATAGTTATTTCTTCTTAATTCATTTGCCTCCTCATCTCTAACAATGGCTCTGCCATGTCCATAATCAAATAGAGGACGAGATGGGGACAGCCCCTCAACAAACCTTCGAGGAGAATTCCCTACTGCAAAGTCATCAATTTCTGAAGATAAAGGCCTCTCAGCTCCAGTTGTTGAAGGCAACAAGCGTCTTGCAAGCCTGGAAGTTGAAGATGTTTGCAGCTTATTAGATCCAAGAATGGGTGATGTACGACCCATTCCAACCTGTGAAGATATGGCCTCTGCTTGATCACTTTCATATTCATCATATCCAACAGCAGGTTTTTTACCATATATTTTCAGATTCGAAGTTCCCTTAGTGTGCTGAACATTCTGCAAAGATTGAATTACATTTTTAGCTTTGGATGTTAGTATTGACCACCCTGTCTCCATGCAAACAGATGCACATTGCATTACACAGTACACAACAGAGAATCATCAACAAAATACGACATAATCTCAAAATGTAGCTTGTGTGCTCATTTATTAAACTTACAATCAAATTATTTATTTTGTACATAGTAAATACTAGAGAACCAGTGCAGTACATTAGGAAGAATTTAGCCCAGAAGAAATTCCACAAAGTTGCAAAACAACTAAGATGCTTTCCATTTGAGTGTTATAATAGTTGAGAGCCATGAGAATGTTAGGTTAAAGGGAGATGCAACATATAAACAAGCTCCAATGAGCTATTGTGCATAATGTTTCTTTGATTAATACTCATCTCGATCTCCACAGTGTACTGCTGCAATGTTTAGCATCAAGAGGCCATCTTTATCCACTGATATTTCAGCCTTGAAACATCAAAATGATGACAATTTAACATGGTATATGTATATTCCGCTATGAATTCATTTCACTTAAAAAATTAAATTCTAAAGTTTAAAAAGGCCATTAGAAAGACCATATCACTGAACCTGTATTTTAACCACAAATTCCCAGGTGAAGATTCTAAAACGAAGAAGTAAATGGTTTCATCAGCAAGACTATAAATTAATAGCTGAAGGCACCAGAGAGAGACAGAGATTTCATTGGAAACCTTACATTATCTGCAGTTGAATGATCCAGCTGACGCAAATATTTTGGGTTCACATGTATGCCATGAGGTGGTCTGGGTGATTCCGAAGCTCTAAAGGAAGTCAAGCTTGATGACTGATTATTAACTTGTGGAGAAAAATCAAGTTGAGTCTCAATCTTGTGAAGTATAGAAGAAGGAAACACTGAGGACCATGTGCCAAAAAGGTGGCGCATTGAAGGATATAAGCTAGGGTCAACTTGTCTGTATGCCTCACAAAAAACCTGGTGAGGAAACAAGGTGACAAATATCACAATCATGCAGGATAAGCAATATACAGCATGAAAGATGGCAAGAGAAGAGAGCACAATACTCTGATTAACTCACCTCTGGCAAACGGGACGAGAAGTGCCTGATGTATTCCCGGCCAATATTCTTGACAATGCTATCTAGAAGATATAATGAAGGCAGCTTTTGATCCACAGGGGCCTGCAAAAGATTAAAAGTATACACAAATGCCCTCCCCTTAGGAAAGAAAGTAAACACAAATGCCCTCCACTTAGAAAAGAAAGTAAACACAAATGACCTCCCCTTAGAAAAGAAAAGACATGGATATGAACTCAATGTTCTTTAAGATAGGGAAAAATGATAAGACAGGGAGAAATGTTCAGACTTTTAAATTGGATAACACAATGAAGACAATTATAATGGTCTCAAAATTCTCTTAACTTCAAAAAATTTGAAAGTCAAACCTGTCTTCAGTTTCTCAAAGTTACGTAATATATCTTTCCTAACTTCAACACTCAAAATATCTTTCCTTAACCCAAATTTATCCAAGGAACCAGACAAGTAACCAGGCAAAAATACGAATTCATGAAAGTGAGAAATCAAAAGGTTCAAAAACCTAAAGAATACAAGTAAAATAAATTGCAGAATTTATTTTTTTAAAAAAGTAATTTCCTAAAATCCACAGACACACACAAAAAGAACAAGATTTGAAGCCACACCAACAACCAAGCAGCTGGAATCTGAACACTGTAATATTTCAAATTGTTTTTCCTTTCCACTGATTCTACTTGAACATCCAGACAAAACCAATAACAAGTAGGGGAAAAAACTACGACTTTCAATTTTGCAGCCCAACAAAGCTGAAAAGTTATGTCTCAACTAAATTTTATTCGAACTTCTTAATTCTCTCACATTTTCCCAACCAATACAAACATTCAAAAACTCTTAACACACACACACACACACAACCCCTGCAAACCACAAAANAAAAAAAAAAAAAAAAAAACAAATTCCCCTCTCCCAAGCCTTCAACTAAACCCGCCATCAATAACATAATAAAAAACAATTTAAAACACCAAACACCAATACCAACTATATCAAAAATACTTTTATTAATAACTAAACCCTAAAACTCACCATTTCTCCCACATTTTACCAACGTCATAACTTATAAATTCATCAATACTAGCAATATTCTCATCCCAATAACTAAACCCTAAAATCCAAAATTAAGCAATACCACCTCACCGATTCTGAGACTACAAGAATATACTAAAATTATCATTATCTCTAGCATTACTCAATATCAAGAACAAAACCCTAAAAAATGCCACACGTTCATAAAAAAAAAAGCGAGAAATAAAACACAGACCTCAACAATGCGGGCACAGAGAACATCAGCAATGCCCTCACCATGCTCCCGCTGCTCTCCAGCAATAATAGTCAAATCAGTAATTATAGGTTTCGAATTAAACGTCAATTCATTCAAAACCGTCTCATAAATCTCCACCACATCCTCCATACTCAAACTCGCCCCGTCACCACCACCATCGTCCTCCACCGCTGATCCTTGTCGTTGCTTCAATAAAGACCGGAACTTGTCAAGAACTGACGATGCTAATGGTTTCTGTGGCAGCAGTTCATTTGGCATGGTGGTGGTAACCGCTGCCGCAGCAGCGGCCTTGGTGGCGGTTTTAGGGTTGAGGAGTTTTGTGGGTTGCATTTGTTTCCATTAAGAGAGAGATTTGAAAAGGAATGTGGAGAATTTGGGTTTCTGAATTGGGGATTTTAAGGGGTTATAGCATTAAATTTTTATTGTCTAGAGAGAGAGAGAGAGTGAAATAGAGGAAACAAATTAGAGTGATTCTTTATTTTTATTTTTTTTTTATGGCTAGTATCTTCTTCTTCTTCTTTTCTTTTTCTTTTTTTTTAAAAAAAAATATCATGGAGTTAGTTTTAATATAGTCCGTATACGTTATTAATCTAATCAATTGTCCCTATAGTCTCAGCATTGGCCATCCAAATTAAGTCATTTTTTAATTGGTAACTGCCATATTTCCTAGTCAAGTTCTCTCATCTCCCTTACTTCTCATTTCTTTATTCTATAATTCAAAAGATAAATAGATAGATAAATTTGAAAAAAAAATTTGATGAAAATACTGCTGCAATATAAGGATTACATATAATTTAATCGAGAATGAATATAATTAGATTGATTTTGCTGAACAATTTTAAATTTATAATTAATTCTTATTTTTTTTATTTACATGAGCTGTCCGGGCCAGCTTGTACGCACCACGACTAATCTCCACGGTCCACTGAATACCCTGCAAATCCAGTAGACATGTAAGGTACCGCGGGGGTGACAAGTGTACATGCCAGAACTCAAACTCACGACAATGAAATGAGACAACCTCCTTCAACCGCTAAACCAATCGCTGGAATGCATTTTTTTTTTTAAAAAAATCATTAAAAGAGAGGCTTAATAGTAAGTCATTAATGAATACTTAAATTGTAACATTCTTCAATTAAGTATTTAAATCAAAGCATTTCTCATTTAAAATTAAAGTGTCCACCATTTGATATGAGTTCAAAAAAATAAAGGGATTGTTTGGCTTTTTATTTTTATCTATTTTAAAATAATTCTCTAATGCTTTTTTTATTATTATGATATCCTTACTAAAAGCATATATTAAAAAAAACTATTAGGGGTTATTTTAGAAAAGTATAAATAAAATTAATTGATGATATTTTAAATACATGTAAAATAACATTCTCAATATGTTTGAAAGTTAAACATGATAGTTTTTTTTTTTTGGATATAGGTTAATGGAAAAATAAAATGTTAAAATAAAAAAAATCATTTAAGGAATTAAGAAACTTACTTTTCTTAATACTTCTTTTTTTATTTTTTCTTATTTTTCTCCCTAAATATGTCATATATCTCACACAACTACTTAAAAACCTTTTTTAAAAAGAAAACCCCAAAACCAAATTCATGAATGGTTTTTAATGATTAAGGATGATATTAGAATCTCTTAAGAACTGGAATGATGATATTAACAAATTCTAAATAAAAGGTGTTGGGTTAGATCACAGGTCAATCTACGGGGACCAAAATGAAGTTTACACCCGAGACGCCTTGTTGGTTTTGTACTTTTGCACCGTGCGCTAGTTATCACCCTTCTATAAATACATTGGTATCCAGCAGTCTGCGCTTGCAGTGACAGAAAGAAAGAGCTTTTGGAATTTGGGATGGAAAAAATCTAATCGACTCCTTCTGGATTGACGATAAATCAAGCTGCCCTATTCTTTTTTAGGTAAGCCTGCAACTGAACTTCTCAAGTTTTTCCATATTTTGTATCTATGACTATGATGTTTTGCTAGAATGATTTGCCTAGGTTCTTGCAAGTTTTTGTAGTTGGTTGAATTTTGATACTTATTGCTATGTTTTTCTAGTTGGGAAAGAGATATATTATCTTAGATTTGGATTCTTTTGCTGAGTACAAGGAATAGTTTTCAATTTTTTTATGAAAAATTTCTGGAATTGTTTTATATGATTAATGTTGTAGTCTTCCCAAACTAAGCTTGCTATAATTTGATTTGGTTAGATTAAATTTGCAGCGGTGGTGCCTAGCTAGTGCTTCCGATTTTCATTGTCCTGCTAATTTCTTTTCTTTTCTTTTTATAGTGAGATAAATCAAGCTTCTATGATTCTTGGTAGTTTCCTTATTTTGTTTACTTTAGCAAATTAACTGGAATCATGAGTGAAAGTGGTCAGGCCAAAAGCCAGAAGCTTAGAACATGGATGATGAAAGGGACATAATAAAAAATCTGTCAGGATCAATGCTTCTGCATATATTATCTTTACTTCCTGCAAAAGATGTTCTCAAAACTAGCTTATTATCTCGGCACAAGGCCTAAGTCGCTGGATGGCTGAGCCAACCCTTACATATTGTTCCATTTTTTAAAAAATAAAAACCAAAATGATGTTATTTTGAACAAAAAATTTAAAAAGAAACCCTAAGAGTTGACGTAACTAAGTCTCACTCAGGTTTGGTCGGAGTCAACCAAGTCATGGGTTGATCTGTCAGGTCATATAGGTTTGTCTGAGTCAACTTTCAACCTAGTTCAAAGGGGCTAGGCTCTGGGTTGGCAGGTCACCAAGTCGAATTGTTGGGCTTGGTTGGGTTTAATAACTATTCTCACAAGAGACAACTTTGTTCCTTCACATTTAATCCAATTTTATCTGATCGCATCTGCTCATGAGTCATGAAAAAATGCAATCCTCACAAACTCGTCTACATCGCTGTTTGGTATAAAAACCAAATATAAATATTTTAAAAAAGCCATGTACGATCTGCTTGCATTTTACATTTGTAACCAGGGCTGTGAGCGCCGCCAACCTCCTTAGTTCATGTAAGTGGATCCTTAAAGCCAAAAACTGCCTTGCTTTTTAAAACTACATGTGTAAATTACAATGGACTTCAAAATAATAAGCATGGTTGGAAGTAATTTTTTCAACATTTTAGCATGTTAAGATTTTTTTCCAAACATTTTTTAGTAAATTATCTTGACCAAACATGCTGAATTTTGAATTCAGCTTTGATAAACAAATCACCCCACTTTTACTTGGATGTTTCACGGGTCAAATTGGTACCATTAACATCTGAAGTACTAGTCCTTGCCTACAAAGTAAAACTTTGATTGTTGGCCTAAACAGATATGCAAGCTTGTAACTATTGAAGTTTGTTTCTAGTTCAGAATTTCTGATGATAGAAAAGGTTAATTATAGAAATATTCATTTTTGTCTGTTCTTATGGAATTTTGTAGTTTAATTAGTTTTATAGCTCTCTCTATGTATATCTAGAAGCTGTTAAAGTTTGCTTACTCAGTTCTTCGTTTTATATCCAATTTTCCATGTCTTTAACTATGATGTTTCACTAGGAAACTGGAGTTAGTTTTTGAATTCTTAGTTTTGATGTTGATTAATGATTATGATGTTTCCCAAGAAGAAACAAAGATATTTGCTGAAAGTTGTGCTTTTTCAGTGATTGTAGATAAGAACCTTGTGTATTGGGGTGAAGACATGAAATTGAAAGAATATGGGAAAATTTCAAAGCGGGTTTAAAATGATAGCAAAAATTTAATTATTTGTTTGCCAATGAGAAAAACCCTTTGTATTGATAATGATAATGACAATGATAATGATACATATTGTATCATTATTGATTATTGATTATCATGGAGAAAAGAGTGTAGCTTAGAAGTTGTAGTCTTGGAGGACTGATCATAGTATTCTGTGTATTGGGATAAAGAAATGAAATTGGAGGAAAATGGGAAATTCTTAAAACTGGGTTTGAGACCATTTGTTTGTTTTTTAGTGGATGGAACAATTCTTTTGGATTTTTATTTGTTGACCTTTGTTAATTTTCTCAAAATAAGCTTGTTGCTGCTTGTGGAACTTGTAAATAGGAAAACAATTAGCAGAATGTGCAGACCTTTTATTTCCTATTTAACAGTTTGATTTAATTTCCCGTCATCTTTCTAAGCTCCTTATTTTGTGTACTTTAGTAAGTCAACATAATCATGGATGCAAGTGCTCAAGTAATCCGTGGCAAAAACCAGAAGCTGGAAAAAGAAGAGGTAAGGAATTTAATCAGAAATATACCAGATGCTATTCTTCAGCACATCTTATCTTTCCTCCCAATGAAAGATGTTGTCAGAGCATATTATCTAAAAGATGGAAAAACCTATGGATGTCGGTCCCCATTCTTGACTTTGAAGAAGAAGGCATATTTGGTGACAGGGTGTGTTTCATGAATTTTATCGAAAGAGTTATGATGCTTTGTAATTTCTCAGATATAAGAAACTTCTCCCCTCATGTGATGTGCACTCTGATGCATCTCGCATTAATACATGGATAGTTGCTGCACTGGGTTGCAAATTTCAAGAATTGAAACTTGACCTTTACTAATACAATGCAAACAAGTCATTATTACCTCATTGTCTATTTACTTGTCAGTCATTAACTGTATTGGAACTATACCTATTTCATGATCATAAACTTCTGTCATCCATATGCCTTCCCAATCTCAAGGAGTTGCAATTGTCATTTATTACATTTTTGGATGATCACTCAACACAGCTCTTTGATGGTTGCCTGAATTTGCATAAGCTGACTCTTGATGAATGCGCATGGAAGGATGAGAAGTTTGTTTTTATTTCTTCTCCTATGCTCAAATTCTTATCTATATATGATCTTACATGGGATGACAGCAGTCCAAATGATTGTCAAGTTGTGACTTGTGAAACAAATCTCAAATTCTTTTCCTTCAGCGGTGAACTCAAAACAGATTTTTGCACGTATTCATCCTCACTGGTTAATGGATGTATGGATTGGAGATCAGTGACTGTCTGAGTGGTATGGAAAACAAAGGGAAGCTGCTTATCACATGCGTGAGCTTCTTAAGGGGTTCTATAGTGTTGAAAGCTTGACAGTATCACTTGTTGCATTGGAGGTATATACGTTTCCAATTAAGTTGTAATCGAGAACTTGTAGTCATCAAGCTCACTGCTGTTGATTAGATATGTTGAGTTGATGAAACGTATGATGCTTAATTTTTTTTCTTCTTCTTCTGTCAAAAGTTTGTTTCCATTGCTCACTGCCATTATCATGTTTCTATATTCTCACTCGTGCAGAAGAATTATACCCCCATCTGCCAGTACTGAATCTTCTCAAATTTGGTTATGGAACTATGAATTTTGATTATGGAGCACTGCAGAGGTTACTTCATAAATTGCCTTTCCTTGATTGTCTTGATTTTGGAACAGTACCTTTTTCTAACCACCTATTATGTTTTCTTATTGCTGAAAGGTATTTTCTTTGGTTAATGATGCTGAAATATATTTTGATTTGTAGGATATTCCCTTGCCTGAAAAATATGGAAAAAAAACTCCCAATTGGATGCAGTACCTCCTTGTTTATTGACACAGCTAGTGACCATCAAAATCTGGAGATTTGCGGCAACTGAAAAGGAGTTGTATTTGATCGAGGTTTTGCTTGATATTTCACCAGTTTTGAAGAAGATGTATATTTGGGGTGGTTTGTCGAAGCAGCAGGAGATATTGATGCTCCCCAGAGGCTAACAAACTGTGAAATCATTTTCTTGTGAACCTTGCACAAGTTAATTAGGGCTTGAACCTGTCGGTTTTGTTGTCTATAATTTATTCAGTAGAGCACCAAATTACAGCACCTTCTGGACAATTCGTTTAGGTATGTTTTCTCTAAATGATTTCAGTTATTACGTTACGATGGGTTGATGATGCTTAAGCTATGCCTTATATGTTGACTTGTAGCAGCTTCTTTTTTCCTTTTTGTTCTGTTCAACCGAAGGCTTCTTTGTATATGCTGGATTGTAGGTTCATGATTTCATTGTCTTTATTTTTCGGTGGCGATAAGCAGTTTATGCTTCTAAAAACTTGTTGATACCCTGTTTCACGGAAGGATAAAGGTAGAATGCAGTTTACATTCTATATTTGACATGCTCACTAGACTGCCATGGCTTTTGGCTTTTTGCAGATGCAGTTTACATTCTATATCGAAACATGCTCAAAAGGCATGCCATGGCTTCTGGCTTTTTGCAAAACGAACAACGAAGTTAAATTATGAATGAGAAGCTTCATTTATCAAATGAGTCAAGTTAGCAGGTACTGAATCATACAGATCGTCAACTTTTCTGCTCATTGAAATCCTTCAGGCCACCCTTAACCTGCCGAAATCATTTAGTTCTTGGTTCTCTTGGGCAACTGCTTGGTCAACATCACATAGGATGGATTTACATTTCTTCCCATCTGAACTTGTCTACTCTTAGTAGGCATCCTATTCATGATTGCATGCCAATGCACAAATCCATGTCTCGATGCCTACTCTAGTAGACATCCTCTTCAAGATTGCATGCCATAGGACAAATCCATGTCTGGGAATGTGCAGGGGGTACTCTTTAAACCAGTCAACCTTGCATTCCTCCTTTCTAATGAAATCCCAAGCAGATTTAGGTGTGAATTTTCCATCTGTACTGAATTTTTGTGATACAAAATCTCTTAGTTGGAATAATTAACAAGGGTGAATAACATCAAAATAGTGGCTTAAATTTTGAACCATTATATCAGACGTTACAGGTATTCGAAGACGTCTGAGTATGCCTTGGACAATATGCCCTAGTTTCTCACAAATGCTACAAAGTACAAACCTTTTTCCATGGACGTCTATTTCCTGTTAATTGTTTGTTCGTTGATTCTACTTCCAAGGAAACCACTGGAGCTGCCATTTTTACCTGCGAAGAATGCATGATGCTGAAATTCTTAAAAAAAAGTGTTAGCTGTTCACCAAGGTTTAATATTTAGGAGTGCATTTGTTTGTTTCACACAGTTGAACTATTTTAAAAAAAAAAATATTAAGAGAATGAAAAAAAATTTAATAGTATTTTTAAATTCAATTAAATAGTTTGATCTTGAAATTTGTCAACTTAATTTTTTATCTAACTCGGAATTAAACTTTGTGAAAACTGGTTCAAAGTAAATTATTTAATTTAATAAATTTAAAGATAGCTTGGATGACAAGTAAAAATATAGTATAGTTTTAAAAAAAAAATCTTTAAAATAATAATAAAAAATATATTAAAATGATGATTTCAGTCAACTTGCGACGTGGATCATAAGTTTTAATAAGTTTAATAATTTTATTATTTTTATAAATTATTTTTATTTAATTTTATAATAACAATAAATGCATTCACTAATCCTAAAAAATATATATTTATTTAAGATTGTAATACTCTTATAGAAATTAGAAAAAATAAACCATGAATTATATTTCACCTATTCAACACTGAAGAAGAATAAAATAAGAAAAAAAATAATTAGAAAACTTAAATGATCAGAAATTAAAAAAAATCAGGTTTGATGGGTAAATCCGTTAAACTCGTGAATTAAATAAACCTAGCTCAGTATATCCAACCAGCAAATCAGATAATGTACTCTATTGAAATTAATATCCTTTTTCAAAAAAAATATTTTTTATTTAATTATCTGGAAACAAAAGTAAACGATCACAAAATTAAACGTCAAATTAATATTGAGATTTTTTTTAAGACTATAATAAAATCATAGAAAATAAAATAAAACAAATTATAAATATTTTTAATTAGTTCAATGTCAAAAAATAAAATAAAAATAATTTTTTTTTAAAAAAGTTTAAACTTATCATACCCATCAACAAACCGATAAACTTTCTAAAATTTAATAATTTTTTTAAAATCTATTTTTTCAACTATATAATAAAAAATAGATGATTACATAATAAAGTTTAATTAAATAAAATACCCCACTAAACCCTTAAATCGAAGCAACCAGAGTTATCTTGCTAAAGTTTCAAATTAGGTGATTAACTCCATAAAATTTAACAATTTATTTTTTAAAATCTTAATTTATTTAACTAAATTTGTTTTAAAAAATAGGCCATACTATGATCCTCAAACTTTTTTTTTATATCAACCCACTAGGATATTTTTTTATATGTGATAACTATATAAAAAATAAATTAAAATAATTTATTAACTATAAATTTTCATAAACACATAATAGAAAAACTAAATTAAAAGAAAAATCAATAACAAAACAAAGATCAAAATTAAAGAAAAAACCAACACCACGAATTACTATTGTAATTGAAAATGGTAATAGATGTGCCTAACAATGTTTTCCCTACTCCTATTCTTAGCTTTGTACTTAATTTGCCTTGCCAGCATCTCAGTTGTGTATCTACATAAGCCATAAGGTCCTTTTCTTTTTCTTTTTCTCCTCAAAAAAACATGGCCCTTCTCACTCCAAATGAGAAGGGCATGAATATTTTCAATTCCATTAATGTGATTGCTAAAGTTGAGCAATTCTTAAATACTTCTGTCATGGGGAAATGTTCAATTAAGTTTTGTTGTATCATTAACAGTTTGCAGATCCAGAAAAAAATAATTTAAGCACTCTTTAATTTGAATCTTCCCTCTATATATGTGTTTGTATGTATTCTACTCCAATGCCCTCCACAAATCCCCTAAGATTGTTGTCTGAAGGCCCATTTTTCATGGTAGCTGCCATTGCTAAATCCTTCCATCCTAGGCGTTCTTTCTCAGCGTTTCTCCTTTCTCTCCCGTAACAGATTCCATGCAGCTCTTAGTTTCACCACCTTCAACCATCCCATCTTCATTTTTTGTGACCCTCACCCCTGTTTTCCAGACATCTTGGATAAGCATGGCTATTGTCACTTGATCAGTCCACAGCGGAAATGCCGCCATGGGGACCCCTAAAACAATGCTTTCCAAGCTTGGATTCCACCCACAATGCGTCATAAAACATCCGACAAAACTTCAACTAGGGAACACTATGGCACTGTCATCCCTTGTTCTGATAACCCATAAGAATGGGCGGCCAGTATCTAGCAATCCATGAGCAATCCCCTCCATTTGTCTCTTGGATAACACGGAGATGCTTCCAAATGATACGTAGATCACAGAGGATTCATCCTTAGAGTCCAGCCATTTCACGTAATCGTCTTCTAGATGTACTTGGAAAAGATCTCTTCCAAATAAAGCATCGGACGGATCTTTTCCATGAAGAAAAGCTGAAGGAATCAAAGGCCCTATCCCTTTCAAAGAAAACTTGTCAATTGATCTAATTATTTAATTAACTGCGATCCAAATTAAGCTCTTGAAAATTTTGATGTTCACTGTCTAGCTAGACCATCCAATATATTGTTGCAATAGCCTTGAATGGCCATTAATGGGGGGAAAAAATGTTATGTTCCATGGTATGATAGAAACTAAAACAGTAAATTCTATTGGAAACTGAGATTATAACAAAAAAATATCACTGTGGCTCGTGCTGCTCTAATATTTTTTTTAAAAAATATATTCAAGTTTTTTAACATATTTTTAAATATAAAAAAATTCAATTAACCAAAATGCCCATAGAAAGGAAAGTGAAGGAAAAAGCTAAGAATTAATTTTAAAAATTTAAATGTTAAAGAATAAAATTAAACAAAATTAATTTAAATAAAATACTTAAAAAAAACTAAAGTCAACACTGAGACTATAGTAATGAGGCCATGATCGACCATATAGAAAGTAAAAACAAAGGAAAACTCAACAAGATAAATTCTTTACGAAAAGAAGCATGAGAAGAGAGAAGTCACCTGAAGTTGAGCTGCCATGTTGTCATCAACATGCGTCACACTACGATGTAGAGGATGACGACATGATTCCAACACCACTGTGGATGATGACTTTTGACAGTCGGATGCCATTGCATTTGTAAACACCTTTTTCTCTTTATTGTATTTTATCCTTATTAAAAGACTAAAGCACTCTTTATTGAACATACTTATTACCAAAAAAAACCAAGCGTAAATGATCAAGACACCCCTTCGTAAAAGTTCTAAACATTCGTGAATCAAAGGGCATTTAAGTAATTTTAGTATGCATAGAAGTAACCTCTTTCTAACATTTTATCTTTACAAAATGACTAAAATGCCCATTTTTACTGTAACAAAAACCCCTTGCAAGGATGTTTTTTTTTTTTTATTTCAGGATAGTTAAGTAATATAATTGTGTTTAGAAAATAAAAATGTAAATAAAAACCCTAGACACCAATTCATTTTCTTCTTCTCAAGGTTATTTTAGTCATTGCACTATTACAAAACAATATGACAAAACCATTATAACCGTGGTCTATTAGATAATGACATATATGTCCTTATAAAAAGATTAGTTTACCCCTCGATTATAGTTAAATGAATGGTTTCTTTAAAGGCAAAGTGGCATTTTTCACTGCAAATTGTTACAGTGGAAACTCCACATGTTTTAGTGTTTTTTATTAGCTTAAGTGTTTATGCCTTGTCGTGGTGTTGTAAATTTTTTTTTTTCACGAAAATAATGTTTATGTGTGACTTGGAGTATGTATCTGATGAGGTTAAATAAGTTAGTTTTATTTTAATTAAAAATAAAAAAATATTAATAAATGGATCAAATTTAAAAAGAAAAGTGATGAGAAAAACCTAGAGAAAAAACATTTTTTGAAAAGAAAATAAATGATGTATCTCAATTTACAACTTATTAAATATAAAAAAATAAAATGAGAATAAAAAAAATTTAAAAATTAATCTTAGTCAATGTAAATTAATATAATAAATTTATAACTCTAATAACAATTAGAGATATCCTGTCAAACTCGAGATTTAAATAATGAATTAGAATAATTTAAAGAAATTGAGAGAATTATATATATAAAAGTTTACTTGACAATAAAGAAAAAACCATTATAAAAAGATGAAAAAACCTATTAACTCTAGTTTTAAAATTTTTACTTTAAATAATATTTTGGTTATTTTACCATGCTTTATAATTATTTATTTTTTTTTATAATTGATCAAATACAAATCATCCGTTAATGACATTATAATAGTTTAAAAATATATATGCTTAAATCAATTATATTTATAAAATATGACTATAAAAAAAAATGGACGTTATAAAATTAACTTACATTAAATTATGTGTCTTATTAAAAATTTACAATTAAGATCCACTCCTAATTTTTATTTTTTTTGGAAAACCTAAATCTAAAGTATATTAACAAGAAAACAACTTTTAACATTAAAGTTTATGCCTTCAATTGTCTAAATAAATTTAGTAATAATTCTGAAATGACTTTCCCTATTCATTTCGTCCCTTTCTTTTCCGAAACATAATTTCTTCTTTTTTTGGTTGATGGTCACTACGAGGACGATGCTTTGCTCTGTACTTTGTGGATCACCGTTCCCCAGTTTATTTATTTATTATTTCTCCCTGGTGCGGAGGTTCTGCAACCATCTTCATCTGCTGCAGGCTTTGACTGCCTGGAGAAACCAGCAAAACCATGAATCGCTAGCTACTGTAGCTTATGGTAAAGAACAGTAAACATGCACAGACTACCTTATTGTCCCTTTCTGAACGAGATAGGGCATTTTAGAGACCACCACTCCTCAAAAAGATCGAGCAGTCTCATCGATCCAATATATATATTCTCACTCGTTCTTCTGAGCATGCCAAGACAAGCTCGAATGAAGAAAGAAAGAAAAAAGTTTAGGGATTCCTTCAAAGGTAGAGACAGGTCAGAAACCAAGTTGCCCATCTGTGATCCTTCCTCTTTCGGAAAAAGTTAAGTTATCCAAAGCTATTTTATCATCATGAACAGATTCGTCTTTCCCAATCCATAATAATTTTATTTCTAGTTCACTTATCCTATATTCAAGTATAATTCAAAGACACCTTTTTAGTTTCCCTTCTTCTCTTGAATGCACAGCAATAACATACACACCAGTAAAAGGAGTTCATTTTATGCTGCTAAATCCTATTATATTAATATTATGCATAGACTGACCAAATTTAAACTATTTCATCAATTTAAAACGCTATTCCAACAACTTGTTTATATTAGTTATTAATAGAGTGAAGATTACGTTTCAGAATCAGTTAACCTAATTATAGTTAAAAGGGATAGAGTACTTTCTTTAATCAAGAAAATCAAATACTATTTTATAAAATCAAGCAAGACATATTTGTTTTGCTGGTCTAGCAAGTTTATTAAGAGTTTTTTTTTGTTTTAAAAGTGTTTTTTTTTAAATTAATATTTTTTTTATTTTTTCTTTAAATTAATATTTTTTTTGTGTGTTTTCAAATCATTTTAATATACTAATATTTCAAATAATTTTTTTAAAATAAAAAACACTTTAAAAATCTATTACAAACACCTCTTGGTTTACGTATCTTCTATTGTGTGTTGTTATCTTCTTCTCTTCTTCTTTTGTTTTGGTTCCTCATTTATGTTTGTAAATATCTATTTCTGTGACTTTTAACTCTAGTTTACCATACTCTTACTATTACTAAAATTATCATATTTGTTATCTATACTATTGATTAAAAAAAAAACTGGAGAAAAATGATTAGACTTTCAAATGTTATTATTCTTTTGACGATAGATTCCTTATAGAACTCATAATCATAAGGCATGTAATGTTCCATTTCATTTGGTTCAGATTTATCTGTTTTTAATAATTCTGAAATGATTTCTCCTATATGACAATAAGAGTTTCAGATTGGAATGAAGAAAAATAAATATGCACACACTATCTTATTACCCCTCACGGCGTGAGATAAGGAATTTTGGAGACCACCACCCCTCAAAAGGATCAATCCCATCCTATATTATTCTTATTCTTTCTTCAAGATAAGTTTGAATGACCAAAAAAAAAAAAAAACAAGAAGGTTATTCAAGGATTCTTTTAAAGGTAGAGACAGGCCAGAAACCAGGCTGCTAATTTTTCTATTATTAATAGAGTAAAGACTACGCTTCATTCAAGTGTGTGCTAGGGACTCCAAAGATTTTAAATTTAGGCGATACTAGCTTGGTGTTTGAATTTAGATTTTAGATTTTGACGATATGATGAAATTTGTGCGTAAATGTTTTGTTTAAAATATGATTTAGTTACAATGATTTGGATTAAGCTTACAATGATTTGATTTAGTAAAGTAAATATCACCTTTTTTTTTTCTCTAATTGTAATAGGCTATATGTGGTTATTTAACCTCCCCACCTTTTGGAGAGGTTAACGTTCTTCAAATCCCCATATCCTTTCTTACAATTAATGTAGTTGATATGGCATTAAAGGGAGTTTTTGTTTTTCTATTATTAAAAATGATATGCCCTCCTTTTATCTCTTCTTCCCCTCCTTGGTTAGGACCGTTTAATTCTTCATGTGCTATTTTGTAAGATTTAAGTTATTAAATGAAATTTTAAAATATAATTTATATTAAAAAAAGTCAATACATTCATATTTTCACAAAAATATTTTTTTCTACACACCCCTTTTTAGTTAGAACAAATTATCATTTTCAAAAACCATTTGAAAACTATTTCTAATCAATAATATACTAAACATTAAATTCTTTTGAATATCAATATCATAAAATATATTATTAAAAACAAACGAGAAACTTTTTGAAAGTTATTTTTATAATAACCTTTTTAATAGTTAATACTTTCATGGTTAATGAATTTTTCATTTATAGCTATTTATCATCAATATCATCGTAAGTAGAGAACATCTTTATCTTAGCACTAACAAGATTTTTAAAACTATTATCAATCCATCACTACTCATGATAGTTGATGAGGTTAATATTGAAGGCACTTATAAACAAGCTAATCTCTAATCTCTAACATTATATTCTAGAAGTTATCAATCTTAATAATATTCGCTTGTGTACAAGCTTTTTTTTTTAAATTATCTTGTTAAAACTTATTTTTATAATCATTTACTTGATATATAGTCTTGTTGTAAATAAAATATTTACCTTTGAATTTCGTAGCAATATATTTATCCTTCACAGTAAGACTTTTCTTTTGGTTTTTATTATGGAAATTTCTCATTTGTTCAATCATATTTTTTATTGAACATTAAAGAAGAATTGGCTATCCTTTCAAAACATATATTCTCCTAATCTATCTTCAACCTTAAAATAAAATTTTAAACTACAATCTTCTTTTGCTTATATTTAAAAAAGTTCTTGAAATCTTTTTAAAATGATGATAATTTTTTTTAAACATGAATATCATCTAAGATGAGTTGAAATTTTTGAATCTGATTTATTATATTCTTTAAATTAATTATATTAAAATCAAGAATTTTATCAAATATAAATTTTTTTATAGTGGCATCTTCAACTTTATACTTTTGACCAAAAGCTGCTCATTATGCCATTACTTTATTAATGGAATGATGCCCATTATAGAGTATATAGTTAATATAACTATAGCAATTATAGAGTATATAGTTTTTACCTACTAAATTGCATTGCAACAATACATCCATAATTGACATTATATGAGGATCAGTTTCGTCATGTGATAGCTTTGATGCATTTTAAATTAAAAACTTTTTCAAATTCAAGAACTGCATTTCATGTTCCCACCTCTTCAAATTCAAACTATTAAATTGCTCAGGTTTTTCACCATGAAGATGATGGTGGAATCTCTTTTCTAAAATAAGAACTTTTGGTTGCAGCAATTGTAGGAGCAACAATCTCTTTAGTAGAATAGAAGTCAAAATTATTTTTATTGTAAATAAACAACAACCATGCATCACATAAGGTGAAAGGTAGTGGAATCTTTCTATTAGTGGGAGTGAATTCTAAATTCCCACAATTGTGTGAAAGGTAACATGTGAACATGTCCTATTGATTTGACAAAAGAAGAATAACCAGACGGTTAACGCTGGGCTTTTCTTCTATATAATTCTAGTGAGGCCTCTACATTTCTTCATTCCATTGCATCCTTATCAGTTATCTAGCCACCGAGGTCTCTTAGCTCTACTGATAACATGAATTGCCTCCAAGAAAACTTCTTTGAAACACAAGTTCATTTATTTTCTGGTTTTGCTCCCCGTAGCCGAAAAGTCGTTGAAACGCCAATTCAATGCTCTACTACTGCTTTTTATAAATTCTTCAAGAAACAAGCAAACTTCCTACCGAATGTCTGCGGTTCTATTGTGCAGACAGTAGGACTCGCTGACGGTAACAAAAGCTGGGTTAATACTGTTGGCTCTCGCAAGGTGATTGAAATCCTGTCTGCCGATTCTTGCCGTGGTACGTACGAGATTAATTAATTCAGGATGCAATTACAATAATATTACAGTACTGATCCATTCGATAAATGATTTGAATTCTAGCTATAATAGATCAAATTCTGATTAAAATTACTTGGACATCTATAAGATTAGGCATTGATTTTTTAATTATGATCAGATACTGCGGAGAAATTCAAGTACATAGTTGAAGCCGTTGACGACCGCTCCAGGAAAATCACCTACAAATTGCTGGAAGGATCGTTGCTGCAATTATATGACAACTTCACCGTCACTCTACAGGTTACTTCTGCCAGCACCGCAAAATGGACCATCGAATATCAGAAAAAAAAGCCAACCAGCGAAGACCCTGATTTTTACCTCAAACTTTTTCCTACTATCAACGCTAGTGTTGATATTTACCTTCGTTCTAATGACGACTAAACATAGCCAACATCACAGAACATGCCCTTACTAGTGTCTGTATTGAGGAATAAAGAGTTCAAAGGAGCTTAATTATATGCATGCATGTTCCCGCCCACTTGTATACAAAGATGTAATACATATCTACCTTTTGGTTTGGCTTGCTAGGCTACCATATATTTCACTCACATGACAAGACTGGCTCCTTACATGCTTCCCTTCTATGGAGGTTGTAGCATGAAACGGCGACGCCTTCTGATATTGTGGGTATTTATGTAATCAAGGCGGCCATCCCTCTATGTATCTTGTCTGTGTCGATGAATAATAATAATAATAATGTGTGCGCTTTAATCACTAAAATTCTCTGTGTTTTATAATAATAATAATAATAATATATGTTCTGGAGTGAAATGAGGTGCTTTGAATCTTTTCTAATAATTAATTATAGTAATTAACAAGAATAAAATTGTAAAAAAATAATATTTATTATTTTAAAAAGTTTTAAAAACTTTTTAGACCCACCACTAGCGTACACAACCAGAATGAGATGGAATAGAACCATCCCTCTTTCCACTCTTTCAGCCTTTGGAGAGCCATCACTACTAGACTCTGTTGCATCATCTTCTTCCTCCAGCATGAGGTTAAAGGCCTTCATGTTGTACTCAATAGTGTCAAAGACGGGAAAATGCAGAGGATCATGCTCCTGTATAATAACATGATAATCAGTTCCTCTCAGCTTAAAATTTACCGACTCCTTAATGAACCTGCTTTGTCTTGTTCCAACTAAAATGTTAATAAAGACAAGACTGCTGTATCAAAAACTAATCTTGTCAAAACTAATTCTGCCCTATGCTGACAGAATCTTGTTGTTGCTATTTACCTTCCAATAAACAATTGGTAGGTTAGTGACCTCAAGCCAGGCAAACCGATCGATAGGACCATCCGTGAATGCTAGGCCTTAATTCACCAAAGCAAACACTCCATGGTGCTATATCCATTTCCAATGCTTCCATCATAATACCATAAGAGTCAAATGATATGAGAACTTGTGTGGCTATTCCTTATTATTAAGTAAAGAGTACACATATATGTAAATACATTATATAGGGATGGTTATCATGTGTAATACATTCTATTATTGTATTGTATACAACCCTAAAGGAATAAAGACAGAGATGGTTGGTTTATCAATCGTTCATCACAGTTATACAAAAAACTATCTCTTTAATCTTAACTTGGTATCAAAGCCAAACAATAATCCAGCAACCTCCTATCGTCCAGCAGCCTTCTTTCAGACTTCTCTCTTACATTCGGTTCTCTTCTAGCAAATATCAAGACTTCATCTGCAAATTTCTTCCCTTCTTAACAATTAAGAACTTCATCTGCAAATTTTGTCAGACTTCTTTCTCATATGGACAATCAATAACTTCATTATTCTGCTGCATCCGCACCCCAATCTTCTTTCTCCATTATGGCGCCGACAGCCACCTATGGTGGGTCTACTCCTGCTGCTGCCATCATATCCCTTCCTAACACGCAGCAGGTAATGTCTTTAAAACTCTCAAATACCAACTTTCTGTATTGGAGGATGCAGATGAAGCCGTTCCTCCTGGGGTGAAGGCGTGCACTATTTTGTTGATGGCATATCAACATGTCATCCTCCTCATCTGGAATCTGCTGCGGTATCTTCATCCTCTGTCAATTCTGCATACTGGACATGGAAGCAGCAAGATCACTTAATCATGAGTGCCCTCTTATCCTCTCTCTCGGTGGAAGTTCTGCATTTAGTTGTAGATTGTAAAACCTCCTATTATCTGGAGAACGTTGGAAACAACTCTTGCTTCTCCTTCAAATTCCAAGATCATGCAACTCCACAATTCCTTCCAAAAGTTACGCATGATTCTATTGAAAGTAAACTCAATTTAGAAGATCAAGGAAGACAATCATCAACTGTCACCGTCCAACCGTTCAGCCGCTGGCCGCCAGCCGCCAGCCGCCAGCTGCCACCCGTTTTCACACCGTTGATTACAACCGCCTTCACATTTAAAGGTTGAATTTTTCTTGTTTTGATTTCATGTATAAATAGACAGTTAAACTTATGCAATTATGTATGGAGAGATTGAGAGAAATACTAGAGAAAAAGAGAGAAAGAGAGGGGTTGTTGTAAGCTTTTCATTATTGTAAGCTTGTTGTTCTTGAAATAAAAGAGTATAGTTTATCCCATCCGAGTGTTTCAAAGCCACCACAAGTGGTTTCTCCCACCAATAATTGGTATCAGAGCCCCGTTAGTCAAAAAACAAAGGTATTTTTGGGATATATCCGAATTTTTAAAGTTGTCAAAAATAAGTTTTGAGCATTCCAAAGTGTAGAGCTCATCAATACAAACTCAACAATGCAAAAATCAGATCAATCAGAGCAAGGGGTGGACCACACTCTTCGTCTGATGTTTCAATACTGTAGCCCACACGCCTCGAGGAAGAAGACTACGGAGCCACACGCGCGCCATATTTGAGTCGAGCTCCAAGCCACATTCCAAAGCTAAGTCGAGCTCCAAGCCATATTTCAAAGTCAAGTTAAGCTCCGAGCCATATTCTGAAGTCAAGCCAAAAAAAATATTCTTTGGAATATTCCCGGTTCAACCCAACAAACCGCCTGAATTGGTTTTTGGACCGATTCACCCCATTTTAACCCGTTTTCTACAAAGTCAGACCTATTCCCTACTATTTGGACCATTCCGGATCCATCTACGATGTCAGTTTTGCCAAATTCGACTCCTAAAAGGTGATATAGTCATTTAAAGAGCAAAATAACTACAGAAAATGCACAAAAACTCATCCCGAAGCTAACCAAAGACAACTATGATAGTTGGTATATCAGATTGAAGGCATTCCTTGGTTTACAAGAGTGTATAGACATTGTGCAATATGGTTATGATGAACCAGAGTCCAAAGAATCAGAAGATGCTTTACTAGAGGTACAAAAGCAAGTCCTCAAAGCCAATAGAAAGAAAGACAACAAAGCAAAGACCATCATTTATCAAGGTCTTAATGAAGCAACATTTAAAATCATTGCTTCCGCAGAAATATCAAAAGAAATATGGGAGGCTCTTTAACAAAAATACAAAGGTGCTAACAGAATAAAGAAGATTCATCTCCAATCTTTACGAGGTGAATTTGAATGGTTACAAATGAAGTCCTCAGAATCCATTTCTGATTATCACATAAGAATTATGGTGATAGTCAATCAGATGAGAAGAAATGAAGAAGCTCTTTCAGATGCTTAAATTACTGAGAAAATTTTGAGATCTTTAGATCCAAAATTTGATTTTGTTGTTGTCGCCATTGAAGAGTCTAAAGAGGTGGACAAGTTAACAGTGGATGAACTTATGAGTTCTTTGCAAGCTCATAAGCAGAAGATTGTAAAAAGAAATGGAAATAAAGCAATTGAGCATGTCTTACAAGCAAAGTTATCTCTTAAAGACAGATATAAGTAAGGGGAGACTTCAACAAGTGGATACACCACTCGAGGAAGAAGTCAACAAACACGAGGAGGATTTCAACGATTTCAACGCAAAGGTTCTTGGAATACAGATTTTAGAGGAAGAGGTAGAAGAAACACCACTAGAGGAGGTCGAAGACAACAAACATTCACTCCTAAAGGAAGAGGAGGCGGTTACAATAACCGTGACAAGAGGAATATTCAGTGTTATAATTGCAATCAATTTAGCCACTATAGCACTGAATGTCAAAAGAAAGCTCAACTGGAGATACATGAACTAGTCAACTATGCAGAAGAGGATGTCAACAGTAGAGGAGTAGCTGCATTATTTGTCCAACAAGGACTTGACAAGAATCAAGAGAATATTTAGTATCTTAATTCTGAAGCCAGCAATTATATGTGTGGCTAACGAGATTTATTTGGTGATCTAGATGAGACCATACAAGGTTTTATCATCTTTGGAGATACATCAAAAGTTTCATTCAAAGGTAAAGACAACATCCCAATCAAGTTGAAAAATGGCGATCATAGCTACATCGCCGATGTATACTATGTCCCAGCCATAAAGCAGGACTTGGTGAGCATAAGTCAACTTTTGGAGAGAGACTATACACTTTACATGAAGAATTGTCATCTGACAATTACAAACTACAATGGAAGATTAATTGCCTATGTGAAAATGTCCAAAAATAGGATGTTTCCTTTAAACATCCAATATAATGCAGCAAAGTGTTTGAGTGTCATCATCAACAGTGAAGAGTGTCTTTGGCACATGAGGTTTGGATATTTGAATTTCACAAGTCTGAAGATGCTAGCAAGCAAGAAGATGGTCAAAGGCATGCCTCTCATTGATCATCTAAAAGAAGTCTGTGAGAGTTGTGTCCTTAACAAACATCACAGATCCAGTTTTGCCAAAGAAATCAACTGGAAAGCAAACAAGCCATTGGAGTTAGTACACACAGATGTGTGTGGTCCTATAAAGCATATGTCGACTGGACAAAATAGGTACTTCCTCATTTTTATTGATGATTTTAGCATAAAGACATTGGGTATATTTTTTTGAAGAGGAAGTCAGAAGTGTTCACTTGTTTTAAAGATTTTAAAATAATTATTAAGAAGCAAAATGGCTACAAGATCAGAATCGTAAGATCTGATCAAGGTGGAGAATATACAGCAAATGACTTTGAAGCCTTTTGTACACAACAAGGCATCAGACATCAAACAACACCAGCTTATACACCACAACTGAATGGTGTAGCTGAGAGGAAGAATCGAATAATTCTTGATATGGCAAGAAGTCTACTCAAAGCAAAGAAGATGCCCAAGCAATACTAGGCTGAAATAGTATCATGTGCAGTATATTTGTTGAACCGTTGCCCAACCAGAAGTTTGCAAGCTGTCACTCTACAAGAAAAATAGAGTGGTCACAAACCAAGTGTTACTCATCTTCGAGTCTTTGGTTGTGTGGCATATGCAAAGATCTCAGATGCAAGAAGGACCAAACTTGATGATAAAAGCGAGAAATACATCTTTGTCGGATACGGTAAGAGAAGGATGGGATACAAGCTGTATAATCCCATCACTAAGAAGGTAATTATGAGCAGAAATGTTATCTTTGAAGAAGATAAAACTTGACAATGGAGTGATGACCAAGAAGCAGTTAAATGGATCAGCACT
The DNA here is from genome assembly GCA_015708895.1 of Populus ilicifolia. NCBI lineage: Eukaryota > Viridiplantae > Streptophyta > Magnoliopsida > Malpighiales > Salicaceae > Populus > Populus ilicifolia. The sequence goes on from SRLM01000905.1 coordinate 1,261,512, forward strand.
GATTTGATCCTTGAAGATGAAGAAGTACCAACAGTACTTGTAGAAGGTCCAATATACCAGAAGATGAGCCACAAAGCCCGGTACATAGATTTCCTGTATTCAACAGGAGAAACACGCCAGAATCATCATCAACACCATCATTACCAGAACCATCATCAACATCCTCATCAGAAGGACCAGGAAGGATGAGAAATCTAAAAGAGCTGTCTGATGCCACTCAAGTAATGGAAGATACAACTTTATTTTATTTTTTTGCAGATAGTGACCCACTTAACTTCAATAAAGCTATCAAAGAAGAGAAGTGGATAAAAGCAATGGATGAATAAATACATACCATTGAGAAGAATGATACGTGGAAGCTTACCTATCTACTAGAAAACAAGAAAGCAATAGGTGTCAAATGAGTCTACAAGACAAAGAAGAATGCAAAAGGAGAAGTGCAAAGATACAAAGTAAGATTAGTGGCGAAAGGCTACAAACAGAGAGAAGGCATTGACTATGGAGAAGTGTTTTCTCTAGTAGCCCGGCTAGAGACAATCAGACTGATGATCTCATTAGCTGCATAACATAGATGGAAGATCTATCAAGTTGATGTGAAGTCAACATTTTTGAATGGCTTCCTGGAAGAAGAGATCTATGTTGAACAACCACTTGGATACATTGATGCTGAAAATGAAGGCAAAGTATACAAGTTGAAGAAAGCTCTTTATGGTTTGAAGCAAGCTCCGCGTACTTGGAATACCAGAATTGGCAGGTATTTTCAAGATAATGGATTTGAAAAATGTCCATATGAACATGCAATTTATGTGAAAAAAGAAGCAGATGACAACAAATTATTTGTGTGCCTATATGTTGATGATTTGATATTCACCAGTAACAATCCTACCATGTTTGAAGACTTCAAGAAAAGCATGGTACAAGAGTTTGAGATGATATACATTGGTTTAATGACACATTTTCTTGGCTTAGAAGTGATGCAGAAAGAAGAAGGGATTTTTATATCTCAAAGCGATTATGCCAAAGATATTCTTGAAAGGTTCAAGATGAAAAGCTGCAATCCGGTATCAACTCCAGTTGAGAATGGAGTGGAATTGAAGAAAAGTAAAGTTGGAAATGTTGATCTAACTTACTTTAAGAGCTTAGTAGGAAGTTTAAGGTACTTGACATGTACCAGACCAGATATACTCTACGGAGTCGGACTGATCAGCAGATATATGGAGAAGCCAGACCAGTCTCATTTGAATATAGCCAAGAGAGTTCTTCGCTACATCAAAGGCACAATAAATGAAGGTATGTTTTATACCTCAAGTACAAATTTCAATCTTACTAGCTACTCGGATAGTGATTGGGGTAGAGATCTAGATGAAAGAAAAAGTACAACAGGGTTTGTATTTTTCATGGGAGATACATCTTTCACATGGTCATCTAAAAAACAATCAATTGTCATGTTATCAAGTTATGAAGCTGAGTATGTTGCTGCCAACTCAGTTGTATGTCATTTAATATGGTTAAGGAATTTGCTGAAGTTTTTGGGATTTCCTCAAGAAAATCCTACAGAGATTTATATCGATAATCGATCAGCAATTGCATTGGCAAAGAACCCGGTGTATCATGAAAGAAGTAAACATATTAATACACGTCATCACTTTATCCGAGAGCATGTAAAGAATAAAGAAGTTGAGCTGATATCCTGTAAGACAGATGATCAAGTTGCAGATATCTTTACCAAGCCATTGAAGAGAGAAGTATTTATCAGATTGAAATTCATGCTTGGAATGACATCCCTCGATTGAGTTTAAGAGGGAGATTTGTTGAAAGTAAACTCAATCTAGAAGGTGAAGGAAGGCGATCACCAGCTGTCACCGCCCAACCGTCCAGCCGCTGGCTGTCAAGCGCCAATTGCTTTCACACCGTCGGCCACAACCACCTTCACACTTGAAGGTTGAATTTTTCTTGTTTTGATTTCATGTATAAATAGACAATTAAATTATGCAATTATGTGTGGAGAGATTAAGAGACACACTAGAGAGAAAGAGAGAAAGAGAGGGGTTGTTGTAAACTTTTCATTATTGTAAGCTTGTTGTTCTTAAAATAAAAGAGTGTGTTTTATCCTCTCCGAGTGTTTCAAAGCCATCACAAGTGGTTTCTCCCACCAACAGATTCTACCAGCACCTACTTGTAAAAGGAAAAAGCATTGTTTGATGAACTTGTTACGGCTGGCAAACCAATCTCCTCGGTAGAATTCAACCTGTATGTGTTTCGAGGGTTACGTAGTGAGTTTAAAGATCTTGTCACCAACTTGTCTACCAAGGTTGATCCCATCTCCTACACTAATCTCCATAGCAGTCTACTGACACATGAATTTCTCCTCAAATCTACTCTCCACCCAACCATAATAGCACCTTTGTTACTAACCCCAACACAATAACTAGCTGCATTCTTTATACAGAGTCACTATGGCTTCAATACTGCTAAACAAGGCCCTTTTTGTCAAGGCTAGAGAAATCATAATAATCACATCAATGCTCATTGTGGAAATAATGGAAACAATAGTTATACCTCAGGCTAGTAATTTGGGTAATAGGAACATCAATTCTCCTCAAGACAGTTTTCTAGATCTCCCTCTCGATTATCAGGACAATTTGGGTAGCAAGATAATCGGTTTGGCGGGTATAATCGAAATGTATAATGTCAGTTGTGTTATAAATATGGGCATATTGCTCAAAAGTGCTCTCAATTGGTTAATCATCCTCTCCAAGCCAATGTCAATCTCGCATTTAATAATGCTCTACAACGTCTTTTATTATATGGTTTATTAATATGGGTACAAATCATTATGTAAAGCCTGAATTCATTACCATTCAACCTCAATTACCTATTTTTAGAAGAAAATAAAACTTTTTTGGTAATAATTTTTTTCAAAATATCAAGAATGTAAATTATTACAAAACTCTGAAAATACACAAACTCTCGTAACCTAATTTTTAAATAAATAATACAAAGTAAATGGATAAAAATATATTTGAAAATAAAATTAAAATAACATAAATTTAAAGTTTAAGTATGAAATTATTAAATTTGAGAGTAAATTGGTCAGAAATTAAAGAATTAATAAGTTTGGAAATTTAATTCAAATTTAGATTAGTTTAATTTTTTAGTTTAATTAATTAATTTGTGGAATTAATTAAACTTTGATTTAATTAATTAAATAAATTTATGGATTTAATTGAAATTAATCCAAGGGTAAAATAAAAAAAATTATTTGATTAAGGGACCCAATTGATACATTTCAAAACGCCAGGGACCAAACTACAATTTGTCATTTTTCATGCCCAATGACGTCGTTTTGGATCTTCCTGTTCATCATCCGTTGGCTGAAGACCGATTCAACAGGGGAATTCCAGTATCTCGCGCCCACGATCTCTCGCCTCCACGATGCTCGCCATTTCTAAAGGCATGAACACACGACCTTCTCTGGCTCTATAAAAGCCAGAGAAAGGCCCCACAGAAAAGAGGGAGAACACTAGAAACAGAGAACGGGTGAAAGACGAAAACAAAGAGAAGAAACAGAGAGGGCAAAACTAGAGGAAGAGAGCAACCGAGAGTAAAAAAAAAACACGAGCAGAAAACAGAGGAGGCAAAAGAAAAGCCAAGCATAAAAAAACAGAGGGGAGGAACCGGCTAAACAGGGGCTGAGAACCAAAAGGAAACAGGGGCCAGAAAACGCAGAAAAACACACACGGGACAAAGAGGAAAATAGAGACGAACAGGGAGGAACGAAACAGAGGGGGAGGTGAAGTTTTGGCCAGCCACCACACCTTCATATATCATCGTCGTCGCCCAGATTAGCACTAGCCTTGTCTCCGGTGGCACCACATTCTCCCCCCACAGACGAGAACAGGAGGAACTAGGAGAGGGAACGAACCAGAAAAGCAGAGGAAGGAACGAAGGTGATACAGAGGGACATAACCCAGGGGGACGAACAGCGCAGAACCGTGGAAACATAGAAAAAGAAGAAAGAGCTAGAATCAGGAAGGAAACTTGAAGAGAGGAGCTTCGTCCGCTGATTCGTGCACAGTCACTGCGAAACCAGGTAAGTTCTTCTCCACGCTTTGTTAATGAAGTTTCATTTGTAACAGTGCAAGATAATATAATTACCTTGCTACTGTTGCAAGCCTGCGTGAATAATTCACGCATGCCTGCGACAATGCCCAGCCGGATCACTGGCTTAGGGCCAGTGTCCAGGCCAAGCTGGCTGAACCCAGCGCAGTAAAAAAATATAAATATAAAAAAATATAAAAAATAAAACAATAAAACAATAAAAAATAAAATATATATGTATGGATAAAAATAATATAAATTTATTAGTTTATTCACTGATATCAAAGTTAAGAATAAAAATACCGATTTAAATTTATATTATTCATTGTGTTTTATTTTATTTAGCTTGAAAAATAAACAATATGTGCACGCATAAAAATAAATTTATTTGATTTGTTTATTTATTAACGCTAGAGTTGGGAATAAAAATGTTGATTTAAATTTATATTATTTTCATGTGATGCATAAAAATAATTTTATTTTATTTATTTATTCACCGATGCTAGAGTTAAGAATAAAAATATTAATCTAAATTTATTTTATAATTACGTAATATTTACCAACATCAGAGTTGGAAGTATCTGTAGTTGAATATTCACTGATGCTAGGATCAAAAATATTATAAACAATTTATCATAGCATAAACTAAGAAACGTTTAGCAACTTAAGACAAAACCAACAATGCAATCTACCTTAGGCTGAACATTTAAGGAGGGATAATATTATTTTTTTTACGTAATTAGTTTTGTATCATAGAATCTCTGTTAACTAGTGAAAGTTTCTAATAATTATAATACTAGGTGATGATTTCTTAAACAGGACCATAAAAAATAGGATGCTAAAAATCTATTATTTTTCAAATAAATTTTTAAGATCGTCGCAATGTTGGATGCGACAAAATAACTACTCCACTTTGGACCTTAAGATTAAGCTTTGTTTTTTGTCTTATTATTGCTATTTTATTTGTTGTGTTTATTTGTTTATTTTTATTGCTTTAGCATGCATTCTTGTTTATATTGTCATGCATCACCTTAAGAACACACACTTTACAACCTAGAATAAGTTGGGGAGTAGCAAAATATAAAAGGATAATACTATCATATTTTAAAATAGTAAGAATCAATAGATTTTTTTTCTATTATTTTAATAATAATAATAATAATAGTAACAACATTTTATTTATTTATCAATCTTGAATTAAATTACAAATAACAATAAAATCTATTGGTTATATATTTGTAAAACTAGTGGTCCTACCCTCCATCAAAGCCAAACCTCGATTTTTATTTTACTAAAAATTCAATACACAAATTCAGAGTGTTTATTTAATTTCTAACAAGACTTCCATTTGCAATTTAAAACATTGTAGTGGTATTTGATATTAGACTTGGTATAGTTCTATATAGATGGAATTAACATATATTCTATTTTTCTTAGATAAATGATAATCACTATTAAAAAAAAGGGTTTGTTTTTCAAGAAAAGAAAATATAAATGTAATTCGACATTTTAAATCAGATTATTAATAATTAATCAATTAATTACAAAGTGTATTAATTTTGTTTATATGCATAGATAAAAAAAAACACCATTAACATTTATCAAGTTAATTCTTATCATATAATATAGAAAAATATTAACATATATCATAACTAAAACTCAATAAGTATTTATCAGGTTAAATCCCTACATTCATAATTTCAATATGAATTAAAGTGTTCCAACAACAACAATCACTATCAATCATTATCATGGTAGAAAATATAACAAACATGTGATTTTCATGGTTGAGCTACTCATCAGGTTCTTCCTTTTCCTCTAATTCCTCTCATAGAATTAATCTATGTGTTGATTTGTCCAAATTCCAACTTTATCAAATACTGGTCAGTGTTGATAACAACTCCTCCTAGCCAGCCCACCTATATCCTATGGTGCCTCAACCATGTCCACCTAATGATGCTAACTTCAGTGTTGCAACTTCCTTATAGGTTGTATCATTACCTCAATGTGAGTCGTTGTCTTTTAATAATGCTAACAGGTATTTGGTTTGGCATAATGCCATACAGGAGGAAATCCGGGCACTTTACTCTAATCACACTTGGTCATTGGTGCCTTCTTATCCGTTTGTGAATGTAATTGGTAATAGGTGGGTGTACAAGATTAAACATTACACCAATGGTTGGATTGATCAATATAAAACATAGTTGGTTACCTGCAACTTCTCTTAGCAAGAGAGGATTGCTTATTTGAAGATGTTTAACCTGGTGGTTAAACTTATAACGATTTGTCTTGTGTTCACTATTGCTATCTCATATGGTTGGAATACTCACCAGTTGGATGTTTATAATGCTTTATTGAATGACATTCTTCAAGAGGAGGTATACATTGCACAACCACTAGGGTTTACTGATTTTGTTATGTCATCTCATGTGTGTTGTCTTTTTAAATATTTGTATAATTTGAAACAAGCACCCCAAGCTTGGCACAACAGGTGAAGTGAGTTTCTCCTTTCCATTTTATGCATCAAGGTTGACACTTGTTTGTTAATTATCTCTCTCAATGGTGCCATGATTTATTTGCTTGTGTATATAGATGGTATTTTACTAACCAAGAGTAACTCAGTCTTGCTTCATAGATTGATTACTTTACTGCAAACATAATTTAAGCTTTGAATTTGGGTTTTATTCATTTTTTCTTGGGCAATAAAGTTAAACCTACAGCTATAAGTATCATATTAAGTCAACACAAGTATGCACTCGATATTATCTAACGAGTAGGTATGGCTTCCAGCAAACCGATTGATACTCCTCTATCCACCTCCTCTAAACTAAGGATCATGCTTGATACTCTTCACTCTAATCTAACACGGTATCGACTGATTGTTGGAGCACTATAATGTATTACTTTCACTAAACCTAATATTTGCTATGAAATTAATAAAGTATGTCAATTTATGCATATCCCTAATAAAGATAATTAGGTTGCTGTTAAACATATCCTACATTACCTGCAGGCTACAACAATTTATGGTTTGCACATTACTCGAGACTCTCTTGACTCTTTATGGTTTCACAGATGCTGATTGGGCAAGTAGTATTGATGATTGTAAATCAACAGGTAGTTATTTTGTGTACCTTTTACATCTATCTGATGAAAATCTAGGAAACAACGCACTATTGTTAAATCTTTTACAGAAGCATAATACAAAGCCTTGGCTAATGATACTATTAAAATTCTATGGATTTGTTTTTTATTGGCAAAACTTTGGATTTTCTTTTCGTCTATGACTGCGTTATAGTGTGATAACTTAAAGGCTACTTTTTTCTTCCAATCTGGTGTTTCATGCTCATACTAAACATGTTGAAGTTGATTATCATTTTGTCCGTGATTGCCTTGCTAAGAGAGAAATTTAGGTATGGTTCATCACTTTAAAGTATCAACTCGTGAATTTTCTTACGAAGCCTCTCCATCTAGTCTCATTTGCTTATTTTCGATTCAAGTTTCGTGTGAAATCTCCACTATCAACTTGACTGGTTGTATTAAGGAAAAAGTCTATATATATGTAAATATATTATATAAGTATAGTTATCATGTGTAGTACATTCCACCATTGTATTGTATATAACCCTAAAGGTATAAACACAAACGGATGGTTGGTTTATCAATTATTCATCACAATTATACAAAAATTATCTCTCTAATCTAACTCTTAGGCGCACAATCTCCTTATTAGAGGGAACATGGATAATATCAAGTGCATAGGCACATTGGAATTACCACTAGCAACTTTACTTTGCTTCTCCATAATTACAGCAAACAACCAATTTTGATTCCCTAATTGTACCACCATAAAATTAATGTTAGATTTTATAAAACAGTATTGCTTTGGTCTGTTAAAGACCGATTCAAAAGTTGCTGGAATAGTGATTTAAATTGATGAGATAATTTAAATTTGGCTAGTGCATGTATAATATTATTAATTATAGGATTTAGTGGAATAAAATGAACTCCAATTAGTAGTATGTTATTGTCGGGAATTCAAGAGTAGAAAGCAAACTACCAAGGTGCCAGCAACACTTCCAAGCAATCACAAAAGCTTGGTTTAAATATCTTTCATTTGATCTTGTTAATAACTTTTTGAATATATATATAAAGAATACAAGTCATGAGATCACCTAAGATAAAATCCTACCAAAATAAACTATTTGTTTGAATTTTAATGCATGGTTGTGGTTTTATAGTTAATTTATGTTTTATCTTAATATAGGTGAAAGAAAATTCGATTTCAAGGTTAGCAACTAATAATCATGAAAAATGTGAGATCCTTAGTCTTTCTTGTTATGAAAACCATAGAAAAGATGTATTTTATGTATTGTTGTTTGATTTGAACTAAGCTTGGTCATTAGATTTAGAAATGAAAATAAGGTGCAGTATATAAACTAGATTCTACCTAATAGGGTTGATCCTTTTTAGAACACGAGGACGTATAAAACATAGCATTCACATGTATACTTTTTTTTTTAATTTTTATTATATCTTTATCTATCCTTATAGAAAGACGTACCATTATTTTTATTATATTTTCATCATTGTATTTTCATCAATCAAATGAATGGCAAAATGACCCACATGGGTTTCCAAAGTGGTAAAAGAAAATTGGAAAGGGTTTTTGAGTGCCCCCATTTGAAGGTCCACCAAATACCCTAATTCAATAAAATAAAATAAAAATATGACAAGACTTTGAATAGGCCATCAAAGAAATCGCAATTGATATTGCTCATGAGCAATAAACACAATTAAATCTAATAGACTATCAGCTAGCATATATATGTCGCCAAAACTAAAGGTTTTTAACACCATAATAAAATAAATTCAACCAATAAAAAGTGAAAATCAATACAACGACCTTAGATTTATTTCCTCTACCACTACTTATGAACCGTTCCTGCACGCGGTTGTTAATCCCTGCCATCTCCTTGGCCGGAAGAGCACAGAAGCTGGGCTATGAAATGAACCGACAACCACTTGAATGTATATGTATTTTCATGCATGATATTTTGGATTTCTTTTGATGGCACGTTGCGAACGCCGTGGCCCATTTAAAGTCGTCGCATATAAACTGAAGCTGTCTGACAGTTTACGTGGGTTATGGTTTAAACGGTTTTAATATTATTGTTAAAATGTTATTAAGAAGGGAAAAAAATAAAAAAATCTTACATTGAAAGCTAGGCCTGGTACTTCCAGGTAAACAGATCCTGCTGTAAAGAAACCTCCTTTTAAAATGGCGACATCATATTCGATGAGCTCACATCTTTAATGGATACTTGTGTTATAGATGCTTTGTACTTGATTGGAACCTCACGACTAATGGTAGCTAGGATCGCTATTTGAGATTTAGAGATTTTCAAACCCCTCCCACCAAATCAAAAAAGAATTTAATAAAAAAAATTCAATTGTTCATTCCAACATTTAAATTTAAAAAACTTAAAAAAACACATGCTCTTTAATCATTAAAGAACAGAAAAAAAATCTTACAACATTTATACAATCTTTAGAAAACAAGAAAATTAAAAAAAAAAACAAAACAAAACTCATACATTTATTAACATAAAATTTTGAAAAAAAATTCAAAATATAATGTAAAAAAATCACCAAAAAAAGGAAAAAAATGTATTACCTTAATGTCATTACGAGTGAACATGAGAAGAGAGAAAAAAATCAAACATAATGTTAAATAACAAAGAGAATAAGAGATAAAGAAAATAGAAGAAGACATACATGAATGTAGAGGAGAGAAGAGAATGGGCCTATGAAAGAAGGAAAGAGAGAACAGAAAGAAAGATGAAGATGCAGAGAAGAAAGAAGAGAGAAGAAGATGAAGATGAAGAGATAGATTGTGTTTTGCTTGTTTATTATGAAATTAGAGATTTTCTGTCATTTAATTTGGGGGATTTTTACCAAAATATTTCTCGATAAAAAATTAAACATTAATAATTTTAATTTTTCTTTTAGTGTTTGTGTTTGAAATGTCTAAATGAAATTTTTTATTTAATAAAAAAAATAGAAAGCTCTCCAATATTACCAATAAATTTTTAGTCTATTGGTGATCACATCTAAAAAACTATAATTAAAATTGTAATTGAAAAATAAATAGTTCCAAAGCTTTCAAGAAAATACCAATGAATATTAAACTGCGAGTGATCTCGTATGCAATGAACATTATGAATAATATAATTGAGAAATGAACAACTATAAAACTCTCAAAAAAATACCGATGAACATTAACTATTAGTGATCTAGCATGTAATGAATAATATGAATAGTGCAATGAGAAGTGATCAGTTCCAAAACTTTCTGAATTATACCATCAAACTTAATCTATTGATGATACCATCTATATTAAACACAATGAACAGTGTTATAGAAGAGGGAATAATTCCAATGCTTTCTAGAAAATATTGACGGACTTAATTCACTAATACATTTGTTGATATTGTACAGTCTATCACCATTTTCATCTGTGTAAAATATTTTTTGTTGCAATATTGTATTTGTATTTCTTATCTATTCATCCTTCAAATACTTAAAATCATAATAGCACATACAACACCAATTTTATATATAATATTAAAATCACATAAAATAAATGTTTCCTTATCATTTAATAATAAATTCACATAATTGAATTAAAGTTAATTTCATCCAGAAACATTACATTATAATTTATGGCATTACACATTCGTGTTGTATAAATTAATTAGAATTGTCTTTTTTTTTCCTTTTCAATTATATCATCGTCATCTCCATTTCAATCTTACATATTGATTTCATTACTATCATCATCTTCATTGACTTGTATATGTTTGTTGGTTCTCAAAACATTATTTAATTCTTCAATGTCAACATCAATAAAAGTATTCTCAATGATATGAAAATTTAAATTTTTTTTAAAGTAATTAGACGGAGCAACTCAATATGAATCAATTAACTCATCAAGTTGAAAGATATCATCTTCCACTGTTAATTCATTGTTGTCATATTGAACAACCTGTACATGACCCATAGGTTTGGTTCTCATTATAGATAATCAATCAATTCTTCAAAGATTATTTATAAAAAAAAATGGTGTATGTTTAATAAACTTACTAGCATGACATAATAAAAACAAAAACATTGTCACTATTGCAAAATTTATCCTTTCTATTAATTTCAACTAAATCATGATATGAATCTACTTCAATTCCTCTATCAATTGTATCACACCAATAGGATTTGAAAAAAAAAACTTTATTCTACTTGCTATGATATCTTCTTACTTCCTATAAAAATCAATTTTAAATTCATTAGAACATGATCCCTTAACATAAATGTTCAAATTCATTAGAAGTTGATTTCTGAACACAAATCTTATTATTTTATGTCTTTCTATCTTGATCTTATTCTTTAGTATGAAACACATGTCTATGGATAAAACACATGTTATAGCACTTCACCTTTTTTGAGAATCTAAACTTGGGAATAATTTTGTCGGTAGTTACCGATAGATACAACTAGAGAAAAATATGTTATTATAAATGTTATTATTCTCTCTCTCCTTTTATATTTTTTGGAAACTTATTCTTTTCTCTCAAATCTTAGAGATTGAAATGTAAATCAAATAAATTTCATGATTGGAACATAAAATCCTTGGAAGAGAAACCAAAACTAAAGAGCAAACAAATTTATGGACTAAAGTAAACATATTTGTGCTCCATGAATTGTTAAAAAAAGTTTTTTTTTAAAAAAAAGGAAGCCTACCTCTTTGTTTCTATTTCAAATACTTAAATGTAGATGTATTTTTTTTAATTCACAAAACCAAATAATAATTTACAAAATCACGCATCGATGTCATTGAAAACATCTTTTTACATCATGAAAAAGATGTATGATATGACCCAAAACAAATTATTATTCTTTTAGCAATGTACCATTTCATTGGGTTCAGATTTATTTGCTTTTAACGATTCTAAAATGACGTTTCCTATATGATAGAATAAGAATTTCAGATTGGAAAAAGGTAGTAAGACGCGATCCTCTTTACCTAAAGGCTTTGATTGACAGGAGAGACCAGCAAAACCATGAATTTCTAGCTAGTGTAACTCTATGGTAAAGAGAGCAATTTTAGAGACCACCCTGAAAATCATCAATCTCATCCTATATTCTCATTCTTTCTTTTAAGCATGCCAAGACAATTTTGAATGGGAAAACGAAGAAGAAATCTACTAACATTTCAAAAGTTTATATGGAGGACTTCCTTTCTTATTTCTTTTATCAAAATTGTCTTCTTGGAAACTAAATTGTTACTTCAAAATTATTTAGTCATAGTTTGAATGTTTTCTGTGTATATATCATCGTGTTAGAAACTTAATATAAAAAATATTAAAATAATATCTACATGCACGCACCTGACACAAAATTAATTAATACATTAGTATTCCAACAACAAGACTAACTTATATGATCATGAGTACAAGAACTCAAATAACAAAACCAATATAAATATTAATTTAAAAAAAATAAAAGAATGTAAATACCTCAAATGTTGTATTCTTTTATAGATTTCATTTGCGTTCAGATTTCATCTGTTTTTAATAATTCTAAAATGACTTTTCTTATATGATAATAAAAATTTCAGATAAAAATTTTATTTCCATTCCAGCAAGTTTACACTAGTAATTAATTTAAACCACAATTCCAGCAACTTGTTTTTATTAGTAGTAAGGACATAGCCGACTTAAGATGAGTGAAAGACTTGAATAAAATTATAAATAAAACCTTTTAATATATATATATATATATCTCTGACAAGTAAAGGTCTTGAGCAATCTTCATTTTATAATTTAGATATTTTATTAAGTGAAATAATTTTTTTCATAAAATATAAGTGATAAATATATTTTATTTATTTTTAGAGTGTTTTTTGTTAAGTGAAAGTCTTGAAACATTACTCAAGTGATCCTTAGGAGTATTGAATTAGTCTTTAATCGACAAATCCAAATTCATAGAAAATCGAGCATCAATACTATGCAAGGTATCCTTTTACTGTGGGATAAGGCTCGAGACAAATTATCAGACCAACTGTTATTATTCTTTTTTTTTTTTTGTGGATAATCTATGTTTTTATTCTTTTCAGCGATAGATTCCTCATGGATCTCATAATGATAATGCATGTAACGTTCCACTTCATCTGGTTCAGATTTATCTGTTTTTAATGATTCTGATTTGACTTTCCTATATGATAGTAAGAATTTCTGAGTGGAAAAAAAAAGAAGACGCGACCTTCTTTACTTGCAGGATGATTGACGGGAGAGACCGGCAAAACCATGAATTGCTAGCTAGTGTAACTTTATGGCATGAGATAAGGTATTTTGGAGACCACCACTCCTCAAAACGATCAGTCTTATACCATGTTCTTATTCTTCTTCTATGCATGCCATATCAAGTTCGAATGAAAAGAATAAAAAAGAAAAGAAAAGGAGAGAAGTTATCCAACGATTCCTTTAAAGGTAGAGAAGTTTTTAATTCCTGTATTCTTATTCTGATTTCTCCTTTTGGATAATTCATGAGCAGATTCGTCTTTCCTAATCCATAATATTTTAATTTCTATTTCACCCCACATCCATAAGTTTCACTTATTCATAATTCAAGGATAATTCTTAATCATGCTTTTGGTTAATGGAAAATGATATTCAAGTATAATTCTTAGTTTTATACATACACTAACCAAATTTAAATTTTCTCATCATTTTACTTTTACTGGTTATTAATAGAGTAAAGACTACGCTTGATTCAAGAATGTGTTGGATGCTCCGAAAGATACTTGCTTGGTGTTTGAATTTATATTTTAGATTTTGAAGATATGAAGAAAATTGTGTATAAATGATATATTTTTTATTTAACGTGGATATCTGTATCAACTTATGGCATCTCGATTAATTCATGAAATTTAAAATTAATAATTATTTAAACCTAATGATACTTGCAAGACTTAAAAATATTTTATAAATATTTTTGTTACAGTATGATTTAGTTGCAATGATTTGGATTAAGTTTAGCTTCGATTTAGTTAAATAAATACCCGCATTGTTAAAATATGTTTTTTTCCACCTTTAATTCTAATTAATATTCTAATAACCTCCCCGGCTTTTGGAGAGGTTAACGTTGCACAAATGCCCACATCCTTTCTAACAATTAATGTAACATTAAAGGGTGGTTTTCTATTTTTATTATTCAATTTTTTTTTTCATGTGATGTTCATCTTCCTCCTTTCTCTTTCCCTCGTCTCCCCAATTATGTCCGTTTAATTCTTCAAGTGCTATTTCTTTTTCTCCTTAAAAGGAGCCTAATTTTTTACTGCATCCGGTCCAAACTCTTATTGTTTTAACAATATCTACAAAATTTAACTAATTGGCTGGTTTTTCAACCAAATTAGTCACATTATATTGTGTGATATGTTAGCAAGGATCTAATATAAATTTTATTGGGAAATTATTTAGTAAAATCAATTATACATATTTATATTTGGAGAATAATATAAAAAATTAAGTAAAAAACAATTATAAACATACAAAGTACTTGTAGATTTTCGAATCAGAACCAAGATAGGAAAAAAAATGCTATTATTGAGAATTGTACCTTCTATCCTTTAGGTTAAATTACTCGTTAATAGAAACGATCTCATAGTTCAACTTGCCTCCAAAGCTTTCAATGACATTACCTTAAAACAATAAACTTCTAATTAAGACCTTTGAACTAGAAAATTTAGTCAAATTCCCTATTTTCTACTCTCTACATCTTCAACTTATAAGAATGAACTCCTTTTACACCTATTTATATAGGAGGCTAGGGAAGAGAAATTCATTCAAATTAATTAGAATGAACTGAGAATAATTAATTAACTTTGAAAAATCAATAAATCTTAGAAGATTTAATTAAATTGAATAGATTTAATATTAATTAGAATTAATTCCAACAACTCATTGAATTTACATAATTAATGAATCCAAAAGGATTCAATAGAACATAATTAATTCAAGACTAATTAAAAGTAATTCATGAAAATTTATTGTATTTTTATAATCAATCAATTTGACAAGATAAAAAGAAATTGATCATTAAATTTCACATTACCATCAATGATTTTAAAAGATATGTAATTATCATTTCAAAACCATTTTTTCAACAATTGTTCATATGAATGAAAATTGAATGGATAATATACAAAGACAAAAAGAATAAAGAAAAAAATAAATTTGAAGATCACTATATTAGGATAAATAGCTTTTGAAATTGAACTTTTCTTAGTCAAGTACTATCTGATTTATTTGGCCAATTAGTGGATATGATATCTTGAATTTATTTTTAAAAAAAAACTAAGATAATAGTACTCATACAGTTCTCTTTTTAAAGTTTTCTTTAATTTTCATAATAGTATTTATTTTGTCCTTAAATAACTCCTAGTTTCATAATTACTTTAAAGAATTCAATCTTTCAAAATTCTCAAAAACACATTTATATTTCCCATTTATATAGCTGACATATTATTAAAATTAGGTTGTTATACTCTACTTTGTAAACTAATATATGAAAACAACTTTATTTCTAATTTCTTATTAAGAGTGTGATAAAAGCACCTTTTTTCATCGTAGGAATAGAAAAAGAAAAAAAATTAATTATATCATAGATCTTGTAATGCATAATTGCTTATAAGATTTTCAATTCATTATTACTGCATTGAGTGTGAAGAAATATCCAATAATGAATTTTGAACCCTTGATGTGTGATATATAATCACATCATTGTAACTTTCTAGTAACATAAGATATCAAGTATAGTGTAACCTATAGCTTAAGATGTATCTTAAATATTTGAGTATGCTATTTATTATTTTTTAATGATACATGCCTAGATTCTCAGTAAATCTATTTAACTTAGTAACTAAGTATGCAATATATTTGATGTTGTATAGTTTATTTCATATATCA
This sequence comes from Populus ilicifolia, assembly GCA_015708895.1. Taxonomy (NCBI): domain Eukaryota; kingdom Viridiplantae; phylum Streptophyta; class Magnoliopsida; order Malpighiales; family Salicaceae; genus Populus; species Populus ilicifolia. The sequence continues at coordinate 1,277,636 of SRLM01000905.1, forward strand.
AGCTTTTAATTATTTGAAAATGTTCTAATTGGTGTATTCCTTTACCTTTGTGTTTTGATGGATACACATTTTATCCATTAGTATTTTGATAATGGTGTCACTTTATAAAATTTATCAAAAACTTTCTCAAGATAATGAGATTAAGACATTACCAATCCATTAAATATCCATTAAATTTTAAATCCTAATATAATATATGTAACACCTAAGTCTTTTATATCGAACTTATTAGTTAAATGGTTTTTAGTAGATTTAATCATGTGTTTATTGTTGCCTAAAATTAACATGCCATCTATATAAAGACATATAATGACATAACTTTTATTTTTAGTTTTTAAATAAACACATTTATCACATTTGTTAATTATTTTCAACTTATTTTATAACATAACCTTGTCAAAATTTATATGTTTGTCTTAGCTATTTATTACAAAACATATAGTAACTTAATAAGCTTATAGACTTTCGTTTCTTACCTTTTAATTACAAACTCCTCATGTTACTTCATGTAGACCTTCTCATCATAATCATCATTTAAAAAAGTTGTTCTTATATCCATTTGATATACTTCAAGATTATTAATAATCATTGTAATTATTAATATTCATATGAAAGTTGCACTTGACATTGATGAATATGTGTCAAAATAGTTAAATCCTTTAACAATAAGTCTTACTTGGTATATATCAATAGTTCCATTAGTTTCCATCTTTCTATTTAATATCTATTTGTAGCCTAACAGTTTACTTCCAAATGGAAGATTCATTAGTTTCATGCATGTTTTTGCATAAATGATGCAACCAAATCTAAAGAATAGGAATCAAAAAACAAGAAAGACAAGATTTTTAAAAGAACAAATCATATAAAAATCCAAATTTATAGTTTTATTACTATATAATTATCTTTCAATAGGTTACCCTCAAAACACAACACGGTTACAATGATCTTAAATAGGCCTTAAACCGAAGGTTTACAAGATATGAATAATTAAAATTCCAATTCAAGAGGGAAAATAACAAGTAATCTAAGATCAAGCTAAAAATAAAACAAAAATAACTAGGAATTTATGGATCTAATTTAAAGCCCTTCTTATTCTTGGATGGTTATAATTAACCTATTTTTTTTTATATAAAACTAGGCCTATAAAATTTCTTAAAAAAATTTGAGTTTATTTCAATAGTAGATCCAAAGCTATAAATCTTGTTGTCATATGAGTCATTTGGCATGACTAAACCTTTTTCTTAGTCTTTGGCTTGATGTCTAGTCTAAATAATAATATTTTAGGCTATCCATATAGTCAAAATATAATAAATATGTTTCTAATGAATCAGAGTCTTTAGCATTAACCTCTAAATTCATCCTTGAGTTTTAGTCATCCGCAAGACAAGGAGATAAATGTTAAACATTAAAAATATTAGAAGTATTAATGAATAGAAATATGAAATTGATAAGAATTGCAACATCTTACAAGGAATAATTTTTCTTTTCCTAAAGCTTGTTATACTCCCTCAAAGTAAATATATCACGAGTAAACACCATTCATATCATATTTGTGACTTCAAAATTAACTTTTTTTTAATGAATTTGATGATTAGGTGTCAAATAAAAAACATATAAAGGATTTTTATCTATAAAAATCTTAAAAGAACTCAATAAGTAGTCCAATTCATTGACCTTTCAAGAGGAAACTCCTTTTATGTTAAAGACAAATCCCATTGCTTTGGTTTATTTCCTGACCAGCTCCAAAATAGATTTTTAAATTGTGATTTATCATATTTTTATCCTTGTTTTTAAGGATATTAAGCATTGTTAAAATTCAATTGAGTTATCTTATACCATGAGCTATTATAAATATTACTTATGCATTTGGTATTTTAGTCACAAATAATAAACTTAGAAATTCCACATAAATAAACCATTTTATTAAAGTTGAGATAGGCAATTCAATAAGCATTCATGGTATGCTTATAGTTAATAAAGTGAGCCATCTTTAAGAACCTTTCAATCAATATAAGGATTTAATCCATAACTTGTTAGGTTCAAGGCATGCCCAATGCAAAATCCACACATACCTTTAACAAAGCATTCGACATAGAAAAAAAAGTTTACGAACCAATATTTTTCAAAGAACCCTTGGATCACTGATAAATGAATCATTAATCTCTTTATAAATATTAACACTTTATTCTATAGATGAAAAGGTTAACAATAAAAAATATACAAAAATGACTTCAAAAAACTTAGTTATATGAATTTTAACAGTGTAAGAAAAAAAAATTTGAATTGTATTCTAAGGATATACATCAATGTTAATGCAAAACAATTTCCTAAATAGAATATGAAAAACAATAAAAGAGTTATACACTGAATAAAAAATTGAGTCCTAAATTAACTAGGAAAATATGATCAAATCTAAGTAGTACTTTTTAGGCATAATGACTACAAGAACCTAACATTATGGAATACATGGTTTTTAGAATCATCTTAAAACAATTTAGACTAGTGTAATAGTTAGATTGAAAGTTATACCTATTACTAAAAAGCTTCATGTTTGATCAAAATCCCCTACAACAATCTTTTTATGTTCAAAAGAACTTTTCCTTAGTTCAAATTATTCTTGGTGTAAGTAATGTATATAAAGATGAGCTTATAATTGATCGTATTTAAGAAATTAAACCTATAATCATGTTTTTTATCTTCTTTCTTAGTGTAAGTATAACATAAAGTAATTCACTAGCAATCATTTCTCATTCATCACCAATATTTATGGTTACAGTACTAGGTTTGCTAGCCAACAACCACCACGATATTGTCTTGGTTGAACTAGTAATACAAATATATTTGGAATAGGTCTTAAAATAGATAGGCGCACACTCTAGTTCTTTATAGGACTTCATATCATTCTCCAATGCACATGTCAAACTAAAATCTCTTAATCAAGCATTAAATTCAAAATCCATTGTAATGTTATTATCCTTAACTACAATTGAGATATTTTTTTTAGAAATACACCTTTTTTTACCATACTAAAACTACCTTTAAATTGTTCAAGCATAAATTTTAGACACTTGATTATTAGTAAGGAATAGTAGGTTGGTCCATTGATTTCTTTATGGTTTGAAATTTTTACTTTGATGTTTTTAAAATCTACTCTAAAATACTCTTTTGGAGTATAAAAATAACTATTTTTTTCATAAGAAAATCCTTGTAAATCTAAATTTATATATATAAAAAAGAGGGATTTCTATAACAATTAAGCTTAATGGTACTTAAGCTTATTCCTCATTGAATTTTAATGGTTAATTTCAATCCATAAAAGAACTAGTATCTAAAAAATTTTTTATTTGTAATATTATATTTATCTTAAAGATGCCTCCTCTACTAACAAATTAAAAATGGGTTCTCAAAAATGGTTATAGATGAATGATCACTCTATTTATAATTATCTAGGTTTCTCTGTAACAATTGATGAGTTAGTTTTATAACTTGCCTCAACATGTCTTTCCATACTAGTCAACTAGTTAATTTTTGGTTTTGTTATTGTTACCCTTTTAGATATATCGTTCTTAATGTGGAATCTTTTCATCACCTTCTATATAAAGATGACCTATCTTGTGATCTTTTATAGTCATGATTATTTAAAAGCTCATAGCAATATATAAAGGATTGTTGTGATCTAATATCAACTGGCTTCACTAGACCTAAGGAACAGGAATTAAAGAATAACGCATATTTTTTTGAAGAATAGATCACATATAAATTCTAATTTGCATTATTATTTTTAAATAATTATTTCTTATTTTCTTCCCTTAAGACATAGTTAAAAATCTCTTAAACAGACCTCAAACTAACTTTTATGAGATAGGAATAATTATGATTCTAATTTTAATTGAAATAGAAAAATAACATATCTTTTAAATGAAGATAAAAATCTAAAATTAACTAGAAAAGTAACAAATTCATAGAAGAAATATAAACTTTTATGTCTGATTTGAAGACCTTCCTAACCTAAAATGTTTATAGTTACCTAACTCACTATATATCCAAGCTTGTAGAGGTGCTTTTGAGAAACTACGAGCCTCATATCAAACGGTGAAATAAAACGTTATGGGCTTTCCTATCATCCAAGTTATTTAACATGATTAAATCTATTTTTAGGTTTGGACCTTTCTAATAGGTCCAATACTTAATAATTATGCTATCTTTATGGTTCAAATATAATAAAATGAGTTTTAATTGATTAGAACCTTCTACATAAATACTAAATTCAATTTCATTATTAACAACCTCTTTTCAATAGATATATTATATTGAAATAGTTTTGAAGTTTATTTTTTAACAAGTATACTAGAAAATTAGGATTAAGAATTCTTATCAATTTTTGTTTTTTACTCCTCGGCTCAACTTTATCATATTTTATAAGATGATGACTATTTAAGCTTGCTTCACTCATCCTATTAAATGAATAGAATTTTTACGCTTCTTTAAAAGAAGACATGTTTTTAAAAAATATATCATTTCTTGATTCTATTATTGTATTCAAGATAAAAATTTTCAATACTTGACTTGTGTATAAAAAATTAAAATACATTACTATTACAAGCATATCCAAAAATACATAATCTATAATTTTAGGTCTTATCTTGACCTTTTTAAGATCAAGTATAGTCATTTTTCAAAATATCTCCCCATTTTAAAGTTTTTTATTGGAAGGTCTTTTACATTTCTATAACTAATATGGTGTCTTTTCTAACTTCCTATGACATATTTTTTTAAGTGTATAATTTACAGTCAAAATTTCTTTCCCTAGTTTTAAGGTGCTCTCAAACTTATTAATATGATATTAATTATTTCTTTTAAATTTTGATTTTTTTTTACTTTACAATGCCATTTTGAGTATATGAATAAAAAGCAATAATTTAGTGAATAATATCATTTTAGAAATAGAATTCATCATATGGTGTTTTATATTTTTCACCTCTATCTATTTTTCTTACCATTATCTTTTTATTAAGATGGTTTTTAACTTTTTTCTTAATGTTTAAATAACTTAAGAGTCTTAACTTTGCTTTTTAGTAGATAGGTAAATTAACATCTTATACAATAATATATAAAAAGTAATACAATATTTTTTTCCCACTTCTATTTTTCTTAAATTATAAATAAATATTATTTGAATGGATTAAATCTAAAGGTTCAATATATCTTTCAATTTTTTTCTTTTAATATTTGTGAATTTTGATTCTTTATAAACATTAAATTTATTATTTTTCTCAAGAACCATAATTAGTAATAATTCAAGATTAATTAATATTTATATAGAATTATAATTCACATATCAAAACCATTATGCTATATATCACAATACTAAAGAAAGTAAGGACAAGAGGTATTTTTATTATTATCATTCTTATTTTTTGTTACAGTGATAATTACATTTATCACAAAAATACCCTTTTTCCTATATACATCTCACTTTTAGTTAATATGAATTATAATTTTCAAAGACCACTTAATATTGAGTAATATATTAAGTTCTTTCTAATATCAACACATGAAGCACATTATTGAGGCTTGAAAGTTTTTTGAAAGTCATATTTATAATAACCTTTCCAGCACCTAATACTATTAAGGTTGATAAATATTTCTTATAAAATTATTCATCATCAATCTTTTTGTAAGTAGAAAACATCCTCATATCAGTGTAGACATCTTTTGTAATTCTATTATCAATTCACCACTACTTAAAATTGTTGATTAAATTAACTTTGTAGCTAATCATATACATGCTCATCTCTAACACTTCATTTAAAAGATCATTAATCTCAATGGCATGGGCTTGAGTTGCCCTTTCTTTCTTAAAGTTACCTTAATGAGATTTATTTCTACAATCTTTTGCTTGATATCTAGTTTTATTGTAGATAAAGCATTTGTCATTAAATCTCTTAGGAATATATTTTCCCTTCAATTCTTATTTTGGTTTTTATTATAGAACTTTGTTAGTTGTTTAATCAAATTCTCCCAAAGATCATTAAATAGGAGTTGGTTATCTTTTTGAAAAATTTGTTCTCATCTTCTATTCTCAACCTTACAGAAAGTTCTTCAACTACCATATTTTCTTTTTTATATTTAAAGTAGTTCTTGAAATTTTTCTAAGTTAGTGAAAAACTTTTAATAAAAACAACCACTTAGAAAGATTCACTCAAAATCATTCCCTAGGCAAGAATTTCATGTAAAATGAGTTGAAACTCTTGAACTTAATTAATTATAGATAGTGAATCAACCATATTGAAGTCAAGAATTTAATTGACTATGAATTTTTTCATAGTAGCATCTTAAAGCTTTGTATTTCTAACCAAAATATTCTTATCGTACCTTTACATTATTAATGCAACTATATCCATCATAAAATGTATTCTCCATTCCACTCAAGATATAGTTTTTGTATGCAAAATAGCATTGCATCAATTCATCCATAGCTACCACAATAGTGGTATTAGATTTATCATTTAACAACTTTGATGCATCTCCAATTATTATTTTTTTTCAAGTTTAAGATGATCGATAAAATTATATTTTTTATTATGATTTTTTAAAGTTTAAACATTTAAGTTTTCAGGTTTCTCATCATAAATCAAAGAAGATAATGGTGTAATCCTCCTTACTGTAATAGAACTTGTCACTGCAGCAATTGGTGAAACCATAATTATTTTTATTGTAAAGAAACAATAGCTAAATATCTATTTTGATTAAAATCTGACTTAGAATGTGCATATTAATTTTTTTTTAAGAACTGTATTAAAAAAGTTATAAATTAAATAACAACAAAATATATTAAACTAAATAATTAATAAATAAGTAAAGATTTAGCCATAAGATCGTTGGAAAATTGTTTAATAAAACTACAAATAACATTCGATTATCAGAACCATGTTATTGCTTTAAAAGGTATCGTGTGAACATGAGCAACTGGAGGGAATGCATTCTAAATTTCGACTACTGTGTGAAAGGTGACGTGTGAAAATGACCTATTGGCTTGACAAAAGATGAATAACAAGAGGGTTAACGCTGGGCATTTTTTCTATAAAATGCCAAGGAGGTCTCTTAGCTACTTGCTAGTCTACAAAAGATCAAAGATATGGCTCGCCTTTGCAGAAAAGTCGTGGAAACACCAATTCAATGCTCTACTGATGCTTTCTATAAATTCTTCAAGAAACAAGCAAACTTCTTACCGAATGTCTGCGGTTCTATTGTGCAGACAGTAGGACTCGCTGACGGTAACAAAAGCTGGGTTAATACTGTTGGCTCCCGCAAAGTGATTGAAATCCTGTCTTCCGAGTCTTGCCGTGGTACGTCCGCTATTAATTAAGGATGCAATAACAATATTTCAGTGCTGATCCATACAGTAAATGATTTTAATTCTAGCTATAGTAGATTAGATTCTGGTTGAAATTACTTAGAAACTTATAAGATTGGGCATTGTTTTTTTCAATTATGATCAGACACTGCGGAGAAAATCAAGTATGTGGTTGAATCCATTGACGACCGCTCTAGGAAAATCACCTACAAAGTGCTGGAAGGAGCGCTGCTGCAACAGTACGAGTCCTTCTCTGTTACTCTACAGGTTACTTCTTCCAGCACCGCGAAATGGACTATCAATTATCAGAAAAAAGATCCTGCCAGCGAAAACCCTGATTTTTACCTCCAACTTTTGCCAACTGTCAACGCTACTGTTGATATTTACCTTCGTTCTAATGATTACTAATAAGCATATCCAACATCACAGAACATGCCCGTACTACTTACTAGTGTCTGTATTGACGAATAAAGAGTTCAAAGGAGCTTAATTATATGCATGCATGCATGTTCCCGCCCACTTACATACTAAGATGTAATAATACGTATGTACCTTTTGGTTTGGCTGGCTAGGCTACCATATATATTCACTCGCATGACAAGGCTGGCTCCTGACATGCTTCCCTTCTATGGAGGTTGTAGCATGAAACGGTGATGCCTTCTGATATTGTGGGTATTTATGTAATCAAGACCGTCATCCCTCTATGTATCTTGTCTGTGCCGATATTGAATAATAATAATGTGTGCGCTTTAATCACTTAAATTCAATGTGTTTTGTAATAATAATAATAATAATATATTTTATGGAGTGATATGAGGTGCTTTGAATCTTTTCTAATAATTAGTTATACTAATTAACAAGAATAGAATTCTACAAAAATAAATACTTAATGAAAAAGGTCACCACTCAAACTTCACGGCTTCATCACTGGGCAAGCTTCAACTGTCTATCTAGGGAAGGCTAGAGAAGCTAATAACTTCCATGCACATGAAAGATCAAAAATGATAGAAACTAACCAAAAAAAAAAGTCTCCCTAGTTTCTATTAACATAAATAAATATTAATGTTTGTTTAATGAAAATTCGCCTGTTATTTTTTGAATGCTATATGCCCACATCGTTTCTTACAATTAATATATTATTAAAGGGTGGTTTTGTCTTCTTCGTTACTGGAAATGTTTTTTTTTTTTTTCTGTGATGCCCACTTGGCAGAGAGTTAACTATCATGTTCGTATTTCGAGAAATAAAACTAAGAGAGGTATTTGATTTATCAAATTTTATAAATATAAATATGCAAATAAAAAATCAATATAAATATTCTAAAAAATAAAGAATATAGATGCTTCAAAAAGCTATTATTCTTTTAGCAATAGGTTCCCTATATAGATCTCATAATCAGAATGCATGCAGTGTTCCATTCTGTATGCGTTGAGTCCATTCACGTAGGAGCTAGTTTATCCCAAGTCATGAGCAGATTCGTCTTTCCCTATCCATAATACTTTTATTTATTTTTCACTCCACACCCGCAAGTTTCATTAATTCACAACTCAGGTATAATTCTTAACCATGCTCAATAACACTACACTAATCCAATACCATTGGATGAACGGAAATAATGTACTGGTAATGGGATTTTATTTTCTACTACTTAGTCTTGGAATAATATTACAAATATACTCATCAAATTTAAACTACTATTCCAACAACTTATTTTTATTGATAATTAATAAAATAAATATTATATTTCAGAATCAGTTGAGCTCATGATTAGAAAGAATATTATATTATACTATTTTTTTTAGATACTATTTAGTGTTATGACTACGGATGATATTTATCTATAGCCATAATTATTATTGTTTGGTAAAGTAGGGAAAGCATTTTTTTTTTATAAGATCCACTACTAACTGTGGCGCAACCACCAGCAGTTTGCATGAAGCAGCTCCTTCTTGTTTTTTATACTGATAAATTTATGAATAGTTTACTTCGGGAGCATGGATCCATTGTTTTAGTCAAATCAGTATGGTTTAAAGCTATATGTTGAATCAGATCTAACCCAATAAAATTAAAAAAAAAGTTATTTTTAATTATGTTTTATTCAAAAACTAGTGTTAAATATTATTTAATGACACTACATAAATTAGATGAAGATCATTTAATGACGTAGTATTTATAAAATTTAATCGCAATCTCAATTTTATTCCTGATTATATTTTACTTGATGTTTTTGTGCTCTTAAAAAATTTATGAAAAATGTAATTCTTGTCGGATATATTTTATACGTGATGGAATTATAGATAGTTTAATGGAATAATAAAAAATATTTAATATAAAGTATTATTTATTTCATGATGTAATAGGAATAGTTAAATCTATAATATTTAAATTAAAAATCATCGATATTAATATATATTTTTTAAAATTATTTTATAACCTCAATTTCAAAATCATTTTTAACCGAAAACATTAAACTATTTTTTAACCAACCTCAATTTTAACTACAGTTTTAACCAAACATATATTTTTTCCAAACTAACCTCAATTATAAGTACTTTTCATAAAATAATTTTTTTCAAATTACAATCATAACAATAATCTCAATCCAAACACACCCTAATCTTTAGAATATAAATATGATTGATTATTGATTATTGAAAGTAAAATTCTATAAATATTTCAGATCCAAATTTGAAAATGAATAAAAAATTATTAGCCTCATTTTTAATCAGCTAAAAGATTAAATTCAATGGGCAATGTGAAAATAAAGCGCCAACATTTGTAGTAAGATGTTATTCTGTGGTGACGTATGTGGAATCCACCAATCTCTAAATGTTATTTTTTTAGGTGGTGTTGAAATCGTCTTGACAAGGCCTTTATTTTTTTACAAGACGTGTTCTTTATTTCTCATAATTATATTCATTTTATAACTTAACAAATCTTACTCCTTTAAGTAAGAGTATTAGAGAATTCACCATTCCAAGACTCTCACTTTTATAGGTTAATCAAGATATAAAAATTATCATAAGTACAACTTACTCTTTTCAAGCTCTAGCTAGCTTCTTTTTTATATTATCATGAGAATATCTAGGAAATTATTATTTTCTAAAGCTACTAAAAGGGCGACATAACTTAGTTTATTTTTTAAAACATAGATGTTAGGATCTTTAGTCAATTATGTATTGATACATAACTTAGTTTTTTTTAAAAAAAAAACATAGATCTTAGAATCTTTAGTTAACTATGTAGCGTTATCATTACAATAATTTTTTATTTTATTTTTAACAGCTTTAAATTAATTATATTTGATAAACTATACACAAGCACTTTTGTTAAGATTATTCATACAACTATTAAGATTATCTAATCGAGTACTTAGTAACCGGAAAAACATGATTGGATATGACTTGTGAGATTTAAATAGGGCTTCATTCTAGAGGTGTTGAGTTTCTCTTAGAAAAAGAACAGAGAAAACAATGAAGGGATGGATTGGGCCAGCAACGTCTGGGGTAAGGAATCAGGTCTGGCAAGTTCCAATCTTACGTGGGAAACATGGACTATAGAAAAGATTCAAGGACAACTCCCTTCTTGCTGACACATGAACAAGAAAAATAAGGTTTCAGTTTAAAGTGTGTAAGGCCACAGTTTTCCAGTTTTTCTTTAATGCTTAGTGTATATATTATTATTATTACTGCCAGAACAGTTAAAAAAATACTCACTTTTTTCCGTCAGTACATCACTCGAAAAATACTATTGATAATTCTATCCATAATTATTTTAAAAAATAAAACAACTAAATAACTAGAAATATTCATGGAAAAAAACACTACAACATTTAACAGTTTTACCAACACATATTCTGTTAGCAATTAATTCACCAATAAAATCATCGAAGAAAATGCTCCATCAATGAATCTGTCACTGGTAATTTTTTATCTGTTGGTAAATCTGTTAGTAAAAAAAATAGTATTACTAACAGGACAAACGCGTAAAAAAATATTTGCTTTATTTTGTCAATATATGCCTCGAAAAATACTATCAGTAATTATTTTAAAATATTTTATAATTATTTTATAAAATTTTAAATCAATACTTTATAATATATATTCAAACTGCTTGGAAAAAAGAATAAAAAAATCAACTCAAATAAATTTGCAACAACTAAATAAAATAAAATAATAAATTCAACTAAAGAAATTCATATGAAAAAAATGAAATTGCACTTGCCAAAAATTTAAAAATTCTATAAATAAATCAATTAAAAATTAATCTCATATGAAAAAAAATCTCACAACAACATCTATACAATTATTAAAAACAAAAACAATAAAAAAATCAAATATAGTGAAAAAATCATGAAAAAAAAAAGAAAAAAATTATTATCTTAATATAATTGCAAGTGAAGCAATTGAGAGAGAAAAATTCATAAAACATATTAATTGAATAAAAACTAAGAGGATAGAAGACGAAAGAAAAGGAAGATATACCCGAGCATGGATGAGAAGAGAAGGAGATAAGGAGAAAGGAGAAGAAAAAGAAATAGATGTTGATGTTTTTTACATATAGTGTAGAAAAATAAGAAATGAGTTTGTCTTTTGTGAAATAAAGGGATTCAGGCTTTTTGTTGCAGCACATTAGCGATGATTTTACTGACAAATAATTAAATATTAACATTTTTTAATTATTCCGTTTGTAATTCTATCTATAATATTTAATTTCAATTTGTAATTTCATATAAAGATTTAAAAAACCACCAACAATCACCATTGATTTTTCAATTCGTCGATATTATATTTGTAATATTTAAATAAAAATTTTAAATTATTTGAATTTTTTCATAAAAGCACTCAATTACATTAATGACTTTTCAATTCATTGATGATTTTTTCTAGAAAAAACAACAATTAATAGTGCAATTGAAAAGTAAATAATTCTAGAGTTCTCTGAAAAATACCAACAAAAAATTATATCAATAATTCCCTTTGTAATCTTTTCTGTTGATGATTCATAATTTACCAACGAATTTACTGGTGGATTTTTTTGGTAATTTTGTTAGTAAATCATCATTTTTTTACTTTGTTTAAATTTTTTTTTCATTGTAATTCCCTTGGTATATATCAAGGGAATATTTTCATCGGTAAAATCCTATGAAAATTTACCATTAAAAATATTTTATTAATATTTCTATTTATATTTATCTATTTTCGAGTAATGAAATATATACACATGATGCAGTAAAGAAGAACTTTGAAATAATAAAACTAGAACATGGTCTCTACATGAAAAAACTAAACAATTACCAGACACACTTGCTTGAGTCAAAGGTATATACTTTATATAGATCTCCATCGAACTAAATACCATCCGTCATTCATTATCCCTCACTGATCACATTTTGGTCGATGTAACCTTTTATTTCAAGTTTGATACAAATAAAACAACCAAATAATTGTAGGATATAAAATCTTAACTTGAATCTTATTTTTAATTAGGTCTTAAATGTATCTAATTACTATATATTAAAAAAAATTCCAATAATAATTGCTAAATATTATAAATTGTGATCGACGTAACATATAAAAGGATCATACGTTTATGTTTGGTGGAGTTGTATATGACACATTGTTGTTTGGTAATGGTAGCAAGGACGCATGTGATTTTCGATCATGTGGAAGTGTTGGCTGTCCCTTGGACTTTCATGGCAGGTTAAGGTCATGAATAGTAGTGAAACCCTAGCATATCCTCAATTTTCTCAGTTCTGGTAAGTATGCTATAAAATGATGTTGTGTGGAGATTTTGTAAGGAAAAAATTATTAGAAATTTATTGTTGGGACAAAATCAATAATAAAGTTAAATAATTTAAGATCCATTTGATCATAAGATAATACTTCATGGACTAGATTGAGCTACAAAATAATGTTTATTATATCTTCATAGTGTAAATGAGATTTTGCTACCCATTGTATTCACTGTAATAAATCACGAAGTAGGACTTTTTCTGCAGAATTCATATCATTAATGCCACAATCTTGAATGGAAAATCCCAAAGGAGGGATTGATTTCCATAATTTTTGCCAGTTTTTGAATAGTCTAATAATATCAGTATGAATCTCCATGTACACATATTCAGTTTCCTAATACTATATATAGAGAAGATATCAACCAAGAAGATATATACAGATCATGAAGAAACGAAGCATCAAAACAAAAACAAGAGCCAAATGTATTCTGGAAAAGGTTAGGTAGATCAAAGCATGACCCCGGCCCTCTAAGAAACTCCAAGGGACAACTAATACTTGTATGTGCATGATGAGGTCGTGCCTCTTACCATCACCAAACACCAATATGTCCAGATATTCCAACGGATGATCATACTGCAAACGTTTGAATTGGATTTACTATTTATTTTTGTTTTGGGATGTTAAGTATATATCATGAACCACTCCAATAAATCATTGATAAAATAAATCGTTATTTATTTATTTATTTATATAAAGGTATAATTAAGTATATTTGATAAGTTTTTTTTTTAAAAAAAATACTCACTTTTTTATGTATCTAGAATCTTATTTAAGCAATAAAGTATATTTTCAGTTCACTCTTAAGCCTTGGGACATGATTTAACAACAAGAAATTGAATGCACATTCTTCTAACACTAAATTGAGGAACTGTTTTGAAGTATTGTAGATGTTTTATTAAAATAAAAATTTATTATTTATATCAACACATTACAAAGATTCAAAAATACTGAAAATAATTAATTTAAAACTAAAAAAATTCAAAAAACTTTTAAAATATAATTGAACCACAATACCGATCTAAATCAAGTGCATTTTGTATTATAGTGTTATTTGATTTTGTAAATATGACACTTTTATTGTTATGCCTTGCAAAGTTTCGAGATGAAGTGCATGTTTATTATTATGGTTAAGAGTGATTTTAAAAGTATTTTTAACTTGAAAATTTATTAAAATAATTTTTTTAGATGTTTTTATTTTTAATATTATCACATCAAAAACATGAAAAAACACTAAGAAATTATCAATTTAATATTTTTCCAAACTAAATATATTGTTAAAACACTATGGGAAAGTATAAAATCTAGGAAGGCTAAATTTATGTAATGCACATGGAAAAGTAAATTATAGATGTTAAACATATTATATTCTATTGGATTACCGGTTCTTGTAAGTTTAGACTTATAAAAGAATTAGTATATTTATTATTATTATTAGATTTTAATCCGTTTAATATTGGACCCTACCAACTTGACTTCTAATTTAATGATTTGACTCTTGAGTTGCACTTGTTAATTTATAACTAAAAAACTATGAAAATAATATTATTTTTTAAAAAAATAATTAATTCGAATAACCCTGTATGCTGGGTTTTTCTTGAATTTGGTTTAATAATTATGCTTCAAAGAATATACATTTTAAGTTTACAAAAAAGAGAGAAATTTGACTGCATGCAGCATGAAGGCATGGACAGACAGCTAAAATAGAGTTGATTCAATCTCTTATTTATCTGGATCCCATTATTAAAAATAATAACACTATCCCGATCAGCCTTAAAAAAAATAAAAAATAAAAAATCAAGGGAGTATTAAATTGTTGGGAAGGTTAGGTTGACCCCTCCAAGAAAGTGAAAAGGGAGGGACACCTAATGTCTTGCACGAGCATGAAGGTGAGATGCCTCTTGCAGTTACCAAACACCAACATGTCATGATCCTAGGAATGGTATTGGAGGCTGTCTGTATGACTATACGGGATTTATTATTATTTTTTTCTTTTTTTAACTCGTGTTAATATCATATGAACTGGTTCGGATTTTTCTAGTAAAAAAAGGGTGAATTGGATTTTTTAAATGATTTTTTTAAAAAAAATAATTACCTCTCAGTTTGATGTGAAAATCTCTTGTTACATATTATTGTTTATCGAGGTTTGTGGTTCAATTATACAATAGGTATTCCTTTTCCTTTTAAGACATTTTGAGTTCTAGCTTTTTCTCGTAATCTACTTTTTTATTTTCTCTTACAAAAAAAAGAAGAAAAAGAATTGCCATATTAAATTAATTATTTAGGAGCATTTTTTACAGGACATATATGATATCCAATCCATTCCATGGATATGATCATCCCATAATAAAACCATACCAAACATAACACAGGTTTTCTAAGACTCATAATTACTAAACTCATCCTAATCACGTACACTATATGTATATGTATAAACAAACTTGACTTGGTTCCACTAGTTACTTTAAGATTTAGTTTGGGTTGCGTTTAAAACAGAATTATTTCGATAAATTCAAGTAAACTCAATTTAACATAATTAATTATGATGCAGGTCTTGTACATGGCCAGTTACAACTAATAAAGACTAAACAAAATCTCCAATTTTACACCATGAGTAGGATGAGTTGCATCAATGGTTTTATCTTCCTTGTTTATTTATTTTTTTTAAAAAAAAACAAAGTTATTGAAAATTTTGTTTTCCAACAACTAGACAATCAAGATTTTATATTCTATATTTAAAAAATCTACATCGGTCCATGAAAAGCGTGGGAAACATTGGAAATCACCATCAACACATGCAATGAACACAAGGTGACAAGAATCACAGACATTTGCCAACCAAATAGAAGCCAGGTGTGTGTCTTTTCGTCGGGGATATTTTGCTCAAAATCAATGAACATAACTCAAGACATCGTCCTGTCATGTTCATTGCTGGAGGAAACTAGCGGTGCAGAATTTGTAAGGGCTAAAGGCGTGTCTGAATAGTTACATCGATCTCTGGTGGCTTTGATTCATCACGTTCTTGGAGATCCGTGAACGATATTTGTATTAATTTTATTTCAATCATTGATGGCTGCTTCTTCGATCCCATCTCCCCCACCATGAAAAGAAAAGGAACGGCTGCAAATTTTGTTGCGGTATACGAGGAAGTGAAGGGGGGAGGAAATATCACAAAAATTGGCACTTCTTGGACATGAGTTACATCAATGACGTCCAAGTGTGCAGTTGGGGAGGGGAAATGCTGACCAAATTGAAGAACTTGAGAGGTTTTTGGTGGAGAATTTTAATCCAATTGACATTTTCAATGTTCAAATTGTGTGTACAGTTGAATTTTCGAGATAGATCAACCGGAAAAATATGCATAATTTCCAAAGTTCAAGAGAAGGAGAAGGTCTGGGTAATGAACAGATAGATGATTGTGTTTTGCCTGGATTAATTTGAATTTTTAACTGGATAAACTAGATTTTTTTATTTTTTCCCTACCAAAACAAGTTCAAACAGAGGGTTGGCTGGAGATCTAGATTTTAAAACAATGAAAAAATACGGGGAATTCTCTGGATTTTATAATTTTGAGTTGCCTGCAATCACTAAAAAAATCCAAAATTTGAATCAAAGGTTAACTTGGAACATTGGGAGGTTGAAGAATTTGGTCACGAAAAGCATATTTGATAGTGATTCTAGCTGCCACGAATATTCCCATAAAATCAGAATAGAAAATCCAAAACTCTTTGGTTCAAAAGTATACCAAATTTCAAACGGAAAGATGTTTTCCTGAGGTTCATAAGTTGGTCCCCAACCTTTATTTTTTATCAATCGGATCTCCAATTTGTACAACAATCCTCTATCAAACCCAAAATTGGGTCAAATTAACCTTTTTTAGTCCATTTTCAAACTAAAGGTAATCTAAGATTCTTTATCCAATTACATCATAAAACATAAACTCCATCTTATAATCTAATTAGTGTTTGGTAAACAAAAAATATGGGTTGAATAGCCTTTAATTAGAAGCATGAAAATCGATTTGATCCCATCTATAGTAGATGGTTTGATTAAATCAAATGAAAAAAAAAAGAGTAGAGGACCATACATGATTTTTAGCCTATTTCGTTTTACATAATTCATGGGATGTTCATGAAAAAGCTCTATTCTCTTTCTTAGTCTTCTTGTATTTTATATGACAACATTACACTAATTGGGATTCTACAACATTCCTTTTTCAAAACATGCTTTTGCAATAATAAATACTGAATTATTTTTTGAAATTAGCGTAGCTGAAAAATAGAGGAAATAACACAATTCAAGAAATATTAAAAAAAATGGTATGATTTGATAAATTGTATATAACATTTAACACTTCCAAGTTGCAAGCAATCCAATCAAATTAAAATCCTAATTTTATTTATTATTTATTTTTTTTGTTTTACGTGTGTATATAAAGTATGTGACTCGTGAAAATATATTATTTTTTAAAATAATTTTTAGATTGTACTATTTTTTTAATTATAATATATATATATATATATATAACTCACTCATTGTATCTAATCCAATAATACTAACACAACAATTAATAATTAGATTAAAAAACAAACACATGCAATAAAAAAATAAGGCATATTTTTTATGATATAATACCAATTATATTATAAATACTTTATTTGCATAATTCATTATATATATATATATATATATGGCTATTGGCTATCTGGGTTTTTTAATCGAGACTATACTTTCTCTTTTTTAACTTTGTATTTTCAAAAAAAAAAAAATTAACTCTCCCTTTCACAGCATTGTTGTCTCTGGTTTGCACAACGTAGTCGCAACTTGGAGAGCATGAAAAGACACAACAAATCAAGGTAACTTCAAGTAACACCGAAATATCAAACAGCTGTCACCACTCTATGTCCTTCCTTGCATTGCTCCTTCTTCACTTCCCTCCTATATAAACCTCCTCTCCTCTTCTCTTCTTCAATGAATCCGCTTGAACACTAAAACAAAGCTCATATTCTGAGATTGCGAGGTTAGCAAAACACACAACCCAAAAAACATATATATTCTTGGGTTTTGTTTCGATTAGACAACAAAGTTCTTGTTTTTTTTTTTTTTGTTTTGGTTTTTTTGGGTGTTTTCTTTGAAGACCCTTTTGCATTTGAAAACACAACCCTCTTGCTATAAGTCTTGAAACATGAATAACGTAATGATGTCTTCATTAAACCAATCAAAATTAGCTTTCACTTCTTTGAGTAATCCTATACCAAGAAAGCATTCATCTTTCAGTGCTTTGAAATTTTCTCCACTACCCATTATCCAAAACTCACAAAAAGGCCTGAGCTTTGATAAGATTTCACAAAAACCACTTCACATTTCTTCAATTGAGAGTTTCTCATTTTCAAGAAAAACCCAGCAAGAAAAGCCTGTTACAGTTTGTAATGCATATGAGGCTGATAGGTCAAGGCCACTAGATATTAACATTGAGTTATCAGATGAGCATGCAGCTCAAAAGATTAAAATTGGGTTATATTTTGCTACATGGTGGGCTTTGAATGTGGTTTTCAATATTTATAACAAGAAGGTCCTGAATGCTTTTCCTTACCCTTGGCTTACTTCTACACTCTCACTTGCTTGTGGGTCTCTTATGATGCTGATTTCATGGGCTACAAGGATTGCTGATGCTCCTAAGACTGATTTCGAGTTTTGGAAGACTCTGTTCCCTGTAAGTCTTTTATGCCCTTTGTTTTTTACGGGTTTGTTTGCTTGGTTTTGAGAATTTGTAGAAAAGATTAGAAATTCGAGTTTGGTTAGTGAATTTTGTTATTTTTGGGACATGAAAACATACGCTGCATAAAATTTCAGTCTTAATGTATTCAAGTCCTTTTTGGTTGCTGAGAATGTGGGGGAAAAGATGATAAGTTTGAATTTGGTTAGTGAATTTTGTGTTATTTTGGAACATGGAAACATTGAAATTGTTGAAGACATGATCATAAAACCGTCTTAGTTGACGCAAGCTTTAGTCTTTAATATAGCAGAGCAAAAATTTTGGGTGAGAAGTGTTTGAATTTGGTTTTATGAAAAGCTGATTGATGAGTTTGGTGTTTAGGTTGCTGTGGCACATACAATTGGGCATGTGGCTGCAACTGTGAGCATGTCAAAAGTTGCAGTCTCATTCACTCACATAATCAAGAGTGGCGAGCCTGCTTTCAGTGTCTTGGTTTCAAAGTTTCTGCTTGGTGAGACGTCCCCCCTGCCAGTTTATTTGTCTCTACTACCAATCATTGGAGGCTGTGCTCTATCAGCTGCTACCGAGCTCAATTTCAACATGACCGGTAAGATCACTTCTCAGGTTACACAATTTTAATAACAATATAGAGCTATATTCTGTTGAATAACTGGAAACTATTATGGGTTTTAGTGGTCGAGTTTTAAATTATGCTGCTATATTTTTCAGGTTTTATGGGGGCTATGATATCGAATTTGGCATTTGTGTTTCGGAACATATTCTCGAAGAAAGGGATGAGTGGGAAGTCTGTTAGTGGAATGAACTACTATGCTTGTTTGTCTATGTTGTCTCTGTTGATACTCACTCCATTCGCAATTGCGGTAGAAGGGCCTCAAATGTGGGCTGCTGGCTGGCAAAATGCTCTTGCTCAAATTGGACCCAATTTTGTTTGGTAACTACAATGACCTATAACTTTCATGAACATGTCAAGTTTTTCGCCACCATACTTTCTTGTCTTTTTTTATGCAGGCAAAACACGTTGAATGTAAAAGGCAGATATGCTAAGTATATTGAGTATTTACCTGTGATATTTACAATATCTGAAAAAAGTAATTCAATATCTGATAATTCTTTTTACTATCTTTTTTTTTTTAAGCATATAGTAAAGATTAGCTTTGATTTTGGTTGGTGACAGTGACTGGCATGTTACTTGAAGACATTGATAAGTTTCTAAGATTGTGTCTGCAAATATGTTCGCTGAGATATTGTATTATTTTCTTATTACCAGAGATTTAACATCTAAAATCTCCTTTCATTTTCTTACACTTTTCTCAGAGGGCATGTTCATTTCCCCTTTCCAGTTTGTTTTGTAGAACTGAAGTAGCAATCTTGATGTGATAGTATCTTTAGAGGCACTAATCTATTGCAAAATCGAGAACAATTTACTGACATTTTGCTAATTATAATAATTTCTGCGGCTCTGAATTGAAACAGGTGGGTGGCGGCGCAAAGCATTTTCTATCACCTATACAATCAAGTTTCATATATGTCTCTGGATCAAATCTCGCCATTGACATTTAGCATTGGAAACACGATGAAACGGATATCCGTCATAGTCTCCTCCATCATCATCTTCCACACTCCTGTTCAACCAGTCAATGCCCTTGGAGCTGCCATTGCAATTCTTGGCACCTTCCTTTATTCACAGGTATATTCCCATCTCCATTCAATTTAAGTTAGATTGGTCATACAGATTTTTGTGGGGACCAGATCGTCTTACTTGGGCAATTTTGCTTTATACATGTGTTTTTCTCATCCAACTTGTTTGCATGGAGACAAAATCACCGTAGGTAGCCTTTCGATCTTCTTTAGGGTCATTAAGGAACAGGGAAACAAACCAAATTGAGCATGCTTCTTTCTCATTCCCTTGTTACTTCTTGGTTGAGAGATTGATCATACAATCAACTCTATGATCAAGGAATTGACTACACAAGATTGGTGTGCATATAAAATGATTGCATGGTTGAAGTCAGATTAGATTGTCAAGTAAGCTGAGCACCATATTGATTTTGAAGGGTCCCTGGTCTTCCTTTCTTTAGTTTTGAAGGTATTATATTAATTCTTGAAGTTAGATTGTGGTACCATGAAAACCTCTAACAACATTCTGATATATTTCTGAGCAGGCAAAACAGTGAGAGGAAGTGATCCAAGATTTTAACTTCAAATGATATGAGAGTTAAAAATGAAGATGGAGGCTTGGCTGGAATCTTGGACAATGCTTTTGACAGACAAAATTTTTGTGTATCCTGTGAAAAAGAGGGTTATCTTTGCCGAGATAGACTAGGACTGTGGTTTTAGAGAACAGAGAGATAATGCTTGCTTGAACTTAGAATACTAGTGACTTGAGTAGACAACAGTTTCCTTTCCTCTTCACTTTCTACGGAAGAAAATGCCTTGTAGTCTATAAGAATAAAAAAATTTAATGTTTTGAAGCAGAATTATAATATGAAAGCAATTTCTCTATTTTTGTTTTTTATATGTTTCACCTTTTGTATTCAAGTAGAAGGGCTAAAAATCCTACATGGTCCTTTTACTTTTACTTTTGCTTGAATTAAACCTTTGATTTGGTTTTACAATTTTTTATTTATCAATATATTAAAATATTTAATATTCTTTAAATTCTAATATATTTTTAAAACATATTTGGAAACTTAGGTTGCATTGTCATTTACCTTTAGGGTGTCTGCTTTTGCGTTTATTACAGGGGGCTGCCCTCCACAGCAAAGCATGTAAGAGCAAAAACAGTAAATTTATGCTTTTATTATTATGTTTTTTTTTTTTGTCTTTAGAGATAAGTTTAATGATTTTATTTTTTTAATATTTTTAGATTAATTTTATGAGGTGATATGATTTTTTAAAAATAAAAAATATTATTTTAAAATTTTTTGAGTAAAAGATATTTTAAAAAGCAATTGTAACTATAATTTTAAATAAATAAACACAAAAATAAATATACATTTAAAATAATATGCTTTAAAATAAATATATATTTAAAGTTTGCTTAGTGTACTGATAATGGTTGTTTTTTTTTTGAAAAAAAAGTATTGAAATAATTATTTAAAATTTAATTTTTAATATTTCCTTATTGAAAGCAGTAAATCACAAAATGCAAATGCAACGCGTTCTCAAAGGAGTCGTCCAAGATTCTTGTGTGCCTTGAGATTCTAATGTGCCTTTAAATTGAAGTAGACGGTTGATTTGACCTTATTCAAAGTAGTAGCTATGATTCAATCAAGTGTGCAAGGTAAAGGGATCACGTGTGTTTTTTTGCCCACGTAAAGAGTAGGAGTTTTTTTCTTGTATGTGAAAAAATATTTTTAAATAAAAAAAATAATTTTTAAATTAGTATAGTAATTAATGTACACAAGTATCACCTATGTGGCTAGGGGTGTTGTGAAGGTGCTACCTGTACAATTTTTTTTTTTTTTTTTTTGCATATGCATGTTTTCCTTATAATTTATATATACAAAAGTTAATTTGTATATGTTTAAGAACTCAAAGGTTATGATAAAAAAAATAATATTAAAAAATAAAAAAATAATACATCAAAGCTTCAATAATAAATCTTTTACTATCATTATAAAAGCCTCAGTAAAATAATTTGATAAACATCATGAAAATTCAACTTTAAAATTAGTAATGAAATGACAGCAGATTAACTGTCATTCCAACCATCACAAATTCCCACACCCAGAAATTGCCACTGCAGGATTGTGATAACTTGTTTGATGGACACTTGAGCTTCGCCACCGTGTTTAAAAGTATAATTGTAGTTAGTTTTTAAAGTATTCTTTATTTAAAAATATATTAAAATAATATTTTTCTTATTTTTTAAAATTATTTTTAATATTAATACATTAAAATATCTGAAAATAAAATAAAAATTAAAAACACTAAAAAAAAAAAAGTCACTTAGTTAGAGTGCTGGGGCTGGGGTTAGGTGGCTCAGACTTGTACGAAGGGGCAAACCCCACCACAATAAAATTTCGTTGGAGCATTGCCTGCCATGATTGAGTGCAAATCTGTGTGGTTGGTTGGACTCAACAGGCTGTTTTAGGTATTTTCTGCTAGTGGTCCGAGTCCCGTCCCGCCCTCCTATCATTACATCTGTGTACGTTTGGCTGGGCTTCACTTGGCGGTCTGAAGACATGATTAGCTAGGGTTCTTAAGCTCGTTGTCAAATGGACTCCAGATTCAGAAGAGACAAGAGTGAATTGCTTCTTTAGTCCCTCTATTTTGAACTCAGTTATGACTTAGTCCTTCATGTTTGGAAACCTGTAAGCTGGCCTCTTCATGAGCTAGTCTCTTGTTGACCATGGGTGCATTTGGGATTAAGAAAGAACCAATGAGATAATAGTCAACAAAAGTAAGGGATTAATTTATAGATTTTCAAACACAGAAGGACTAAGTTATGATAACGGTCTAATGGTTCTTTCGTTTAACCGATTTAAAAATATAAAAAAAATAACTATCTAAAACAAAAATCCAAACAGCCTGAAAAATCCAGGATCACCAAATGTCCTTCTCTAGCAGGGGTTTCCCCTCCGACCATGCAAGAAATATCGGCGAATATTCAAAACTTATCCAGGAGGAGATGCTACTTCTAAATGTTTAGCCAGTCGACTGCAGCAAAGCACTAATATTTTCTATTTGTTGGTTGACTGTTATTGGTTTTAAATGAAACACAATAATTCAAACCTATAGTTGTAAAAGAAATATATATGTATAAAGTAGAAAATTTCAGCTATTAAATAAAAATTTTATATTATTTTTTAATATATTTATTCAAGTGAAGGGTTTTTAGATTTGAAACTTGCATAAATTTACATTACACTATGTGTTATTTTTATCAAATAAAATGGAGTGATGAAATTTAAACCCGTGATTATTTAATTAATAAATTTTTGTTACCGTGTCAAAAAACTATTTCAACTAAAAAATTTAAACTTTATTTTTTATCAAATAAAATAAAAATAATAAAAATCAAAAATCAAATTTGTGATCACTTGAGTAATAAAGTTCTAATATTATATTAATCATTTAAAAACTTAAATTACTTTCAAGATATAAATTTTATATTATACTTTAAAAATAATTGAAATAATTTATTGTTTATTTATTTATGAGTTGAAACCAAGATAACATGATACAAGAAAAATTATTTTAAAAAAATTATTTTTTATTAATTTTAAAATTAGAATAAAATAATGATATTGATATGATATGAATTGAAATTTAAGAAATCAAGTTTCAAAAAAATTCCACGTAAGAATAGAATTTTTATTTTTATTTTTAAAATAATATTATTTTAGCCTTTTTTTTAATAATGTTACTGTGGATTAACTCGATTTTAAAGATCCATTAAACACTATATACTGTTTAACGAATTGGGGATCTGATTGATGTGATTTTTCAGTGGGCCCCCCCAATTTGCTTCATGTATTTTTCTTGACATCGAATAGAAAATTCGAATATTACAAAAGATTCTAACAATGCTTTCCTTTTCCATTTTAATTTATGTTTATATAAATATTTAAAGAATTTTTTTAAATATATTAAAATAATATTTAATTTTTTTAATATCATCATATTAAAATAATAAATAAACATAAAAATATTATTTAAAAAAATTACAAAATCAATCATGACATCAGCACGTTGCTCTGCTCTGTCAAAATATAACGCGACCATTCGGTTGAATTCCTGTTGAATCTTAAAAGTGTGTTTAATAATTGAATGAAAAATACAGAGAGGTCACTCGTTATGAAAGTCCATTGGGGCTAGGCTATTTTTATGCTATTTTTTCGGTGGATCCAGTGCATTATTGCTTATATGAACGCGGTGGGTTATGATAGAAGATGGGGACATCTCTGGCTTTTCGGCAATGTGACAGAGATTGTATTTTAAAAAATATTTTTTTAATCTTGAAACCAGCTTTTTTAATTAAATATATTTTTATTTCTTCTGTTTTTTTCCCCTGTCCAGCAACACTACTTGTATGTACAATGGTGTTCAATATCCTGACGTAGCATTCCATCGTTATCAATATGACTTTTAAATTTGTCACATCAAGTGAGCATGAAGCATGCATTATTGTATAATATCAAGGGAAAAAAAATGCTCTTATAGCTTCAATCCGGCATAATTTTAGCTATACATAATTTATTTAGCTTAATTTTTTTGGCCATGATTCACTTGTATTCTAGCCCAACCCTACATGGCTTAGATGGCAGGGAGGCAATACCCTTTTGGCTGAAAGTATCAGGTCACCATTGATGTCTCAAGGGTCCTATAAATTCCTGTGTTTATTCATTTGAATCATTACGGAATTCACATTTCTGATGTACATCTTTTATTTTCTTTGCAGAGTTGTGTTATGGAGTTTTTGGTAGGGTGTTATGCTTTCATTGTGCTTGACTTGTGTTTCCTAGTGCTTATGGTATCTTGCAATACTATAGTTCTCAAGGGGAGTTCAAATACTTCAGCATTTCCCAGCAATTTTCTCTTTGGAACTGCTTCTTCTTCTTATCAGGTTTTGTTGCCTCCATTTCTCTCCTGTGCATGGGAGTATTTTGAAGTGTTTTTATATCATTCTGTTCTATTTCACCTTTGCACAGTTTGAAGGAGCTTACTTGAGTCATGGCAAAGGCCTCAGCAACTGGGATGTTTTTACTCATAAGCCTGGTAATTACTATGTTTTAGAGCTTTAGTCCCTTCTAGCCACCCCCCCCCCTCTCTTTTTTTTTTTTTTTAATTTAGATTTGATTTTGTGGAATTTGTTTCAGGTACCATCATGGATGGAACTAATGGAGATGTTGCTGTTGATCATTACCATCGATATCCGGTGCCTCATTTATCCTTTTAACCTTCAAAACAATAAATTATGATACATGCTAGGAAGCTTTACAGTTCTGCCCATGTTCTGCAATTATGAAATATGGAAACTTGTCTAGCCATCCCTTTTACATAACCGCAACTCTCTATTCGAAACAGAAGTAGGAAGTTTCCATGGTGGAAGGTGGAAACAACTTCTTTCATAGTTCTCACACAGTACATGAATTTGTGGAGAAATCTTATAGTCTACTAATTATGAACTATTATGGTGGGCTTAGATTGACAACAAGGCAATTTCTATGAAGATTTGAACTCATTACATATATAATCATGCTTTGGCGTGTAGCAGCTGTGTTTTGCGTGCTGACATGCTGAGTATGCAATCATTCTTCTGGTTAACATGTCAATTTGAAAAAGAAGTGCAACATTTTGACAGCTTCCAGGGATATAACCCCCTCCATGATTTGAATGGTAATATATAATTGGACAAGAAGATTATGGACCCCAAATGTCACTGTATGGTCTAGACCATGCTAGTTTCCTCCACACCATGGTGTGTTTCTTTGAAGTTCAGCACAAGCCACAATTTGTTCTAGTGCCGTAACTATGTGTTTCTACTTTCGAACATGACTGAAGGGTCCAGATGCCCCATGATTCTTCGCCGGTGGAAATCAAATGATGGGAGGAAACTGATCATGTTAACATAATTGTTGTGATTTGGCAATTGTTTTGAGCAGATGAAAATGAACAAAATGTATCCATCATGCATGGAGATGATAATGATAAATATGTTCTGTTATGACCTGATGAAAACAGGAAGATCTGGATCTCATGGAGTATATTGGAGTCAATAGCTATCGGTTCTCCATATCATGGGCAAGAATCCTACCACGTGAGTTTTCAGTTTCTGTAGAAGGTTTTCACTTTGATTACATTTGTTGATTTCATCTCTAATTCTCATCTTAACTTTGAACCAGAGGGAAGATTTGGAACTGCGAATAAGGCTGGAATCAATCATTATAACAAGTTCATCAACGAGCTTCTGCGTAGAGGTATATACTATTTCCACCATATTTCATCTGGTCAAAGTACTTCCGGCAGCTGCAAAACTGTCACAATGTGATCGTAGTCTGAAAAACCAATCCAGAAAGTGAGACGAGAAAAAGATGTTTATTGTCAGAATCACTTTACTTAATAAGTATTAAGATGCCCTGGTTTGTGCGAGAATGATCACCTTTTTATTCTCGTATTTACTTCTTCTGATTTCAGGTATCCAACCATTTGTGACTTTGACTCACTATGACATTCCTCAGGAACTTGAAGACAGATATGGAGCTTGGCTAAGTCCTGAAATACAGCAAGTAGCTGATTCTTTGATCTCCTTGCAGTCCTGCAATATTGTTATGCTATCTGCTTATCATTTGTTTTGCCATGGTTTGAATTCAATGTTTCAGGGAGGATTTCAAATATTATGCAGATATATGTTTCAAATCCTTTGGAGACAGAGTGAAATACTGGACCACATTCAATGAGCCCAATGTTGCAGCAAGTCGCGGTTATAGATCTGGAATTTTCCCACCATCTCGCTGCTCTGGGACATTTGGGTACTGTAGCAGTGGAGATTCAGAGAGAGAGCCTTTTATTGCTGCACATAACATGATCCTATCCCATGCAGCCGCAGTCAATGTTTACAGAACTAAATATCAGGTACTTCAGTTGATCTCCCCCAACTCCTTACACCATTTCTGTCCAGGGAAAATTGTCGTTGTTACATATCCGAAACTCATTAATACATGAGAAAACAAGGACCCGGAAAATAGATGTTTTGATTTTGTAAACATCAATTAAAGTTTTATTCTTTCATTTAATGTTCAGAAAAAGCAAGGTGGAAGTATTGGAATTGTTATGAATGCCATATGGCATGAACCCATCAGTGATTCTTTGGAAGACAAACTAGCAGTCGAGAGAGCTAACGCTTTCTATATGAACTGGTAAGCATTTCTATTTCTCATTTTTTGTCAGAACAATGAAATCTCAAGTCCTGTTGATATTTTGATGGTTGTAGAACTCCCTATATACACTTTAGAGCTATATGCTATCCTAACATGTTGAGCAGGTTCTTGGACCCAATTATACTTGGGAAATATCCAACACAAATGCGTGAAATTCTAGGATCTGATTTACCTGTATTTTCAAAGTACGATCTGGAGAAGCTGAAGAGTGGAGCGGACTTTATTGGCATCAATCAATATACTGGTTTCTATGTGAAGGACTGCGTGTTTTCTACATGTGAACAAGGACCAGGAGTTTCGAAGACAGAAGGTCTCTATTTGAGGACTGCACAGAAGGATGGTTTCTTCATTGGTCAACCTGTATGTAACCTCTGCTTATCTCCATAACGACAACTTACTTGCCTTCTCCTATTCTTTGGAAGATAACTTTAGCTTCTTACTTATGCAGACCGCACTTGACTGGCTACATGTTTATCCTCAAGGAATGGAAAAATTAGTGACCTATTTTAAAGACAGATACAACAACATAACGATGTACATTACAGAAAACGGTCAGGGTCAACCGTGTTGTAAGGTTCCTAAAGACCTATGGTTTCTTCTGTCTTTCTGAGCTTCTTGCATAATGTCATTCTTGTAGGGTATTGCGAGGAGGAAAACGTCAATGTCACAACTAAAGCTGTATTGAAAGATAATCAGAGAATGGAGTACATGAGCAGCTATTTGGATGCCCTAGAAACGGCTGTGAGGTAGTAACATACTTGATCTGAGCCACTAGTTGTCCTTGATATCTTGAATTGTCTCAGATTTGTCTTCGAAAAGAGACGCCATTTGAAACGTTAAGGTCTAACTAATGTATTTCAGGAAAGGAGCAGATGTTCGAGGGTACTTTGCATGGTCATTGCTTGACAATTTTGAGTGGACATCTGGATATACCATAAGGTTTGGGCTTTACCATGTCGATTTTTCTACTCTCAAGAGAACTCGAAAACTATCGGCAACTTGGTACAGAGATTACATTGCTCACCACAAGGTTGTCAGAACTAGCACCTGAGCATAATCAAGAATCTTAGTAGTTAGTATTTCACATCCAGGTTGAATGCTAATTGGGTTTGGCTGCACTAGATATTGCACGAAGAATTCGATATCGCCCTGTCAAGGTTTTGTGGTGCAGTTTGTGAAGATTTGGTGATTTTTCAGAGGCATTTTCTATCTGTTTTTAATTGCTATCAAATTGTAACATTTTGTGGAAAAAAGGTGAATAGTTTTGAATGGCATCCATCTTATATGTTGAAAGGAAATAAATTGATCAGGCAGTTTCTTCTGAAATTATACTTCACTGCATCCTGTTTTTAGCATGGACATCATGCTTTTCTGTGGAGTGATCAGGGATAGACAATACTAATACCTGGATATGTATCTTCCAACTTTCATCTCCTTTGGCCACCACAGTGACCTTACCCTCAAAAAGGGGATGCTGAAATTATATAGAACCTAAAATTCTTGCACTTGTGGGATTTGCATGAAGCTCACAGCAGATACTGTGAAAGCCGAAAAATGTGCAGCACATGAATGATTCCAAATACTTGACAGGGATGCTGGTGAGGGTGGTCCAAATTGATCACTGTTCACATAAAAATCATTGCTTTTGAATATCAAATTGGAAGTTAAAATTATCTTTCCTCCTGTCCACACAATTTTATTCTACTTTATGGGCTTAGCCTTAGCAGAAATACAGATCTTCGTTGCATCAGCTGAATCTACAAGAACACAACCTTTTTAACTTTGTCTTGACAAAGCCTGCGAGAGGTAGTGAACTTACCTGCCATTGGAATTCTTTGAATATTCTTTTGAACTTTATTTGTATTTGAGCTGATCTTGATACCTCCCTTAATATCTTCTCATCTAGAAACCCCTAAAGAGGGCTTAGATCCCTCTCTATTTCCTTCCAACTTCCTCTTTGGGCCTGCTTCTTCTGCTTGTCAGATTTGGTTTCTTCTGCTACTCTCCTCTCCTCTTTCTGCTACAGGTTTGTTTCTCAGATTCCATAGGCTTGTCACTGCAGATTACGGTAGAGCTTTGTCAGTAAGTTTTCCTTTTCTCTTGCATTTTTGCAGGTTGATGGTAAATGCAAGAATGACTGGGATGTTTATACCCGCAATTCAGGAGAGAAAAACTCACCTTTTCTGTATCTCACTGTGGTTATCTTTCATCCTAGATTGTCAGAAACATCTTCCAATAACAATACCTGCCGACTGGGAATTGATCCTTTCTGAGTTTTAAAATAAATTGGGTGGGAGTTGATTTAGTTAGACTCGATCCATCTAATAAAACAACTGTTATCTTATCAACTCGGTTTGATTTAAAAAATAAATAAATCAAAACCATCACCTTAATTAATTAATTATTTATATATATAACACTTATAAAAATAGAAATAACATAAATATAAAAAAGGTAGGTCCCGCAATGATGAAATCCTTTAACAAGTACATAGCATTCTTACAATTTGCAAACTATAAATCCAAAATTTAAACATCAATAGAAATAATAATAAATAAGATTTGAAGAAATCATACTTCAATTTGTATTTAAAATGCATATAAAAAATATGAGTATAGAGAATTTTGTATATGGTTGCATAAGAATCTTGTAATTGGTTTTGTTTATAAAGAATTATTTAAATAAAAAATTTTCTAGAAAGAAATTTCATCTTGATGTTTTTTCTTCAACGTACAAGGAGAGTCCAATATAAAAAAAGAATTTTTGAATTTTATAAAACAAGTATATTGTTTTTTAAAACAGTTGATATATTTGTTTGTCATAAAATTTGACATTAAAAGTTTGACGTTATTTTTTATAAGTGGAGAAACGATTTTGGTTTGTAAAGGTCTTGAAAGGGTTTAAAAATAAAAATCAACGAAAAAGTTTTTGATCTCTTAAAATACTTTTTTATGTAACTTTAATGACATTTACATTTACATATAAAAAATGCTTATTGTTTTTATATAGAAGAAAAAATAACTATCATCTTAGTTACATAGGAGGTGCTTCATAATCACAGAGTATTTTTCTTTTAATTTTGTTGCAACTAAAAGTGTGAAGGCATGAGATCTTTGAGTTAAGAATTTCGATTAAGGATTTGAGTTTTTAATCTTAACCTTTTAGTTTTGTTTAAGCCATTATATAACTATCATATTAGAACTTTTTGATTTTGGTGCAGAAAAATTCTATCAATTGATTTTGAATTATCCCATATTCATTAGAAGATTCAAAATCAATGAAGATGATAGTTATGACATTCTTTCTCCTATACAAAAATTATATGTATTTTTTCTAAATAAATATACATGTCATTAATTTATTTTTTTTAAGTATTTTAAAAAACTTTTATAGCTGATTTTCATTTGTAAATCCTTTTAAGGCCTTTGCAATCCAAAATTATTTCTCCACTTGCAGAAGAAGATATTAGACTTTTAATGATGGAATTTCATGTCAAATAACTACATTAACTTTTCAACAAACAATATAATTGCTTTACAAAAATTTAAAGATATCTTTTTCAAATTGCTCTATAGAAGGGGACTCCTTTCAAGCATTCAAGACAAAACTTTGAAATAGAATTTCTCTTCTGAAAAATATTTCTCGAGATGGTTATTTGTAAACAAAACCAATTACAAGATCCTCATGTAACCATATACAAAATCCTCTCTACTCATATCTCTTATGTACATTTTTAATAAATATTTAAATAAGATTTCTTCAAATCTTATTTATTATTATTTCTATTGTTGTTAAAAATTTTCTTTTTTATTTTTGTAAATTATAAGTATGCTTCGTGCTTTTTAGAGTACCTCGTTGTTAATGGATCTTTCTTTTTATTCACATCAAAAATTTATTTTATTTATATTGCTATAGCATTTATTTCTATTTGTTATAGCATATAACTCTTGGATTAGGTCATGAAAAAGGTTAAATTTAATAGCTTTACAATTAAAAGGTTAAAAAGAAATACAGATATAGCTTAATTTAGTTTTTTATTTTTGTCAAATTAGCACAATAAACATAAAATATTGGAGGAAATATTGGAGGAATAACACTGTAAAAACTTTTGATGAAATAACACACTTTCATCTTGTTGCGCTTTAAAAGCGCAACATGTACTAAATGTCGTTATTAATGTAATTGCATTATCACGCTTTAAAATAACAATATTTAGTAAATGTTATATTTTTGAAGGGTGACAAGATAAAAGTCCAATCTTCAGACTCAACCGATCGGCTAGTGGGATGTGGTCATAAAAAATGGTTGACCATTTCACAAAAAAAATATAATTTTATGAGTTAAAATATGTATCTTTATCCAACTTGTATATTAAAAAACAACTTTGAGCAGTCGAACTTGTGATAATAAATAATTCTGAATAGTAAGTTTTTTACAGGAGTTTCAAAATACCGCCCTACTATATAGATTATTAGATTTTTAGATATAAAAAATTTTATCGAGACCTTTTAGTTTTGACAATCTTGAGATTTTTCTTGTTATTTTTAAAATTGATTGATTGATTTCAATAGTTATTATAAACTAGCCAATTAATTAATTGAGCTAGAAGATTAGATTTTCACCTCATTGTGCTTTAAAAGAGCAATATTTACTTAAATATCATTATTCTAAACAGCTATACCTATACCTATATTGTTGTATTTGTAATATTTAAGAATAATAATATTTAATAAATATAATTCTTCTCGGATAAAAACATATCACTTCACTAAATATTTTTCAAAAGATGTCGTGCCGTCAGTTTTTTATGTTTATAGTGCTAATTTGTCCGCTGAACAGAGACCTTTCTTCCTTCTTTCCATGTTTCCCTCATTTTTCCTCTTTTGGTAAATGGAGGCAGAATAATTGAGAGAAGCAATGGAGATGTTGCAGGGGACCAATATCATCATGATCTGGTACCCTACCCACATGTTCGTCCTGCGCCCCAATCACTCCTTTTCCATTCAATCATTTAATGCACTCTTACCAACAACCACGGGGGGCCATCGTATGCCTTTCTTTTGTACGAAAGACAAATTAGTCGCCTCGTTTAAAAGGTTTTCTAGCTCATTGTGGAGCCATCGTCGTCTCAACTTCTACCTAATCTTATAAAGCTTCAAATGTAAAATAATAAATTGTCCAAC
The DNA here is from genome assembly GCA_015708895.1 of Populus ilicifolia. NCBI lineage: Eukaryota > Viridiplantae > Streptophyta > Magnoliopsida > Malpighiales > Salicaceae > Populus > Populus ilicifolia. The sequence goes on from SRLM01000905.1 coordinate 1,310,591, forward strand.
GATTAAACTTAGAAAAAAAAAAGAGTTTAGGGAGTGGGATGAAAAGATAATAGCATGTTATATTGATATGAGTTAACTCATGAAATAACTTGGTTGGACAATTTTATTTTTTTTCTTGTGCTATTTTCTACCGATTAAGCTTTAATTGGCCTTGAATTAGATGAAATCTAGGATTATTCATAACTTGAAAACAAAATTAAAAAAAAATTATCTTTTAATTATTTTAGTTAATCTGGTTAACTTATAAAATTCATAATTCGTGTAATATTCATTCATTAGATAACCAAAACTTGGTTGATTAATGTTTCTTTCTTTTTTTATCCCTCATTTTTCCACAAGCGGTGCTTAACTATGCCTTAATTAGCCTAGGATAAGATGAAAGATGAATCTAAATTGAAGAGGGACCAAACAAAAATATTGATCTGAAATTTAGAACTAAATTAAAATGATATCCAAGCAGAAGATACTGCTCTGAGGTGGCACGAGCATTTCCTTCGAGCTTCGATGATAGCCTCTTGATGTCGTTGAAACTGCCTCTTCAAATGCTCCATTGTAAGGCAGCGTGTGTCGACAACAAAATTTCAACGACTGATTCTTCTCTCTTTGCTCTTTCGTCCCCTTGGCGTGTATGCACCAACTGGAAAAAACTTAAAAAGGAAGAAGACGACCATTATGGTCCAGTGTTTTGTGCGTGGTAGCATGACAAAAATGCCTTCAGTTTTAGTTTATTTTGTGAGGTGTCAACTTCTTTTTTTAAAACAAAATGCTACAACTTACTAAAATCATTTGTAAACTAGCTTGGTTATAATTGTTTTTTTTTTAAAAAAAAAACAAACAGCACCATTTGGCTGTGTTACTAAAAATAGAGCAATCAATCAAAATTTAATAGGTTGTGCTACTCACCATGTTAGATTTATAAAGTTTCACATGTTATGTTGCTAGGAATATTAACATACTATATAAGCAACCCGCAGGCTGGGTAAAATTTTTCTTAAGGTATATATATATATACAAGGGCGGAGCCAGGAATTGTTGTTATCCTGGGCTATAATATAAATACATAGAAATTATTTTTTAAAATCAATCATTCACTCAAATATGTAAATTTGTTAAGTTAACAATAAAATTTTAAGTCAAATACATAACATAAAATATATATAAAAATGAAATTTAAAGTATATAAAATTTAAAATACAAATAAATAAATTATACTATCAAAGTTGCACCCTTCGATGTTTTGTAGAATAAAATTTATCTATAATCGAATCCGAATCAATATCTTCAACAAGTTCTCGTTCAATATAAATCATCATAGAATCTGCTAAGAACTTCTCTTCCATTTTATTGCGAAGCACAATTTTAACATGTTTCATAGCTGAAAATGCCCGCTCTGTAGTGGCAGTGGAAACAGGTAAAGTCAAAACAAGACGAATCAACCTGTCAATAAAATGATAGTGCTGCAACTTATTTGTTTCAGCCAATCCTCGACATAATTCAGAAATGGTAGACATATTCTGAAAGCTCTCATGATGAATCACATCAATCTGATAATGCTCTAGCTGAGATCTCAAATAATACATCTCTTGTTCATTGAAATCTTCAGGATAAAATTTCTCAGCAAGCTTGTAAATAGCATCAACTTTAAATGATTTAAAGTTATCTTTAGGTGCTAAAGCAGAGCTAAGTACAAGGAGTTCCACTGTCTCATCACTGAATCTAGAATTTAATTCTTTCAATTGAAAATCTGTTGTTGAGTTAAATATATCATAACGATAATGCTGGTAAACTGTTATTGAACCTTGTTGTTGACATGAATGACCTGTAACCTTTTTATACGAAGCATTCATATGTGGTATGTCAATCTCGTATTTTGTGTAAACAAATTGCACATTTGCAAGGAGAAGATCAAATCTGGTATCTCTCAAAGTTTGAAGCAATGCTTTAGTAGTTGATACAAGATCCATTGCATTTAAGATGTCAAGAGATTTTTGCTGCAAAGCTCGACAAAGTAAATCAATAATCCCCATTATTTTATGCATCAAATATAAGATGAATATAAATTCAAAAGATTTCATCACAATCAAACAACCACCAGCTTCTCCACGTATAGAATTAAAAGATCCTTCTTGAACCATACTTTCAAACATAGTAATAGTTGCACCATACATATCTATTAAGCTGCAAATAGAATCAAAATGAGAGCTCCAGCGAGTAGTTCCACTTCGATGTAAATTACCAATTTCATTAGCCCCTCTACCAGTCTCACGTTCTCCAGTAGTTACCATATGTGCAATTTTTATAGCTTGAGCATAATGTAACTCGGTATGACGTTTGGGAGAAGCACAAATAAGGTTGATAATGGTTGTCAATTATGAGAAAAATAACCAAATAGAAATCTTATTTCCAGCTGTTGCAACTAATGCTAGTTGTAGTCGGTGAGCAAAACAATGTACATAATATGCATAAGGACAATCTCTGAGAAATAGAGCTTGTAATCCATTCCATGCGCCACGCATATTGCTAGCACCATCATACCCTTGACCTCGTATATTGAAAATATGCAAGTTATATCGAGCGAGCACATCACAAATTTCTTTTTTAAGTGTCGAAGAAGTAGTATCTGAAACATGCAGAATACTAAAAAAACGCTCTCGTATAAAACCCTGAATGTTAACAAATCTTAAAACAATAGCCATTTGTTCTTTATTTGATGTATCTTTGGCTTCGTCAACCAAAATACAAAACTTTGCATCTCTAACTTCTTCACAAATCTTTTTCCTCACTTTGTTCGCAAAAATATGTAAAATCTCTTTTTGAATAGTCGACGAGGTATACTTTGCATTTTTCAGAGCTTTTTCTAAGACAACATCATCAATGTCAACATTCAATCTCCTTATAAGTCTTATCATCTCCAAAAAATTACCTCGATTATTAGAAGCCGAAGATTCATCATGACCTCTAAATGCACATGCTTGTAAGCTAAGCCATCGAACACTTTCAATTGTTGTCATAAGTCTCAATCGATTTTTCTGAACTTCTTCAACAGTTTGTGCATTCAACACTTTATCAATATGTCTACTTACTTTCATTAAATCTTCAGCAGATTTCACAGCATTGTTATGTGGTGAAGTGGGACTTCCCACATGCATCAAAAGTGCACATCTAACCCCATCATTAACCCTCTTCCAACTTCTAAAACCTTCGATGGTGAATGTGAGATGACGAGGCACTTTGTTTTCAAAGATAAAGCATGGAAAACAAAATACTGCGTCCTTTGATGGAGAGTACTCTAGCCAAGGAAATTGATCAAACCAAGTGTACTGAAATCGACGATACTGTCTCCTTGATTCAGTTCTTGGATACTCTGCTAACTTAGGTTGATATGGACCCATTTTGATATAAGCTCTTCTAATTTCATCTTGTTGATTAATAGGATGTCTCCATACTGGAATTCGTAACCCAGGATCTCGTTCAAGAGTATTAACATCAATTTCAACTTTTTGAGATTTGAAAGGGGGTTGTCCATTATGATTTGACACATCAACATTGGAAGGAGAATGTCCTTTACTGGTTGATGTTTGTTCATTTGGTTTAAAGAATGAAAACATAGTTTTTCCTCTCTTGTTTCCTTGATTTTCCATTATAATTTATAACCTATTCAAGTAAAAAGAATTAGGGAGGTCAGGTGCAAGATGAAAAGATACTAATGTTATAATAAAATATTCATAAATACAAAATATATAAGGATAAACTAGTAATGCAAACTACTAGGAGATTAGAAAAACTCATAAAATACAAAATATACAAGGATAAACTAGTAATGCAAACTACTAGGAGATTAGAAAAACTTAAGTTTGAAATAACAGTAAATTATTAGTACTAAACTACTAGTGTGTTAGCATATATTCATTTCTAGGGAGTCTATTGTTTACTCCACTAATAATCTATTGTAATGAATATGAAACATTGAATTCAAAATGAAAAGTCATGGCTTGTAAATTCTTACCTGATAATTTTACACTCTTGTAGCTCTTTGTATAGATTCTTCTTCAAAATCCAAGCTAAAATTGTATATTGTTGAGAAGAAAAATAGCTAAAATTTCAAGTTATTTAGAAGATATGTGAATCAATCAATTATTTATATTTAAATAGATTTACTATAAAATATAACTAATTAATTAGTATTGAAAGAAAAATTGGGTGGCTAAAATAAAGTGGCGGCTGATGGTTATTTTGTATTGGAAGGAAAAGTGAGATACTAGGTTTAGGTTTGTTGTAAAAGATACAAAAAGTAGAATATAAATTTGCTGTAACAAATAGGAAAAGTGGAACAAGATTTGCTATGTAAAAATTAAAAAAAAATTATTAATTTTTATTTAACCTGGGCTATAGCCCTCCTTAGCCTTGTAAAAGGCTCCACCCCTGTATATATATATATGCCTTAAGATCATATTTATTTGGCTAATCCATGATTTAAGATAACAGATTGAGATAACCCCACGTAAAGAAAAGAAAAATAAAATAAAGCTTAAAATCTAATTATTTAATGTCAAAGAATGAAATTAAAGAAAATCAAAAAATAAATGTCAAAGAAAAAAATCTAAGTTAACATAAGCTCACTTGTCAACCTGTTAGCCAAGTTAAATCAGCAGAAAAAATATTATTTTTATAAAAAAATAAAACCTATATAAAAAAAAAGTCAAAGTTAAATCCACGGGAAAAACAATGAGAAACAACTTGAAAAAACTCGAACTAACTTCACTAACCCATGATCTGGGCCAACCCCACAAATACAAAAAAAAAAATCACAAAGATTAAGTTTCAATAATCTAATGTCAAATAATAAAATTGAGAAAAAAATCAATTTAAAAAACATTAAAAAAACATGAATTAACTTGAATAACCTGTAACCTATTATATGAGATAAAGATAAAAAAATAAATTAAAAAAAAGTACATAGAATAAAAGACAAAAATAAACTAAAAAATATATAAAAAAATAAATTTGATTTAAACTAAGTTAATTTGATTAACATGCAATCTTGGATACCCTATAGAAAGGAAAACAGACAAAATACAAAGTTCAAGGCCTAATATATAATTTCAAATGATATAAATGAAAAACAATATTTTAAAAAACACATAAAAAAATAAATCAAAGACCCATTATATGATATTGGGATAAATGAAAAAAAAAACATTGAAAAGCAAAACTAAAATCAATCTAAGTTAATTTAGCAAACTCGTAACCTAGGATGAGACCGAGATAAACTCACTTAAAGATAAGTGAATAAAAAAAACCATAAAACTCAAGGCCCAATAACCTATAATCAAAGGATGATACTGAAAGATTACTAATTTTTTAAAAAGGTATAAGAAATACTAAAATTAAATCATACTAATTCTTAAAACCAGTTATATATTCATTAGATTGAGATTACTCTATAAAAAACAAATACTAAAAAATCATTAAGTAAATATTAATTATCTAAAATTTATATATTAAGAAAATAAATAACAATTAAAATAATGAAGATCAAATCTAGTATAAAACCTAAATGAAAGAAAATAATAAGGGATTAAATTAAAATTTAAAATAAATTAAGAAAATGATAAAAATAGTAATAAAAAGAATGAGGACCAATACACAAAAATTAAATAAAAATAATAATGAGGGAAGAATTTATTTAAAAAATTAAATGAAATAAATGTTTTAGGAATAAAATTAAAAAATAAATAAAGTTTAAAAGACATTAAAAGTAAAATAATGGTAATCAAAATAATAAAAATAAAAATTGATTGAAACAAAAATTAAAAGATGCCATTAATTTTTGAAAGAGCTAAAATAAATTTTTAAATTATAAAAGAGTTAAAAAAAAAGATTCTATGGAGCTGAATTGCATCTTTGTTGTGAAAACATCTCCAACTAGTATGAAAAGGTTGAATCACTGCTTCTAATATCTTTAATCCATATATATCATTAAAAAAAAATCTAAGTGTTATTTTTATCTATTTTTATAAATAGTCTAAGACTTAATTTTTCCTATCCAAATACATAATTACAAAATAATTATCTTGAAAAGATCTAAGTGCCCCCAAATATAAATTTTATTTTTTTTATTTTAAGGGCAATATGGTCCTTTTATTTTGCATTGAAATTGCAAAAGACCATAAAGCCCTCCTCTCCTATTTTGAATTTTCTTATTTTTAATGATATTTAAGACATCATGCTATTCATCTAAAATGCAAAAAAAATTACTTATCCCCCTTAAAAACATAATGGCTCATGGATTCTATGACAAAAACCTTTCCATCCCTAAGATCAAATTAAACAAGTTTTTTTTTTAAGAATAAAATATAGGTTTACCATGCGAATCTCCATAAAATATGAGTGTGTACACACTATTTTCCCTAAGCTCTTTCAGTTTTTCTTATATCTAATAAATATTTTTTTTTTGAAGAATATGAAATTCAAAGGTTATGCTATTTTAGAAGAAGAAGAAGAAGAAGAAGAAGAAGAAAAACCCTCCCAATTCATTATCATCCCTCCCAGCAAATAGCAACGACTAAGTATGCCATGTCAATAAAAGCTGGAAGATAATAGCATATACTTGGCAATCTAATCTAACCTTCTTGCTCTTTTCTCATGCCTTGAATTCTCCTAATATTTATCTTCATCTCTCTCACCAGTTGTTGGAAGGCTAATCACGGGTTTACCTGGTCCAAGCCTGGAAGGTGACTCGCCAGTTTCTTGCCGTCGACACCAACAATCAAACATTAATGGTGGTTTATCCTCATGATCTATCCAAACAATGCCGTGGTCTGGGTCCAGAATATTTGGTATTTTATTTCTTGAGAATTTATTGGTGTGGTTGGTCCACCAACTTTTTTTTGAGAATACGACAAATAAAATAAGTTAAATAATTAGGCCCTTTTGAAGTGGATCCATTTTATAAATATAAAAAAGCTTGATTTGTGATGCACAAGGGCCAGCTTTTTTAGCAAATTGTAAGTTAGTCCCTATATGTTTGATGATCTTGTAAGTTAGTTCCTCTGTTTCTGAAAAGTATATGCTAGTCCCTTGACCTAAATTGATTGCTATTTCTTATTTAATTTCTATATTAATTTTTTAAATGCATTTTTAATTTTATCTGGTAAGATTGAGAAATTTGACTGCAAACTAAGAAAGACGAAAGAATAAGTTAATTGTGAAGAAAACTCAACAGAAGGACCAAGTTACAATCAAATATGAAGAAATAGGGACTTAACTGCAAGTTTTTAAACCAAAGGGATTAACTAATCATTGCATTACAAATACAAGGATCAAATAAGAAGTAAATTACTTGGAAAAAAAAACAATTTTATACTGTTCGCAACCTGTTACTACAGGATTTTTGAGCCATTCTGGAAAAAAGATTCTCTCTTCATCTTGTCTAATTTCTGACTTTTTCCCATAACAAGAACAGAAGTTTCAACTTCTCTGATTCCTTCTATATTAGAGTTTTTTCTACATGAAACTAGACAACCCTGCACATATATATAGAATCACAAACTTGTATACAAAGGCATCTAGCTTTTTAAATTTGGATGCAGCATATGAATTGCATTATCTAGCATGGGAATTTCTTCACTTTGTAAAGCTTTAATTCTCTTAGAGCTGATCTTGCTACCTCTCTTTGCATCATTTGATACAAAAACTCTGCATGAAAGTTCAGATTCTTCTTCATTTCCTGCCAACTTTCTCTTTGGGACTGCCTCCTCTTCTTATCAGGTTTTTCTCTTCTACCAACTTCCTGTTTCTCTTACATAAGCTTAACGATTTCCTTTGTCTCGCACTTTGTAGTTTGAAGGAGCTTACCTGAGTGATGGAAAAGGTTTGAGCAACTGGGATGTCCATTCTCATAAACCAGGTAAGAACTTAGCAAAGATTCAATTAAGATTTAAACGTTAAAAATTAATATGACCACATTGAGCAGCATTTAACCCTCTCAGGTTCTTGTTCTAGGAAACATAATTGATGGAAGCAATGGAGATATCGCCGTCGACCAATATCATCGGTATCTGGTACTGACACGATTTTTATCACACTTGTCTTTTTTTTCATCTGTCTATAAACATGCAGCATTTTTCAGAATAACTACTGTAATTAGGCCTAATAATGTAGTTGATAGTGATATACAAATATATAAATAAAAGAATAGATATCTTACCAAATTTTATCTCACATAAGAAATCATTAGTCGTATCTCTGTGGATTTATCAGTCATCCATAAGAATTTTTTAACAGGAATTGGTTAGGTTAATAGATCCCATCACTAAATGCCAGAAGTAACTAAAAATATTGATTACAGTTTGGTGGATGATTAGTCATTAACCTTCAAAAGACTCAAAGGGAATTGCTGGAAGTAAAATATATATATTGACTAAGCCCTATATTCCATTATAATATTCTGGGCTAGATATGCATATGCTGCCAAATAGGATGAATAATTTATAAGTGCTACTGCTCAGGTTTCAACAGCGATGCAGCAACTCATTGAATTTTTGCTTTCTGATTATTATAAAACAATATTATATATCAGATTCTGAAAATCAAGATTTTGGCTAAAGATTTGTATGTTGATAGGAAGACATTGATCTAATGGCCTCCCTCGGAGTCAACAGCTATAGGTTTTCGATGTCATGGGCACGAATTCTACCCAGTAAGAATTTATGAACTAGCAAAATTTTCAATAAGGATTTATATAATCAAGACATAAAGCTCATAAAAAACTCATTGAATATGAAAACAGAAGGGAGATTTGGAGGTGTCAATATGGCTGGTATTAGCTACTATAACAAGCTGATCAATGCTCTCCTACTTAAAGGTTTGCTTTCCCCAAATAATTTCACTACCTATATTCTGAATGCAGCAGTCTACTTCGTAAACACCACCATAAATAGCTTCTTCACGATCAAATTCTATGCTAAGCGTTTATTTTTTGCAATCTTCATATGTCCAGGGATTCAACCATTTGTGTCATTGACTCATTTTGATGTGCCCCAAGAGCTTGAGGATAGATATGGGGGTTTTCTAAGTCCTAAATCCCAGTAAGTAACTTGCTCTCTTGTAATGCTGAGTCCAGAGTTTTAAGAGCTAGACCATGCTGACCAGCCATTAACTAGACATTTCAGGTTATTAATCTTCTTTTTGAATTTTCTGAACCAGAGAGGATTTCGGATACTATGTAGACATCTGTTTCAAGTACTTCGGAGACCGAGTGAAGTACTGGGCCACCTTCAATGAGCCAAATTTTCAAGCCATTTATGGTTATCGTGCAGGTGAATACCCACCAAAACGCTGCTCAAAGCCTTTCGGAAATTGCAGTCATGGGGACTCAGAGACGGAGCCCTTTATTGCGGCGCATAACATAATCTTAGCTCATGCAACTGCAGTTGATATTTACAGAACCAAATACCAGGTATCAACAATGAAATGGATACAAGAAAGCATACACTAAGAGCTAGTAAACGTAAGACTTAACTCCATTTGTAAATATTCAGAGAGAGCAAAGAGGCAGCATTGGTATTGTCATGCATTGCATGTGGTACGAACCTATTAGCAATTCAACAGCAAACAAGTTAGCAGTTGAAAGAGCTCAAGCCTTCTTCTTGCGCTGGTTAATTTCTTTATCCTACAATGAATTGGCATATTTTCTACTTCTTCAATAGATGCAAGCACGTGTATATATAAATCCATTAGTATATGTCAGCTTGTGAATCTCAAGTATAATGCAGGTTCTTGGACCCAATCATATTTGGAAGATATCCTGAAGAAATGAAAAAAGTTCTGGGATCTACTCTACCTGAATTTTCAAGAAATGACATGAATAAATTGAGGAAGGGACTGGATTTTATTGGCATGAATCATTACACCAGTTACTACGTTCAAGATTGCATCTTGTCTGTGTGTGAACCTGGAAAAGGAAGCACGAGGACAGAAGGTTCCTCTCTATTAACTCAAGAAAAAGATGGAGTTCCCATCGGCAAACCTGTATGTACACTCTCAAGTCTCAAGCTATGAGTCTCATTAGAATTAGTTCATTTCTCAAAAAAGTTTTTGAAGTTTTTGTGTCATTATAGAGTGAAGTGGATTGGCTGCATGTTTATCCAGAAGGAATGGAAAAGATGGTTACCTATGTAAAGGAGAGATACCATAACGTACCCATGATCATCACAGAAAATGGTTAGTACAACATTTAGATTATTAGAAATTCTTTAAGCAGAAGACTTTATACTGTCTTTCTCATACAATTGCAATGACTCCTGTAGGGTATTCTCAAGTAAGCAATTCAAACCGAAACATTGAAGAATTCCTTCATGATACAGGAAGGGTGGAATACATGTCTGGCTATTTGGATGCCTTGCTGACAGCAATGAAGTAAGTTTACACCACAGTCGCCATTTTCATGAAACTAAATCCCCTTTAAGAGCTGGTTCATAATTTTAGGATGGCGTTTTCTTTTCTACTCAAACCCATGTGATCAGGAAAGGAGCAGATGTGAGGGGCTATTTTGCCTGGTCCTTCCTTGATAATTTTGAGTGGACATTCGGTTATACAAGAAGATTTGGACTTTACCATGTTGATTACACCACAATGAAGCGAACTCCAAGATTATCAGCAACTTGGTACAAAGAATTTATTGCAAGGTATAAGTTAGACAAATCCCAGGTGTGAGAAGTGAAGACCGTACTCCAGAAGAAAACAGAGTAGTGTACTTTCTGCTAAATTGTGCATTTAATAATATTCAAGCATTCTTAAACCAAGCAGCTCCTTATTTTTGAAATCAAGGTCAACTTGAGTTTAACACAATGAATGAACTCATTAAGGAACAAATGGAGGATTGATAATGGTGAGACACATTGAGCCAAAACAAATTGATCTACATCCAACTAGTAACACTGACTGTATCTGTTGCCCGAAATGAAATAAGTGGAAAGGGTATAAAAGTTCAAGGATATTACACCATATAACACAGCAAATTTCAATCTTCTCTTCATAATTCGATTTGATTTTCTTTAAAACATATTATAACCCCCACAAATTTTATAAATATTTGGTAGTTCTTTGAACCAAAAATTATATAACTTAAATATTTCTCAATAATATAAACTCAGCTTTAAATTTAAAAGAAAAATCAAAGCATAAAAAGAAATGAAAATAATAAAAATAAGATGTGAAAGTCTCTGGAAAAATCTGAAAAATTTAAATTAAAAACTCTTCATTGTTTTTTATAGTGAATTTTAAAAGCTAAAAGATTAAAAAAATTAATTCTTACTATTATCAATAGTAGTCACCATAAATTAAAAATTAAATATAAAAAACCTAAAAGTCTTTGAGTGGATTTAAACATCAGCTCAGAGAAAAATGATGTTCAAGGTGATTGATTTAATCTCATAAAAGAATCTCTGTGACCTGGAAACAGTAGATTCAGCACGTCAAGCTTTTTGGATCCCTTTTCTGACGTAGATGGGGTAATTTCATATTTTGAAGTTTGTTTAAGAGACTACAATTCTGTCATATCAACTCAAATAATAATGGTAGTGTATTCTAAAAAATTGAAGGTAGTGCTGCTACAGTTATACAGGAGTGTTTCAGAATAATTCCGAAACGTGAGATGAGATATTACATCATTGCTTTCGGTTATTGTAAATTAAATCCAATCTGTAAAGCTAAAATCCGTGAAAAATGATAAGCACCGGATCTGTGCTTTAAACTGTCTGCCATATAGCTTGGACATTGACCATTCAGGCAAGAACTCCCTCAGGAGAATTACCCTTTTTTTTCTATTTCTTTGTTGCTCGCATAGATTTGTTTACCTTTCTTTTGTCCATATATACAACTAGAATTCTTCAACACCTTCTCCAATAATTCCTATATACTTAACTGACTCCCCAAGAGCAAGTACACAATCCTGCAGATACATAGACTGCACTCATGTATTTAAGGAAAGGCTAACGAAGGAAGAGGATTACATATCATGGGAACTCCTAGACTGTTTAAGTTTCCATTTCTATTAGAGCTGATCTTCCTACCTCTCTTTGTATCATCTCATCCTAAAGCTTTGAAAGACAGCTTAGATCCTTCTTCATTGCCTCCCAACTTTCTCTTTGGCACAGCCTCCTCTTCTTATCAGGTTGGTAACTTCTAATACTACTTCCCTTCACCTCCATTTCATTCGAAAATTTGAATCCATTTTGTCCATGATCAGAAAATTACAGCATAGTGCTCTGAATACTGCTACTAAACATAGGCATAAATTATTTTGTTCTTTGTCTTTGTAGTTTGAAGGAGCTTATCTCAGCGATGGTAAGGGTTTGAGCAACTGGGATATATTTACACACACATCAGGTGAGGATTCTCCTCCTTTATATATATATATATATATATATTCATGGCACTACGAGTATCAGCCTTGCATCCATGGAATCAATACAGAGGTGGGAGATTTTTTTTTTCTAGTATACATATTATTAATGGATATATTATATGTATCGGACTGAAATATTGCTAAAACAATTCTAGATATCTTGTTTTTCTTAAGAGTTGAAATTTGAGATGAAGGCTTGTATTTCTAAATAAAAAACTAATATTCCTTAATGATCTTTTTCCAGAATAATGATGTGTTTTCATGTTTGTTATGTTTCTTGTATTTCTTTACTGTGCGTGATATAACAATTTCTTAAAAGAGAGAATCGCTTCAATCTGTTTGCAATTTAGATGAATTGATCAAGGGCTGAAAACAAGATTCAAGATTCAGGTTAAAAAGATTTGAAACATGTTTACTATTCTCATCATGTTGCAGGCAAAATAATTGATGGAAGCAACGGAGATATTGCTGTGGACCAATACCATCGCTTTCTGGTACAAACACATCATTATTATCATATCTTTTAGTTATTTCAAGCAACAGCTTGGAGTTCATGTCGCTATTTTTAAAATCTAATCTTAGGTTGATACCTTACCTACTTTTTAAACTTACCAACTTACCAATTCATCCATGTACTCTTCTAGTGTCTTTGATTGAGTCCCTCTGTTGTTTTTTATTTGATTGGGTTCTTGTATGCCATGCAATGTCTACATCACAAGAATATCGATGAAATCTTCACTCCAAAGATTTGTGAATGATGTTAACAGGAAGATATTGATTTGATGGAAACACTTGGAGTCAACAGCTATAGGTTCTCAATTTCTTGGGCACGAATTCTACCTAGTAAGAATTTTATGAACTCAGGATGTTTTCAACCGGAACGTCTGACATCAATAAAGGATAAAGCTGATATGGAAGTTCTTTCAATATGGATTCAGAAGGGAGATTTGGAGATATTAATAGGTCTGGCATTAGCTACTATAACAAGCTCATCAATGCTCTCTTGCTTAAAGGTATCCTTTCTTCTGATAATCTTTTTGTTGATTTATATAACCTACAAACTGCTCAAACTTGCCATCAAAATATCTGCATCATTTTCCAGTTTTATGTAAAGCATTTGTTCCTCAATATTCTTTCAGGAATTCAGCCATTTGTGACGCTAACTCATTATGATATGCCTCAAGAATTGGAGGAGAGATATGGGGGGTGGCTAAGCCCTCAATGCCAGTATGTAACCTACTCCCTTTACCTGTCTCAATAGTCTGCAGTCCTATGAACTAGATATCTTCCTTCTGCTTTATCAATCAGGGAGGATTTCGGATATTATGTAGACATGTGTTTCAAGTACTTTGGAGATCGAGTGAACTACTGGGTCACCTTCAATGAGCCAAATCTACAAGTCATAAATGGCTATCGCACCGGCGAAAGCCCACCCAGCCGCTGCTCCAGTCCTTTTGGGAATTGCACTCATGGGGATTCAGAGAAGGAAACCTTTCTTGCAGCACATAACATAATCTTAGCACATGCATATGCAGTTCATATTTACAGAACAAAATACCAGGTATTGAAAATAATAGCATTTTCTTAGAAATGAGGAAGCTTACTACTTACCTGTTAATGGAATTTTCAGAAACAGCAAGGAGGCAGCATTGGGATCGTCATCCATTGCGCTTGGTTTGAACCTTACAGTAATTCCACAGCGGACAATTTAGCCACTGATAGAGCTCAAGACTTCTTCATGAACTGGTTAACTTCTTTACTTTCCAACATCTCTAAACAAATTTACATGATTCGACATATGCAATTTCATTTGGCACATGACACTTTGCGAATCTTAAGTATAATGCAGGTTCTTGGATCCAATCATCTTTGGAAAATATCCTGCAGAAATGACGAAAATTCTGGGGTCTGCTTTACCAAAATTTTCAAGCAAAGATAGAGAGAAACTGAAAAGGGGACTCGATTTCATTGGGATCAATCATTACACTGGTTTCTACATCCAAGATTGCAGCTTTGTTGTGTGTAAACCTGGACAAGGAGGCTCCAGGACTGAAGGTTTAGCCCAACAAGTTCAAGAAAAGGACGGAGTTCCTATTGGCAAATCTGTATGTGCGCCCTCTCATGATACTATGTTCTTCAGAAACTATTTCTTTCCACACATGAAGTTGTTTTAAGGATTTTGGTTAATGTAGAGTGAAGTGGACTGGATACATGTTTATCCACAAGGAATGGAGAAGATGATAACATATCTAAAGGAGAGATACAATAACACACCTATGATCGTTACAGAGAATGGTAAACATGTATAGAAACTAGAAATCTTTTCAGCAGATAATTTTTTAATGTTTTTCTCACAAACTTTCTGAGTCCTGTAGGATTTGGCCAAGAGAGCTACCTAAACCGCACCATTGAAGAATATCTCCAAGATAGAGAAAGGGTGGAATACATGTCTGGCTATTTGGATTCCTTGATGACAGCAATGCTGTATGTTCTTATTACTGTTTTCATTTTCTGAAACTTCAACCACTTAAAGATCTGGTTCAGAGTGTCTAGAACACAAGCAAATCCACAAGGTTCGAAATTTTATTTTCCTCTAACTTGCTTTACTTTCCATGTGATCAGGAAAGGAGCAGATGTGAGGGGCTATTTTGCCTGGTCCTTGCTTGATAATTTCGAGTGGGGACATGGTTATACAAGAAGATTTGGACTTCACCATGTTGATTACACCACACTGAAGAGAATTCCAAGACTATCAGCAACTTGGTTCAAGGAATTTATAGCAAGGTATAAAGTAGACAAAGCCCGGATGTGAGGACTTATATGGACTTTTCCTCATAAAACATAGAACTGTACTTTCCACTAGTGATACCCCCCCCATAGCTCCATGGGCGAATAAAACAGAGAACATATAATACTATGTAGTGGATTGTTTGCCTTTAATTTACAGTTTCGAGAGAACGACTCGGTTTCTAAAGCATGTTTGGATTCTTACAGATAACATCTCATTCCTGCAGATTAAATCCCTTTTATTGATCAGCAAACAGTAATGTTCGATTAGAGGAGTTAAATCCTCCAGTTGAAGCCACAAGGCATTCCCACAAGGGAGATCCTACCTCCTAAATATGCTTGTCATCATGTGAAATCTGGAATGGCTGTACATCATTAGCAACATTTGGCTCTGAGTTGACTGCAAACCAAATGCACGAAGCTGTCTATCAATGCAATCGGTTAATTACCAGTACAAAAAATACTAACCAGGATTCTGAAATTCCAGATCCCCCCCTAGCAGCTACCGTTTTGTTTTTCTTCAGTCAGAAAATCTTAATCTGAGTAGCATGCTGAAAAGCTAGCAAGAAGTTTTTAAATCAAATTGAAAACACCTGAATCCCTGCATTCCTATCCTAATGTTCAGGACAGGATGCAGTGCAACAGCAGCAAGACAGTAACATCGTAGCTATCTACGCCTCTTGTTCTTTTCACATGTCTTGAAATATGTCATATTTTTATATTCAAAATTCTATTATTAGATGTCAGAGACTAACCATTTCGTGCTGCACACGGACTAACCATTTCGTGCTGCACACGGAGGTTTAATCGGTTCATGGAGTGTTTGGCATTGAGTTTCAGCCTACTTTTCGTCAAAATTTAATTTTTTTAATTTATTTTTTTAGTGTTTTTGGATTAATATCAAAAATAAATTATTAAAAAGTAATAATTTAAAAACCAACTATTAGGATACTTCTAAATATCCCGTAAAAGGTGCTGATATTATTAAAAAGTAATCACCTGATAACAACAAATAATAGAAGTGTGTTTTACAATGATCCATAGGCTGCACTAAAATAATGCTGAGGGTCCAGTGTGTGATCATTTCTAGTGGAGCTATCTGTAAATCTAAAAGGGCCAGGGATGTGATTTTCTCATACAGTTTTTGTGTTCCCTTCTTTTTTTCACACAAGTTAAAATTTCCGACACCTTCTCTAAACTCTCATATCCAATATACAATTACTTAATTTCTCAAAAGCATATGCAGAGAGCTTCTTAACTTTTATGAGAGACTCCAAAGGAAGGCATTACTCATCATGGAACTTCCTTCAAATTTTCAAGTTTTTCGAGTTATGTTTCTTTTAGTCCTTATCTTCGTTCCTTACTGTGTATCATCACATCCAGAAACTTTGCAAGAGAGTTTAGATCATTTTTCATTGCCAGACAACTTTCTCTTCGGCACGGCCTCCTCTTCTTATCAGGTTTGTCACTTCCACTGTTCTACTTGACTTCCATCTAACTCAAGAACTTAAATGTTTTCTCCTGAAAGTCTATGATAAAAGTATTATCGCATAGTCAATTAAACACTGGGAATCTTTTTTCTTTTTTTTTTCCCACTATTGCACTGTGTAGTTTGAGGGCTCTTATCTTAGTGATGGTAAAGGTTTGAGCAACTGGGATGTACATACCCACACACCAGGTTAGGAACTCTTTCTCTTTTATATCGAAGAGTCTAAAAAGTGTCAATTTTTCACACTCAAAGATAACAAAGTCATGATGAGGCTTACTGTGATCTACTACTATCTATCTATTCATATATTTCAGAAAAAGAAGAAACCAGAATTTTCAAGCAAGCAAGATTTAGACCATCCTATTTTTCTGGCTCTTTACTTCTTCATGTTTCCTGTTGCAGGAAAAATAATTGATGGAAGCAATGGAGATATAGCTGCGGACCAATACCACCTCTATCCGGTAAACAGATATGACCTTTATCTTACCTTTTGTTGCCTGAATCCACAGCATGGGTAGCTGTTCGGAATACTTTCTGTACTTAGGCCCCATAACAGAAGCTTGACAGAGAAAAATAATGAAACAATATCTTCCTTCCTTGGAGAATTTAGTTTATAATTTTACAATGATCTAGACATAGTCATATTAGGTAGAAGGCAACTTGTTTATTAAATTAATCACCTCATGTAAGCAAATAATAAGCCTTCTATACGATGATTAGTATCGATCCCTGAAAGAATTTTAAAAGGGGTGGTGGGGTTGTGGCGGTTAAAATATTCTATAAAAAAGATATGCTTATCTTCATAAATTGCTAAACTACGCTTCTCTGGTAATGCAACAGCATCTCCCTTAATTTTTTTTTAATGATGGGACAAGCTCATCCACTAAATATTTGTTAAATGATGTTAACAGGAAGACACCGATTTAATGGACTCCCTTGGAGTCAGCAGTTATAGGTTTTCGATTTCATGGGCACGAATTCTACCCAGTAAGAACTTTAAGAATTCAGAATACTATCAGCAGGACTTGACATAACTAAAACATAAAGCTTATATGTAACTTCATTCATTTGAGAACAGGAGGGAGATTCGGAGATATCAACAAGGTTGGTATTAGCTACTATAACAAGCTCATCGATTCTCTCCTGCTTAAAGGTTCAGCTTCTGTAACCAATGAACCTGTGATCATTTTTACTGCCTGAGAAATTCCATCAGAAACTGGAAAATGTGGTCATTTTCAATATTTTATTCGGTGCACTTTTTTTTCTCAAATTGCTACAGGAATCCAACCATTTGTGACATTAGTTCATTATGATATACCTGAAGAACTGGAGGAGAGATATGGTGGATGGCTAAGTCCTAGATGCCAGTAAGTACAAGTCCATGGAGTTTGCAGTACTATAAACTAGAAAGCATTAACGAAATATAAATCCAGGCTATGAGAATTAGCTGATTACTTTCTTTCATTTCCTCAATCAGGGAGGATTTTGGATATTATGCAGATATTTGTTTCAAGAATTTCGGAGATCGAGTGAAGTACTGGACCACCTTCAATGAGCCAAATATACAAACTATTAAATCCTATCGATCAGGTGAATACCCACCATGTCGCTGCTCCAGCCCTTACGGAAATTGCACTCATGGGGATTCAGAGAAGGAGCCCTTTATTGCCGCACATAATATGATTTTAGCACATGCAACAGCAGTTGATGTTTACCGAACTAAATACCAGGTATTAACAATAAAACAATTTCTTGGATAACATTTGTGAGACAACTACAAAAAATATAAGGAAAGCAGACGCTCAGGACAGATAAGCTTATTACTACTTCCTGTTTAATTATTCAGAAAGAGCAAGGAGGCAACATTGGAATTGTCTTAGATTGCATTTGGTTTGAACAAATAAGCAACTCCACAGCAGACTAGCCGCTGACAGAGCTCAAGACTTCTTCCTGAACTGGTTGATTTCTTTAATGCCCATTTTAATGTTTGTAAATCCATTTAGCATATGAAACCTGTTGAATCTCAAGTATAATGCAGGTTCTTGGACCCCATCATATTTGGAAATTATCCCGCAGAAATGTCTAAAATTCTAGGGTCTACTTTACCGAAATTTTCGAGTAATGACAAAGAGAAACTGAAGAGCGGACTGGATTTCATTGGCATCAATCATTACACCAGTGAATACGTCCAAGACTGCATCTTCTCCGTTTGTGAACCCGGAACAGGAGCCTCCAGGACCGAAGGGCTTGCCCGGAGAAGCCAAGAAAAAGATGGAGCTCCCATCGGCATACCTGTACGTATCTTCCCAAGTTAACCCAATCATAAGAATTAATGTTTCCTTCTCAGGAATTTGGTAATGGCTTTTTGGTCTATGTAGACTGATGTGGACTGGCTGCATTTTTATCCACAAGGAATGGAGAAGATGGTTACCTATATAAAGAAGAGATACAATAACAAACCAATGATCATTACTGAGAATGGTATGTATGAATTGAATTCCTTAAAGCAGACAAACTTTTTAATGTCTTTCTCATACAAGTGCAAAGTGTTTTGTAGGGTATGGCCAGCTGAACAATCCAAACCTCACTATTGTTTGTCATGATATAGAGAGGGTGGAGTTTATGTCTAGCTACTGGGATTCCTTGTTGTCAGCAATGGAGTAAGTTCATATTGTGTTTGCATTTTACCTTTTATACATCATATAGACTCAACTCGCTATTACCATGGTCATTTTCCATAAACTGCATCCCTTTTCAGAGCTAATTCAGAGTTTTACAAACAAAATACAACTGAAAGCTTGCGCCCTTTTATTTTACTTTTGATCAGGAAAGGAGCAGATGTGAGGGGCTATTTTTCCTGGTCGTTGCTTGATAATTTTGAGTGGACATATGGTTATACACAAAGATACGGACTTTACCACGTTGATTTCACTACACTGAAGAGAACTCCAAAATTATCAGCTACTTGGTTCAAGGGATTTATAGCAAGGGACAAATCACAAATGTGAGCTGTGATGAGGACTGCTCCCCCTTGAACACCGAAGTTCACTTTCCGAAGGACATCCCCTCTGCGTAGCTCAATTGGCAAAGAAAATCCAGCACATGTTACTGATGTGTTGACCAAGAATGACTCCATAAGCAAAATAAAATCTTACCAAAATGTGAGTTTATTTAAAGTATGTTATTATTCTAATGGCTATCTTTTATGTAACAGAAAATCAGATATGCGTGAAGAATATCTTGCAATCTGTTTTTTCTTATTGTATAAATAAACGTATTGAAATTCAATAAAGGTTATGTTCTGCAGCATCTATAATAAGAAAGTTTTGTTTTCTCTTCAATATAAACAACAAATTGATATCAAAGCGAATTTTTGGAGGGACTCGTAAGATTAAAAGATTCTAAACGCAATCTTTAAACACTTGTGAGATTAAGACAACCTCAACATAACCTTCAAATATTTATCATCTAAACACAACACATCTAATATGAATTTAGAAATGCCATTTACTACTGTTGCACCTCCAGTATTTGATGAGATCAATTATTAAGTATATGAAGTGTCAATCTTGTCAAATAATCCAACTATCACATAAATAAAAAATCACAAAGAGAAGAAACAAAGAATATCAAAAGCAAAAGCAACACTGTTTGCAATAGTTTCACCATCATTTTTTACAAAATAATGACTTTGAAAACAACAAAGAAAATCTGGAATTTTCTAAAAGGAGAACATGAAGGAAATGAGAGAATCAAAGGGATGCAGGTGCTGAACTTAATCCAAGAATTTGAGTTACAAAAGATGAAAGAATTAGAAACAATCAAGGAATGTTCTAACACACTTCTTAGTATTGTTAACAATATAAAACTCTTTGGCACTAATTTTTCTAATTCTAGAATTGTTCAAAAAATTCTAGCAACAATTCCTGAGAAGTTTGAGACAACAATCTCATCTTTAGAAAACTCTAAAGATATGTCAAGCATTATCATGGTAGCGTTGTTGAATGCGCTGCAAGCAAAAGAGCAAAGGAGGTTGATGAGGCAAGAAAGAACTACAGAGGGTGCATTCTTTGTTAAATCCCAAAATAATCATGAAGATAAGAACAAAAAACAAAGATAGAACAACAAGTTTGGAGGCTCTACTTTCAACACCATAAACAATAAGACCAGCAATACTCAAAGCTTTCCTCCCTGCCCTCACTGCAAAAAAAAAAAAAAAATCTCAGAATAAATGCTGGTGGAGACCTAATGCATGTTGTTTTAAGTGCGGTCAATTAGCGCACATAGAAAAGATATGCAAGACTCAACAATAACAAGCTGAAGCCAAGGTTACTGATATCAACATCAGGAGGAGAATTTGTTTGTAATACATGTTTAGCTACAAATAAATTCACAGAAAACTAGCTCATGGATAATGGATATACAAATCATATAGCTCATGGAAGGCTCGTCAAAGAGCTTGATATAAATATTATTTACAAAGCCAAGATTGGAAATGGAACTCACTTGAAAGTAGAAGGCAAAGGAATAGTAGCTATTAAAACACACTAAGTTTTTAAATTAATTTTAGATACAATATATGTTTTTGAAATTAATCAAGACTTGTTAAGTGTTTCTCAGTTACTAGACAAAGGTTATAAAACACAAGTTTTTAAATTAATTTTAGATACACTATATGTTTTTAAAATTAATCAAGACTTGTTAAGTGTTTCTCAGTTACTAGATAAAGGTTATAAAGTGTTGTTTAAAAATAAAATCTATGTGATTGAAGATACAGAGAGCATAAAAGTTTTTAATATTCAAATAAAAGGCAAAAGTTTTTTACTGGATTTTAAAAAAGAATAAAATGTTATACATAAAGAAGTCAATAATTTAATGCTTTAACATAAGAGAATGGGGCATTATTGTTATAAAGCATTATCTTTCATGGAAAAGAACAACAAGATGGAAGGCTTGCCCAAATTAAAAAAATATTTTCCTATATATGCTACCTGTTAGAATGAAAAGCTGTAAAAGACTTCCATTTCAACAAAGCAAAACCTATAGAGCTACACAGAAATTGGAATTAATTCACATAGATGTTGGAAAACCAATGAACACATCATCTCTAAATGGTTGTAAGTAATATGTTACTTTTATTGATGATTATTTCAGAATATATTGGATTTACTTCATGAAATTCAAATTTATAGCTACTAATATATTTGGAAAGTTCAAAACTTGGTTTGAAACTCAAAGCAACTATAAAATTCAGGTAATCAGATCAAATAATGGAACTTAATATACTTTTAAAAAATTTAATAGATTTTATGAAGATGCAGACATTAAACATCAATTAACAACATCATATTCTCTACAAGAAAACAATGTTGTGGAAAGAAAAAGAAAAAAAAAATACAGTGATGGAGATAACTAGATGCTTGCTTCATGATAAAGAATTGCTCAAGAAATTTTGGGCTGAGGTAGTGAAATCATTAATATTCTTGTTGAATAGGTTGTCAATAAAAGCTTGCAAACAAGGACTTTATTAGAAGCTTGGTTTGGCTAAAAACCAAAGCTAATTAATTTGAAGATATTTGATTGTTTATGTTTCTCTTGTATTCCTTAAAATAAAAGAGATAAACTAGACAAAAAAACTCAAACTGAGATTTTTATAGGCTATAATGTTGATGTAAAAGCCTATAAAATCTAAATACCTTAAAGAAATAAAGTAATCATCAGTAGGGATGTTTAATTTTTCAAATTTGACAACTAGGATTGGAAGGATGAAAAATTGATTGAAGATCAATATTAGAAGAATGAAATATATGATGAGCCTATGAGATGAACTAGAACTCTTGCTGACATCGATCAAAGATGCAACATTACTGCAATAGAACCTACAAATTATGAAGTAGCTGCAATTGATTAGAAATCGCTAGATGCAATGAAAAAAGAATTAAAGATGATTGAAAAGAATTAAATGTGGGAATTGGTGGATAGACCTCAATACAAAAAAGCCATATGAGTCAAATGGTTTTTTAGAGCCAAATTGAATTTTGATTGTTCTATGAATAAATAAAAGGCAAGGCTAGTTGTCAGGGGATATACTCAAATGTTTGGGGTGGATTTTTCTGAAACATTCGCTCTGGTTGCAAGGATGGATATAATAAGGATGTTGCTAACACTTGTTACACAAAAAAATTAGACTTTAGATCAAATGGATGTTAAGTCAGCTTTTTTGAATGGTTACTAGAAAAGAGAAATTTTTGTTGGACAAGAGAACCAAGTATATTAACTAAAAAAATCTTATATGGCTTAAAGCAAGTTCCAAGAAGCTGGTGTAACAAAATTGATGCTTAGTTGCAGAACTTAGGCTTTATAAGAATTCTAAGTGAATCTAAAAAATAGATAATTATTATATCTTTTTATGTTGATGATTTATTAATAACATAAAGTTATTTTACTGCAAAACAGACATCTTAACAAAAACACTTCCTAAGATCAAATTTGAATGTTTAAAATAGAAGTTAAGAGTTTGCAGTTTCAGAGTCAAAAGGAGAATTGTTGACCAGGAATGATTTTATAAGCAAAATAAAATCTCAACATAATCTAAGTTTGTTTATGGTATCAAAGTTTTCTAATGGTTATCTTTTATGTAACAGAAAATCAAATATGCTTGGAGAATATCTTGCCATTCTATTTTTTCCAACTGTATAAATAAATCTATTGAAATTCAATAAAGGCTGGGTTCTGCTGCATCTACAGTAAGAAAGTTTTGTTTTCTCTTCAATAATCCAGCACATATTACTAATATGCAATGGCATTTTTTAATCAAGGAGCTCCTTAGCTTGATTTTGGCAATATATTTTCATCTTGCAGAAGTTACTATTTGACAGAATCGTTCATCAGATCATTTATCTATTATCAAACCTAGATGAAGTTATGGGGTAAGTCATGCCTTTTATAACAAGAGAAGAAACATCACAGACATAGAAATGTGAATAAAGAGATGCATCGAGCCGAAAAGAATGGTGATATCAAATTGACACTCGAGTGAAAGAAGTTTCAAGAATTTGGTTCAAGGAGTAAGAAGTTTAAAAGACATCTCACCATATAACACTAGCCTCGTTCAATCTTCTATTTGCATTTTCATAACATCATGATTACAAGTACATCAATCTTGTCTGGAGTCCTGCCTACTGACGGCCGATACCTGCACATTAAATCAGCAGAAATAGAAGAAAGGACCTTTTTAAGTAAAGGAGATTAGTACCTAGGTCAAGCAATTCTGCATCTGTTCCTGGGAGACCAGCGTACGAAATGAGGTTGACCGGAGCACCATGCCTAAAGACCAAAAGCAACACGCAGTTCCTTCTCAAACCGTGCAGAGTTCTGCAATAAAGCATGACATGTACAGTTTCCCGCTTGACACAAACACACTTTATGTGGCTTGATTGCTACTATCAGGCCACCAGCAGAGTACAGACGTCAAAAAACAGGACTTGAAAATGAAAGACCAACATTTTCAGTGGCCTCAAGTATGAAAGCATTGTCAGCTGGCCCCCAAAGTTATATATTAAAGTTCAACAATTGAATGCGGACAGAACACTAGAGCAGGGGATATGCAGACAGAACCCTCCATTCACGAGGAGAATTCCTTCTCTGTTTAAAGCTATATTTCTCTGTTTGTTAGGAAGGATGGATTGGCTTAAGTGGACGGATGGCTTACTATCCCTCTAGTTGTTTGGCTAACAAGAATAACGATGAGAGTAATCCATTCAAATTATCCAAATTGGAAGATTGAATCCTCGAACCCTTATCCTTCTTGTCAAACGTATGCTAATACTCCCAATCCCTCTTCCTCAATCTCTCCCCTCTTATCCATCGTTCTCTCAATCCTCTTTGAAAAACAGAGTGTCCTCCTACCTCTTTCTATATCATCTGATCACAAAACTCTGAAAGAAGTTTAGATAGATCCTTCTATATTTCCGGGTAACTTTCTCCTTGGAACAGCCCCCTCTTCTTACCAGGTTTTTTTATCTTCTTCACTCTCATTACACTCCAAGTTAACTTTGATCATCCTTTAAATGTAATTTATACAACCCAGTCACTCAGTACAGTAGAACTTTTCCGTGAATGAACATAGAAAGGTTGTCTCTATCCCTTGAATTTTGCAGGTTGAAGGGGCTTTCATGAGCGATGGTAAAGGTTTGAGCAATTGGGTTGTTTACACCCACAAATCAGGTCATGAGCACTCTATCCATGGCTATATCTAACAAAGCTAAATCTTTGATCCAAAAACTGCAACACTAACTCAATACCACTTCAAATGTATACTGGGCTTTGGCCTTGCATGTTAGGCTTGGTGTCTTCTTGCAAAACAAGTTTTTCAAAATAGGGGATACTCCAATGATCATCAAGTTAGTGAAATGGTGAGGAAAAAATGAGAAATCAGGATGAGTGAGGAAGAGAAAGTTTAATATAAAGATGGAGAGGTTGTTGTTCCAAATGTCCTGGTGTGTTTGTAGTTGGAGTATTTATACACCTTGCTTGACAAAGGGCAGGGAGGAGTAACTCACTTGACGATGATAAGCAGAGGATGTCGTGGCGGGAAGTTAAGGCAGTTATTTACCTGTTTTCCATACCACTAAAAATAATAAAAACCTCACGTGCACGTTTTCAAAAGTTTTGATTTTTTTTTTAAATATTATTCTTATTTTTAGGCCATTTTAATATATTAATATTAAAAATAAATTTTTAAAAATAAAATAAAAATATTATTTAAATATTTTTTTAAACAAAAAAAATATTTTAAAAAACTATATACCTCAATTAATTCTGATGACTTGTAAAATGGGCTAATATGTAATACCTACTCTAGCATCATAGGAGTTGTAGATTTTATTTTTAATACAAATATATTAAAATAATTTAAAAATATTAATTCAAATCACCATGCGGCTGAGGCCTGGATGAAGCGGCATGGTGCGCATGTCTTCTACCATTTGGCCAGGCACAGGTGCAGAAAACTACCCGTTGCTCAGCCCCGTCCAAGCGGCAAGGTGCATAAAAACTCCTGTCATATATTATTTTATTTATTTATTTTGCACAGCCAACAGCAGTCCAAAAGTTCAAGTTAGAAAAGTTCTCTACCTTATTTCAAGCTTTCTAACAGGAATGATTAGCTGAAGGAGGATAATTGAAGACAACTCTCTTCCATGTCACATTACTCTCAATACATATGTTTATAAGAGCGTAGGGATGACCTGAAAGATAACTATATTATTAATTAATACATTATTTATTCACTTAAAAAAATAAAATGGTATATTTAATTTAGCCTTCAAAATTAATTCTAACACTTTCCTTTAATTTTAAAAATATTACATTTCTTAAAATTTATAAATACATTGAAGGATCACCTTGCAATACATTCGAAGATCATTTGTCATGGCTGATGTGATTTTACAATCTCTTGTTGATGACAAAAACTTCAACCATGTCCTCCTTCATTTGTTTTGAACACCCACGTTGCTATCACTCTTTCTTTTCTATCTTTCATCTTCAGCTTGAAAAGATTTTTCTTACATCTTTATCTTAAGTACTCTTTTTTTCATGCTTAGCTAATGGCATCTCATTATCATCTCTTCAATTCTCCTTTCTTTGACAGTTGAATTTGTCCAAACATGACCAGTTTTCTCCTCTTGTGATTGCTATCACATTTCCTCGATCAAATGTCTCTATCCAATGTTTAATTTTGTTAAAGATTTATATCAAGTTATTAAATTGGATTTCAATCAATTATTTATATTATTTTTTAATTCACACTCTTAACTGACTGAAAGCTTTTTGAATTTAAAACTTATATAAATTCACGTTAACTTATACTTAATTTTATTAATTAGAATAAAAATAGTAAAATTTAACTTCATGATTATTTGATCATTAAGAATCTAATGTCATGATAAAAAAACATTCTTAATCTAAAAATTTAAATTATTAAATAAAATTTTAAGATATAATTTATGGCCAACTCCTTATCAAATTATTGTCTTCTTCTTATCACGACGACTATTTAGTCATTTTTCATCTCCCTTAAAACCAGTTATTTCTTCTCTTCTTCGTACATGGTTTTTTTTATATTACCTCAATTTTTTTTTGTATTACCTCATCTTTTGTGTCAAACTTTATCAACTTGCACATGGTATTTTTTGGCCTCCTCTCTCTATCTCGATGTAATATTTTAATTTTTTTTATTAAATTTTATCTTATTGCACCTTCAGTTTTTTTTATTCTTTAGATGTCACTTGGTATTCTACATTCTATCGGGATTTCTCCCTTCCACACGCATGCACAAATCTTTTAAACACCTTATTAAACCTAACTAGCTTTGATAATCATGTTGGAAAAAATTGAGATATTAAATTTAGAATTCAAAATTAAAAAAAAAACCTTGAATTATGAGATGATAGAACTTAATAATACAATTGAAACCTTACATTAAGAAACATAAATGACTAGTTGAATTTGATATAATATGAATGAGATTTGTTCATAATATTTTGGGGACCGATTGAATTATTATGGTCCTGTTTATTTTATAGAAAATAATTTTTTAAAAATAATTTTTTAAATTTTATTGTGTTTATTTGTTATTAGAAAAATTAATTAATAGAGACCACTTTCCAATCAAAGAAAAATTTAACTTGATTTTCTAAAAAGTTTTTTCTTTTTATTTTTGGCGGAAAATATTTTTTTAAAAGTTGTAGAAAAATTAGAAATATCATGTTATTTGCTAATTATATCAAATTTGATCTTCATACTTTTGATTACTATATATTTTGTTAAATTGTTTTTTCAATTTCATCCCTTAGAATTTCTATATTAATTTTGATTTTTATTTTTATGATTATTATTTACTTTTTTCTTATTATTTTTTTAATTGAAATTTTTTATTTATCAGATTTGGTCTTTATTTTTTTATATTAATTTATTTTATTTAAAATAATTTATAAAATATTTTTTTTGTTTAATTTCATTATTTTTCAATGTTTTTATATGTTAGATTTTATCTATATTATTTTCATTGTTATTTATTTTATCTTAAATAATTTATGAAATTAAAATTTCTTTTTTAATTTTATTTTCATTCAACCTTTTAATTTATAAAATTTATTCTTTATTATTTTAATAAAATTTAAATTTATTTTTCAATTTATTTTTCATCACATAATCAAATATTGAAAATTATTTTTTAATTTATTTTTATGATACTATCAAATATTAAAAAATAATATACTTCTTAAAAAAAATTAAAAAAAATATCTTAAAAAAAATTACTTTCCAACAAAAAAAAATAAATATAAATGACATTTATTTATCTGAATTTTTCCAGTCGTATCTGGGTACCGGACAAGTCAACACCGGACATCCCATTGCTCGAGCCCTTGTGAAAATTTGTTCTTACGGAGACTCGAAGACAGGCCATTTGAAACAACACATAACATAATCTTATCACATGCAACTGCAGACCATATCTACAGTACCAAGTTCTGGTAATCGTACGGATAAAAGCTCAGTTCAGATATCACCTGTGAGGAGTAGAAGGAAAATAGGACAAAATTGTAGAGTAGCTACGTTGGTAATCTCAAAAAACAAATAAGGTGGAAGCATTGGGATCGTCTTACATTGTGATTGGTCTGAGCCAGTTAGCAATTGCAACGCAGACAATTTAGCTATTCAACGAGCTTGAGCCTTCATCTTCAACTGGTTAATCTTTTTGTCTTCCTATACCTCCTTTCATATAAAACATATTACCTCAAGACACCTTAAAATTATTTTAAAATCAAAAATTAATTGAATAAAAATAAATAAATAGAACCCGATTTATATTTTCAGATATTTTTATAGAAAAAAACCATCACTATTAAACACCTCTCATTAAAGGAACCTATGACGTTAAGATTAGCCATTTTTATCATGAAATTATAGTAAACTGACAACTTTCTTTCTCTATCACCATAATCAAGCAGACTTTCTCTTGCTTTTTTTATTCTAAAAAAAAAAAGATCAAAGTAAAACATCCAAAAACTAAAGTGATTGAAACAGAAGAAAAATGATAATATAGAAATAAAAAAGTGCTTTGTCACGCTAATTTTAGATTGGCCAACTCAATTTTTTATGTTTTACACTTTGGTCCTCTATCTTTTAATTGTGTGTTCCTATAACAAATCATAAGCAATCAATTATCAATTTGACAAAAAAAAAAAAGAAGGATGCAATTGAAAAAAATCCAGAAAAACAAAAGGAGGAGCTCTTTTGATTCCTATTTCTTTTTCCCACATCTTAGTGTACTGTATAATAATAATAAACATCTGAATCATAAACAAAGGATGGAAAACAATGAGGTGAATTGAAACAAAAAGAATTAGCGTGCCATGCTAACATCATATCAAAAGAAAATATCTCCTGGTAACAATCTATGCATAATGCCATGAAAGGGACTTGGTATAAAAGATTAGAAGGGTTCACTACGGATATCTAACCATTTAACACTAGCCACGTTATATCTTCCCTTCAGAATTTTATTTGCCCTTGCTTTACAACATGTCACAAGGCCTACAGTTTACGGTTCTTAAATTGAGTCTCACCCTCTGACCATAGGATACCTGCACAGTGTATCTGTTTTACTATTAGCAAACAGTGAAAGGAAAGACAGTCCATTAAATGAGTTTCAGCTGCAAGAGTGAGTCAGAACCTTAGATCAAAGAGTGATGCTTGATGGACCTCAAACTTCAGCTGAAGAAGAACACTCAGCTTGATAATTGATCCCAATCATCCAGTACCTAGTTAAGCCATTCAGCATCTCCACCAGGCAGATCCAGCATTGTAAATGTGCTTGCCATCATCCCATGAAATCTGGCATGCCTGAAGACCAATTGCAACGTTTGGTTCCTTTCCGTGACATAAAACCCACTCTTCAACAGCTATTGCTTTATCATCCTCACTGGTGTATTGCTTTTTGTATTTTCCAAATGGATTACAACCCGGACTGACCATTTCTGCAACTGCAGCTGGCATGTACATTGAGTCACCCACCAGAGGTGCACCGAGGGCAGCCAGTT
Organism: Populus ilicifolia; assembly: GCA_015708895.1. Lineage (NCBI taxonomy): Eukaryota > Viridiplantae > Streptophyta > Magnoliopsida > Malpighiales > Salicaceae > Populus > Populus ilicifolia. The sequence goes on from SRLM01000905.1 coordinate 1,340,382, forward strand.
GAGCTCGTATCTGCACCATATGACTTCAATGTTATAGCCAAAGTAACCATTATATCCCCACTAGATATTCCATCTATGAACCAAGTAATATAGAAGCTAACTATCAATGCCAATCGCTGACTTACTGCTGAGAGACTCTAAGATCATGATTTGAGAAATGCAGATCCATATGACTTTTGAGTTTTCTCATTGGAAAATCTTGTCCAGATCATTTAGTGAATGCTCATGGTTCAATGAGGATATGCAGCAAATGCTAAATTTTTGCACAGAATGCATAAGATACATATTCAATCAAAATACATGAGAATTATGACTCAACTTGCATAAGATACATATTCAATCAAAATACATGAGAATTATGACTCAACTTGTATAAATATATAAAAAAAAAAATAGAGAGAGAGAGAGAGAGGATTATGACTTGCAAAGAAAGAAAAGGTAAGCTGAATAACCTGATGTGTACGGCCAGTCAAAAGGTTGATTTTACACTCGTATGCATGATCCTTTGAGGGCCACCCACAGTCTTGAACACGATATTTCTCTTCCACAACAGCATCTGGCCAAGGAACTCTCTTGCATTCCATGACCTCAAGTTGACATAAATGCCAACCTTTTATAAATTCTGCATGCCATAAAAGCTTTTATTTCAAATTTATACCACAACCACCTCGCAGAAAGACTACTGATTACACAGTAGTTCTGCCACCTTCAATAAATAAATGAGCACGATGACAAACCAATATCATTTCAAAAAGAACTGGCTAAAGATATTCGCTCGGAAAGTTGTGCCCTATCCAGTTGTAATAATTCAAAAGAGCCTCTAATTAGAATGCAACTCTTAACTAATTTCCTGGTATGGGTTTCATGGTATCAGTTGGCGAGGCATTTGAATGCAAACTGGAAGGTATAAAGGATAGAGGAGAGGCACTTTCTAGAGGCATATAGCCTTTACGACACTTGATGACAAGTACTTGGTAAGTCAAGTGTACATTATGCCAAGGTAATATCCAGGAATAACACTGCCTGAGTCGCAACGTCATCAATTCAATGCTTGATGGAGATGATTACCTTCTGAAACAAGTCTCGGAGCCATATTAATAGGACGCATGTAGTGGTTAACTACACCAATGGGCACAGGAGATGCAGCAAGTGCAATATAAAGCTTCTTCACCGTTTTCTCCTGATGACAGCAAAAAAGATGTGGTTGAATTAAGGGCCTTGAGATGCACTTAAAACTTCGTGACCATCTACTTCTGGGAGTGGTGACCTTGGTGATAATATGCTGAAGGTCCTGCACTTCTGGAGGGTGGCCTGCCCAGCACCCAAGCTAACCAATCAAACATTTGTATGTAAGATATAGTATCAGAAACTTACTCTGATTTTTCCGTGGAAAACTGAGCAGTCCTCCTTGCTCCTGGCTAACACAACACTACACATGAAATACACACCATTATTTACTCTTCATGATAACTATAAGAACAACAACATAATTCTATCAGAGTGCATACCAGCCTTCTGTGCAGTTATCAATCTGATGGGTAGTCCTTAATGGGGCTGTCAATCCCAACGCACGAGTCGCGAAGGTGGCACAACTTTCTTCTATGTTGTCTGTAGTTCCTCCAACCTAAATGAAGTTCATGTTTACATATCATATAAGCAATCAGTTCACTGGTGTAAATGGTGAAAAGCACAAAGTGACTGTAGATTTCATTCATAAAATTAAGCATGGCTCCAAACTCATGCACTGTGAACAGACAAGAGCTCATCAAGGCTTGACAAGTCTTAGTTTATTTGGAGCAAAGGCAGAAGCTGTTAATTTATTTTCTTTTGAGAATATCCTGTATCGTCATAGTTAGTATTTTATATCAAATCCAAAATTATGAAAATAGTTTCTTTACCAGAATCCAGACTGTTGCTCAAGCCAAATCAACAAAATCGATAAACTAATGCATCAATGCCATACCGATGTACCAGCAGGTTTGTCCAAAACAACAAAAGATTCAGTCACATGTATAATTCTTGATTTCCAATCAATGTCATAGCACCTGAAGACAATTAGAATGTCAATGAGTATCAATTTAATGGAAGATGGCAGTAAACCTCCACCTAATATTGTGTTTACCTAGGGAAGCGTTTTGGGTGTACATGAACACGCAAATACATTCCAGCTTCAAGAAACTGATCGACATGGGTTATCCGGAAAGTTTTCTGTGCTTCTCGTACTGTTTTCCCTTTGATAGAAGCTCTCTTCTTTAGAACTGATTGTGCTGTAACTTCTTCAAATACCCTAATCTGCTCAGAAGTTGCTGTTGGAGGTGGCTGTGGGCATACAAGAGCATAATGTACAGCTCCAAAATGGATAAGATCTGCAACAAACCTTCAAAGAATGTAATTTGCTATGTATCACTCTATCTTGATTAATAATGATGTTCATGCTGTGCAAAATTTTGGAATGTGTGTTTTAACATCAAGAAAAACATTTAGAATACAAGAGAACAGCACTTACAGAGGAGGAAGGTCCAGAGCTTTACAGATATAGTCTAGAACAGGACCTTCTTCTGAAACAACCAAGTGTTCAATTCTTGGTGGGCTATTGTGAGAGGGGCACGGAAGCAAACGGGTATATTCCGGGTAACTGAAACAAATTAAGTCTCCAAATTCACTATCGACAAGATTAGGCGACATCAAATGTATATTGCAACAACAAATGAATTTCAAATTAAATGTGGATAACAAGACCAAAAAAGGAATGGCAAGCTCAATTAAATAAGGCCTCAAAGGGCTATCAAGTGTTTTAATTGAAGGCTAATAAGAAGGTAGATTGTGTAGAAACCTCTCTTCTTATCTTCCGTTAAATTTGGCTAAGATCCCACGTTTCTACAAGTAGGAGCAACTTCTCTGTTATCACTAAATTCCAACTCACTCCTTCCATAGAATCAACTTTCAATAGTAGAACACGATACCTTCTTCGAGCAAACAGCAACTTCATGAAGGGCCATTGCTAATACCTTATCAAAAACCTTACAAAAGAAAACAAATAAAACTAATACTTACAATACCTCAACAACTCTTTGAAACTAAAACTCAAAACTTTTCAAAGACATTACAACTCTCAAATATCATAATTTCTTCAGAAACCAAAAATGCTCGCTATTTTCAGGTCAACTTTCCCCAAAGCCAAGATATGCAGGAGCCATTTTTTGCTCTTAAAATTGTTCAGTACATTCACTTACACCACGGATAGCAACTAAACCAAAAACTGAAACTTTTCAAAGACATTACAATTCTCAAATACAATACATCATCATAACATGTGGTAAGCCTCAACTTTCTTATCATCATACGAAGAGCAAGCCATGGTACCAAAAATTTACCTCTTACTCCAAACAAAAACATTAATGATTGAAACTTTAACCAAACCAAGCTAAAATATAAGAAACCAGTTAAAATAAACGGACTGTAAAGAATACCCATTAACAGAAGAAGTGGCAGTTGTGCTAGCAATATCTTGCTTCAATGATTCGCAGCTGAACTTCCTTTTACTCAGAGAGCACCAAACCAAAGCCTTCTTGTTGAGAGAATAAGCCCTGGTGGATGCTAGCGTGCGCAGGAGGGTGACTGGTGCACTAAAACTCCTGTAACTATAGCTAAAGATTGAAGCTAAATTCAGCGAAGCCATTGTTCACAGTTTGCTTGGAGTGAGCGCAGCCATGAAGTAGTGAAGGTGTTAAAAGGATGGGTTTTAGAAGGCATGTCGGTTCTTTCACCAAACGACGGGTCATATAATATTTCGATTTTGTATGTAAATGACATGTCATTCAAATAAAACTGGCGCTAAATGCCATATTGGTTGTCCACAGGTGACAAGTCATTCAAGGTTGCTGTGAAGGGCAGAAAATTTTGGTAGTGCATGGTGAAAACCAATTTGCATATTTTATCTCGAAAGTATAAGAATTTATTTAATGTTTATGTCTTCTTTATTCAATCAAATATACTTATATCCTTTTATATTTATTTTTTTTATTTTACAACATTAACCAAATGCAATCTTGTAGACTTTATCTTATTTCTTTCCTTTATGTTTTGAAAATAAATGTATAAGTAAATTATAAAAATTTATGTCATTAATCCCAATAAATTATCTTAAAAATAGCATCCATCGGTGTAGCATATCTAGTTTTATATAAGTTGTAATAATTTTTTTTCCTCTTAAACAAAAATATGTAATTATAGTATCAATATAAATCAACTCTCATCATTTTTTTTAAATACAAAATTAATTCCTTTGATAGAAAATAGCACTATTGTTATACCCTAAATTTTTAGAAATTAATCACCTAGTTGTTGATTAATTAGATTTGTATTGGATTTTGGTGCTCATTTTACATGTATAAATGTTGCAATCATATAAATCTAAAACAAACTTATAAGATTTTATTTCATGATTTTAATATAAATTTATTTATTTCATATTTTATAATCCCCAAATATCTTCATTACTGCAATAAGAAATATTTACTAGTTTGCTATTTTACGTATAAATTGCTCATGTTTTAAAAATTATATAACAAAGTCATTAAATTATTTTTTAAATAATAAATTTATTTTGTTTTATTTATTAAGGGTAGAATAATATTTTTAACTTAATCTATATATAAGCTCTTTGTATTTAGGCTAAATGATGTATTTTTCGCAAATAAATAAAAAGAAGAATTCTAGCCTCCTTCTCTTTTATATTTGTATTTTTATATGTAAACCGAATTGTTTTAATATAATATCGAAGTAAGTTTTATGGAATGAGACATAATATTAAATATAAATTTTAAGGATCTAACTTGTTTTAACATGGTATTGTTCATTAAAAAAATTAGAGTGATATTTTTTCTTTCACTTCTATAAAATTTGATATTTTATCTTTCCTTCAGCTTCTATAATTTGATATTTGCATTCAATTTTTGCAATTATTTTAGTATTTCATCTTCCTTCAACTTTTATAGTTTGGTATTTGTATTCAGTTTCTGCAAATTTATTTTGTGTTTTGAAGTAATCATATAACTTAAAGAAGATATTTATTTAGTTTATGTAATCTCTATTCAGTTTTTGCAATTTGGTATTTTATTTTATATTGCTTTTGCATTTTGATTCTTTATGATTGTTGATTATAGCTACTGAAAGAAATTATTTGCTTTACTCTGTGAGTATGAGGTTGGATGGAAGAAAGTATTTGTATTAGAGCTATGTAATGAGAAATTTCTTTAAGAGTAAAAGGATGTGAGAATATGTTAGTAGAATCTATGTGGTACCTAAAAAGACTGAAGAAGGGGATGTTGTTTCGATAAATGTATAGGAAGCAAACAATACAAAAATTATTACATAGATTAAAAATTTCATTGAGCATTTTATAGGAATGTGGTTGGCAAAGTATGATACAACAAAGAAGGTTTAGAATAATTTGCAATTGTTATTCACGTAATCAAATTTTGCTAAACAACATCAATTAGAGAATGATATATAAGATCTTTATGAGAAGAATATGAGTATTTAAGAGTTTTATTTTGGCATGACATATTTCTTTAATCAATTGGCTCTTATAGAATCTATAGAATTAAAGGCATGTGGTGCCTATATTAAGCATATAGAGCAGCAATGATTTGTATATTTTTTAACAACACTTCGCAGTAATTTTGAAGGACTTAAAGGTTCAATTTTGCATCACTCTTCAATGTCTTTTGTTGACTCTATTATCAGGGAGTTATTGACTGATGAAATACATCTTTATTCTTATTCTGAAATTATTTATGCTTCAAATTCTTTTGTACTAGCAATACCCTCTAAGTTATTTTTTAATCATCAGAATAAACCTAACATAAAAGTTGGCTTCCATGAGTGCAGTTTCTGTAAGCAGAAAGGTCATTAGAAAACTTAGTATCCTAAGTTGAGACAACAGAATCAAACATAGAAATATGGTTGCTAATCATAATGTAATGTTCATAGACCACCTCAGGGTTATAAACCACCACATTAAAATACTATAGTAGTAGCTTTATCAAGCTCTATCACCAATCCGAGTACTCTAGCTGAGCAATTTTAAAAATTTCTTTCCTTACAACCACAAGTAATGTCTGCTTCTTTTTTTATATATCAATTACCTTATAACTTTTTAATTATGTCATATTTTAAATGGGTGTTGGATTCTAGTGCTTCCCATCACACGTCTCTAGATTCTTCATCTTTTACTTCTGTATCCCCTTTATCCTTCATTTTTGTTATGATTGTTTATGGCACTTTTATGTCCTTAATAGGTATTGGTTTTGTTGTCACATCTCACTTGTCTTGCAATAATGTTTATCTTATTTTGAAACTCAAATTAAATCTTACTTTTGTTAGTTAAATATGTGATTTTAGTAATTATTTAGTCATATTTTTCTGGTTCTTTTTATTATGTTAGGATCTGCAGTCTTAGAAGCTTATTAGGATAGGTCGTAGGGAGAATGGACTATATATTTTGAATGAGTTAAAAGTGTTAGTTGTCGTTGCTACTATTATTACTACTATTGATTTGTCTTCCTTTTGTTTAAATCTTTTATCTTCTAGTTTTTATTTATGGCATTCTCGTCTAAGTCATTTTTGTCTTTTTATTTAAGATTTTTTGCATCCATATGAGCTTTAAGAAATTTGAACATTTGTGGTATTTATGATTGTAGTAGATATAAGCTAACAAAATTTTTCACTTTACCTTTCAATCGAATTCTGTTTCATTTTTACCTTTTAATTTGATTCATTTTAATATAAGATAACATTCTCTTATTGCTATAAAACAAAGGTCTTGAAATTATATTTCATTTATAGATGATCATACTCATTATAATTGAGTTTATTTAATGAAACATCATTTTAAATTCTATGACATATACATAGCATTTCAAGCTCCTATGAAAACTTAATATTTTACTGTGATCAAATGATGTATATGTGATTTGGATTAGGAATACAATTCTAATAAATGTTGTTAATTGTTTGCCTTAGATGGAACTATTCATTAAACTTTTTGTACATATACTCTTGAGCAGAATAGTGTTGTTAAAACATAGGCATATTATTGAAACTACTTGTTCTCTCTTGTTATCTACGTCTATTCCTAGTGAGTTTTAGGGAAAAGTTATCCTTACTGCTCTAAGCTTGATTAATACAATTTCGTCTTCTCATAATTCAATTTTTTTCCTTTTAAAAAATTATATGGGTATGTTCTTGATTATTTCTCATTTAAAGTGTTTGGTTGTACTTGTCTTATTCTTCATCCCTGTGAAGAATATAGTAAGTTATCCTCTCGATCTGTTATTTGTGTATTTTTGGATTATGGTGAAGGTAAAAAAGGGCATCTTTGTTTTGATCCAATAACTTAAAAACTTTATGTGTCTAGCCATATTGTCTTTCTTGAGCATATACCTTTCTTTTCAATTCCATCTACTTCTTATGGCTTGACCAAACTTGATATTATTCATATAGACCTGTTTTTTTTATGATTATAATAGTTTATCATCTCAGGTTCTTAGTACCTCAGATACTCTTTTCCATATTCAATTAATTTGTACTTATTATTCTGCAAGTACTGACACTTTATAATTCGGTATACTTGAATCTTTATTCTTATCTACAACCCCTCAAGCTTCTTCTGAGATTATGGATCTACCTCTATTTTAATCCTCACACATTTGCAATTCCATAAAACCATCATATTTTGCTTATTCTTGTTATTCTTCATCTTTTACTTTCCTTTTAACTTTTATCATTATCTTTGTGAGTTGTTTTCCTATAAAGAGGTCATTCTTGATCCTTTTTGGCATCAAGTTATGGATGATGAATTTTATGCTTTATATAAGATAGATACTTGAGATTTGGTCCCTCTACCTCTTAGTAAAAGTGTTGGTGGTTGTCATTAAGTGTACAAGATCAAGACTAGTTCTAATAAATCTATTTAGCAATATAAAGTTAGGTTTGTTGCAAAAGGATACTCTCAATGGTATGGTATGGATTATAAGGAGACATTTACCCCCTATTACAAAAATGACTACTATTTGTACTCTTATTACTATAGCTTTAGTTCGTCAATCGCATATCTCACAACTTGATGTTAAAAATACCTTATTGAATAGAAATCTTCAAGCAGAAGTTTACATGATGCCTTCTTCTAGTGTTTTACATGACTCTAGGTATCTATGTAAGCTCAAGAAAATGTTATATGGTCTCAAACAAGCACCTTGAGGTTGGTTTAAGAAATTTTATCATGTGATCTCATCTTTTAGATTTGTTTCTAGTAATTATGACTCTACTATTTTTATTAAGTGCATTGATGTAGGTAGTATTATTTTTTATATATATATTAATGACATGATTATTACTGGTAATGACATTAATAGTATCTCAATTTTGAAAACAAAATTAACTAGACAGTTTGAAATAAAGGATTCTCTTCGATATTTCTTAGGTATTGAGGTAGCTTACTCATCTAAAAATTACCTTCTTTCTCAGTTAAAATATATTGCAAATATTCTTGAGTAGGCTAAACTTACTAATAGTAAGACTATAAACACTCCCGTTAAAGTTAACACAAGATATTCTTCTTCTTCTGATGGTTTGCATTTGACAGATCCTACTTTATATTGTACTATTATTGAAAGCTTGGTATATCTTACCATTACTTGTCCAGTTATTGTATATGTTGTTTGTCAGTTTGTTGTTTCTCCTACTAATGTTCACTAGGCAACTGTTGTTCGTATTTTGTGATATCTTTAAGTTACAGTCTTTTAGAGCTTTTTACTTTTATCTACCTTTTTACTGGAGTTGCGTGCATATTCTAATGCTGATCATGGTAGTGATCCTATAAATCACAAATAGTTACTAGTTTTTGCATCTTTTTATGTGATTCTTTTATTTTTTTAAAAGAGTAAGAAATAATTTATTTTTTCTCAATTCTCAACCAAAATAGAATATCGTGCTATGACATTTACTACTAAAAAGATTATTTGGTTACTTGTAGATATGGAATTTTCACTCTCTCATCGTATTCTTATGTATTGTGACAACCAGAGTTCTATTTAAAATACTCATAACTTGTTTTTTCATGAACAAACTAAACACAATGAGATTGATTGTCATCTTACTTGTTATTATCTCAACCCTGACATCATTACTTTGCCTTTTGTTTCTTCTTTTTTATACATTGCAAATTTCTTTACCAAGTCACATTCCATTATTCATTTTTGTTTTCTAGTTGGTAAACTCTAGATATTGGTAGCTACCACATCATAAATTTAAGGGGAAATATTAAATAATATAGTTATTTTATTTTATTTATTAAGTATAGAATAATATTTTTAACTTAACATATTTATAAGCTCTTTCTATTTACATTAAATAATGTACTTTTCATAAATAAACAATTTTAGAGCCCTTCTCTTTCATGTTTATATTTTCTCTCTGTTAATTTAATTATTTAAACAGTATTTATGTTTCATATTGATACTATTCTAGTTTACCCAATCTAAGTTAGGAGTTAGAGTATATTATTATACAATTTCAATATTTTGACTATCCATTAAATTGTATTTTAATTATTTATAAAATAAAAATGCTAAAATATTGTTTTATTATTATTAAGGAGTGGAGATGCTAACCCCTAGTTATTATTCTTGTAAATGATAAAAAAAAATGCTTATCAATGAATTATTGGTATCTTAAAAAAAGAGTATATATTTTTATATATTTTATTTTTCTATGCAAAACCTAAACATCTACCTTGCCAAATATAAAATACTAGGCCATCTCTAACTGAGCTCCTAAATGGATAGTTAAAAATAAAAAGGTAATATTTTAGTTTTTCTTGTTTTTTTATTCTTTAAGAGAAAAATTAAATAAAATGCTAAAATGTATTTTTTTTCACAAATACTATTCCTACATATCCTTTAAAAAAGCTAAAACTAATAAAGTGGGACCATCAAAAAAATAAATCAATTAAATATAATCATGCAAAAAAATAACATTAAAATTATTTAAAAAATAAAATACTTATTTATTTCAATTTAATAAAATTGACTTTTCAAATAGTTTTTTTATTAAAATATATGTAATTAAAAATTTATATTTATATTTATATTATTCAAAATACTATTTTATTATTTTACCTCTTTGAAATAGCATCTTCATGGGAGATGCTGTGACAGGGGGGGCATTTCTAGATTCTTTTTAAATCTCGAAAATGTAACGGTAACCCTACCACAAGAGTCGGCAAGCTGCACTCAATGTGTGGTAAAAAAATAAAAATAATGATTAATTGCTTGAGAGACTTCTGCTAGTATTGTTAATGCAAGGCCTCAATTGCTAGCGAAGCTGCCACAGGTAACCGACTGCATTTACTCTTTCTTCTGACTCCCTGCTCTCTATCCCTACGGGGTAGAGCTAGAAATAAATTCTGCAGAGGCCATTATTCAAGGCTTAACCAGCTCATTCGGCGAGGCTTTCTGCATAGCATGTGACAGATGTGTGAGCATGACAACGTTCTTCTGTGCTGATCACATCACAAACGAGAGATTTGATAAGAATTCGATAATAAACTGAACTAAAAAACAACGAAAACCTCTGACATTCATCTTGTGTAACAGCTTCAATTAAGGGATATGTTGAGCATCTATAAAGCTTGTAATGTTACGCACAGATTAAATGTTTCTCGATACAATTAATGTTTCGATTCAAGGATAGTTCCTCTGCATCCACTCATCCAAGATTTTGATGTGAAATCTTCTTCTTCTTCTTCTTCTTCTTTTAATGAATATCGAATAACTTTATTAATGGAGAGGGGCGATACATAACAAGCCACATCAAGTGAAAGGCACTAAAGAAGCAAGAACATTGAAGATAGATAGCTTGAAGTTAATAGTTCATATGCATACAATTAGAAACGGGTGTTTATGGATTAAGAAGGTTGACGGAAATTATCAATACACATGAATAGACTTGTTTAGAGATTCAGAAGTCATCGTTATTTGATTTAATAAGCTAGTTCTGACGAGTTCCATGTGCAAGCCAGGTCCTGGACACGCACCAACCACACCCCCCGTCCTCTCTTTTTTTTTTTTTTATTAGATATTGATGATGGTATATATTTTTATAAATATTTTATTTTGTATTTTATAAAAAAATTAAATGTGTCAAATAATTATCTCAACTAATAATTTAATTTTTAAGTAAGAATTTAAAATATAATTATATTATTTTTTAATATATTTTTTAAAATAAAAAAATATTTAAACTTGAAATTTATACATGCTCATAATTTTTTATATTTAATTTTTATAAAATAAATGAATATAATAAGATTTAAATCTGTAATTATTTGATCATCAAGACTTTAATATCATATCAAAAAACTAAGATAATTTATATTATTTTTTAACACATACTTTCTAGAGAAAATTTTTTATTTGAATTTAAAACTTGTAAAGATTCATATTTTTTTATCATATAAATAAAGATAATAAAACTTAAAATTATAATTTTTTTATTATTAAAATTATCTTCATTAATAATTTAAATTCATAAATGAATGAGATATGATTATATTACTGTGAAAGGATAAGGGTAGAGAGAAATATAAAGATGTCAATCATGCTGTCTATTCTTTTACTATTTTCTTCGATTCATCTATGCTTGTATGCCCTATTTTCCCAAATATAGAATTTAGAATTTTTGTGTATCCATTGCTTGATTTGGTTTTATATTCCGAATCAATGCCGAAGCATATGGGATGCACATAAATGATTTATGATGTGAGAATAGAAAGTTAGCATGGAAGATTTAAAGTTCTTGTTTAGACTTTCAAAATTAAGGAATTAAATTAATATCTTTTGAGATACTTTGAGATTATTTTCTCTCATTATCTAACCATGGACATCGATATGATATTTTTGACATCATACTAGATTTTACTAGTTTATTCCTATGCTTTCATTGCTGCTGGATTTAAATTTTTTGAAACATAGGAAAATAAATCTTAGATAATAATTTTTTTTGTTATTATTATTAAACTTTGTATTAATAATTTAAACTTAAAAAAAATCTTGGCTTGATTTTTTAATTAACTTGAATTTTAAATTAAGTCATGAGAGATATTTTAATGTGATCTGGTTAGATGGATAGATAAAAAAAATAAAAAAAAGACGTTTGGTTTATCTAACGAATCTATTAAAATTATAAATTGAATTATACACTCTATTGAATTAAATTTTTTATTTTATTTCATAATAAAAAATATAAAAATTAATTTACAATCAATACAATTCAATAAAAATTCAATATAAAAAATAAATATAAAAAAATAAATGGCCACTTGAAAAAGCCATTGGCATGCATGATATTTGTCGTCAGTCAACTCAAAGTTAATAATATCCAGCCTCTGGTCTTTAACTCACAATCTCCGCATGATTTCCATGCATTAATTATTGTGCTTCGACAGGAAGTTATTAAACAAACAATTAAAAGGTATATTAATTTAATTTACTGTTCATTAAATATTTCTTTTAGTTGTTTTTAGTGATGTTGTCCTAGAATTATAGGGACGGTGGCTTAAAGGGGGTCAAAAAAACATATACGATGCTTGTAGGGATGATTTATCACCCTATTTAAAACAAATCATATCCAAATTTAGGACACCATGATTTAACAATTGATCGTCGACCGTTTTCCCCTAATCTCTCATCTCTCTAGCTGGCATACACACTATATAATTTTTTTTTTTGATTCACGTGGGGTGTCCGGGCCAGTTTACACGCACCACGACTAATCCCTACGGCCCACTGAATATCCTGCAAACCCAGTAAGCATGTAAGGCACCGCGGGGGTGACAGGCGTGCCCGTCAGGGCTCGAACCCAGGTGCAGTGGAAGGAGACAAGCCTTTTCTACCGTTAGGCCAACCCTAAAATGCCACTATATAATTCATTAATTAATTAATTAAAGAGCTTGTTTTTTATTACAAAAGTATATATAATTAAATGGTCAACAACTCCCATTTTCTCCACCACCACACAAAACCAGAATCACTTACATGCCTCTACCAATATTCATTTAGTTTCTTCACCTGGGCAATATGACTGCTTTTAGGGGATTCTTCATGACAACCGTGAAAGCAAAAGCCTCTGTCGGGTCGGGTGGAGCATTCGGTGCGGGTAGCCACTTGAAAGCTTGCACCATTCTAGCAAGCATTAAATTCACATGCAACAAACCAAGAGCCAACCCTGGGCAAGCCCTCCTCCCGGCTCCAAATGGCAGCATCTTCACCCTGCCCTTCGTTCCGGTCATGTCTACGTTGACACCATCACCGTCTATGAACCTCTCGGGCCGAAATATACCCGGATCCTTCCACAAACTCGGATCCTCAGTCATCCATTCAATGTAGAACTCAACATTCACATTGCTCGGAATCTTGTAGCCACCAAGCTCCGACTCCTCCGTCGTGGCGTGTGATAACGTGAAATGCGCCGGAGAATGTACCCTTAGTGTCTCCTTAACCACTGCGTTCAGATAGTTCAATTTCTCCACATCTTCTTCGTTGATTACTCTATCTTTGCCCACAGACTCAACAATCTCTCGATACAACTTTTCTTGAATGTCTTGGTTAAGGACTAATTCAAGAAAAACCCATTGTAGCACACTTGTGCTAGTATCGATTCCAGCAACAAACAACTCTGAACAAACTGTAACAAGCTCTTCTTCTCCCAAAAGACCCCTCCCCGGTGCATTAAGGGTAAAAAGTGAATCAACATAGGCTGCACCAACTGGACTCAACATTTCCATTTTAGGGTTTTCACCTTTCTCTACAAATGCTCTTCTGTTCCTTATCAGAGGAACCAAGCACTCAATTTGAGCCTTTCTTAAATCCTTTGCCTTCTTCATTTGCTTGCGAAAGAAGGGAGTTAGAATAGGCAAGAAATCGGGAAGTTGTGGTATTGTTATTAGCATGACATCTTTAGTCACGTTATCTATATCATGAATCCAATGTTCAGATATTTTTGCTCCGAAGCAAATAAATACTAGAATGCTACAAACAGTGAATCTACAAACATCCATTACATCTACATACCCGTTTTCTAAAGCTTCACTTTTGAGCCTCTTCATGTGACTCTCCAACGCCCATTCTCGTATCCAACTACACTGTTTGATCCTGACCGGGCTTATCAATTCCGTGACAAAGTTCCGACGAAGTGTCCGCCAAAGAGGTCCATATTCAGCTGAGTTGACGGCACATTTCCCGACACTGAACACCAACCGGATCGGTGAGTCCGGTGGCCGACTAGCAAAGATGGGGCCTTTTTGAACAAGGGCTTCATGGATTAGGTCAGGGCTAGTGACTATAACTAGAGTACTTTGGCCCATTTTCATGGAGAAGATTGGACCGTATTTCTTACGTAAATCACGAATGACGAAGATGAAATGACGCCGTTCAAGCATTATTTGAAACAAGTTGCCCACAAGAGGCCAACCTGGTGGTCCTGGTGGCAAGTTCTTGGCTCCGCCGCCGTTGACGACAGAGAAGCTCCGCCACCATATACCAAGAAAAAAGAGTGTTAGACCGAGAATAAGAAGATCTATCAACTCCATGATTAGGTAGAGAAGGATGTGAGTTATACAATGCACAGGTTACAAGCGATTCTCTTATATAAAGAGAAATTGATCATAGGAAATGAAAGTCTGATCTAACCACCCACATTTATGCAATGAATTAAATGAAAAACACAGAAAAATTAAAAAAAAAATTGTTTAGAATTTGTGTATTGTACCTGTAGCTAGCGGTGCTTGGTGGTAAGAAAACGACGCATGAACAGCAATGGAAGGAGGGAGTAATTGTGAATTGGACACCCGCAAGTAAAATACAAAAACACGTCATGTAAACAACATGTGGAGGACAGAAAGGTTATTCCTCAACTTGATTGCCAGCAACCGAGAAGGTTCCAAACTTGGCATTTGCGCTTAATGACTCTGCCCGCGTCCACCGCCTCTACCAAACTTAGTTTAGAGCCCGTTTACGCGGCTGCAGCTGCGTTTTAATTAAAATATAGTTTATAGTTGTTTGATAAATAAAAAAAATTAATTTATGGTACATAAATCCTATAGTATTATTGATATATTAACAATAATAATGATATTTATAGTACTTTTTTATAATTTTTTACAGTGATATTTATAATAATTTTTTTAAACTCTATAAAATATATATGTACATAGTTGTGTCGTTAGTAACCCTGTCAATGATATTTTTTAAAAAATATATTGAACAAAAATAAAAAAAATATAGCAGTGATATTTATAGTGATACTTTTTCAATTCTATAATATATCAATGGAGTTGTGTCTTTAGTAACCCTATCAATAATATTTAAAAAACAAAATATTAAACAAAAGTAGAAAAAAATAAAAATAAAAATTAAATATTTACTATAAATTTAAATATTTATACATTTATATATAATAAATCCAAAATAAAAGTGGGGCCGGATAAGGAAGCTAGTCATTGCTAGGATCATGGGGTCAATTAGAGAGTGCACATGAACCACCCATATGTGATCTCATCTTCCTAACCAATCGATGAAGTTCTTTATAATTAGCAATGACTTATTCATATTTATCATTATGATGGATCGTTCGATCATGTATTCGTAGATATAACATTATCACAAACTCTAAAGTTTAACTGCTCAAAATTTAATGCGAGCATATTCCAATGGTCAAAAAACTACAAGTTGTTTGCAAGTTTTTGGTCACAATATTAAAGAGTTTTTACATCTAATTTCTATCGTGTCCATTAAACAACTTTGCCTCCAACCATAAATCAAGATTGATATCCTAGAAAGAAAAAAATAAATTCATTAAATTCAAGGATATAATAACTTATGAAAAAAATAATTGAAAACCAATATACATATCACAAAGTGCTGAGCTTAGCTATCAATGAATTATTATATCCTTTTTTAGCTATCTTTACTTCGCATGTGTGTGTCAATAAAAAGCTTTATCAAAAGCTTAGCTCATGTCCAGGAACTATAGCCTATAATAAAAAAAAATTAGTTAAATATATTTATAAAAAAACTAATAAAAATAGATGTAATGAAAAAATTATACCATTTGCTTCGCATGCAAAATAAACAAAATGAAACAGCAAATGTGCGTGGTAATGAAATTATGAACATGTCGATCGTCAATATTCATATTAGACTATGATTGTCTAGTGAAATGCGTGGATGTCATGTGCTAACTAGATTTTGCCTAAACAGCCTGTAAGATGCATGGTCGTCGAAAATCTTTCTAAACTGCCATGTCATTCTAACTTAAAAGCTCTCATTTTTTTGTCTCTCTTTTGCGCCTCGTACTAGAAATCACACAACCTATATCATACAAATTAATTATCTATTAGTAAATGAAATATAAAATTTTAATATTTAGAATAAAAAATATCATGAATTTGATCTTACCTAGTTGCAACATGATTCTCTAAAACCTTCCTCACAACACTATTTTTATCTCTCTTCCATTCAAAATTTTTCTTAAAGTAGAAATTTCTAAAAGAAAATTTTCAATAATTTCAACAAATGATCCAAATTAACATAAAAAACTTTAAGTTAATACTAATTTTAAAAACCATTTATCAACCTGTGGTTTTTATTTAGGATGCTTAGAAACATGGTTCCATTAAAATAATAAAATTTTCATCGATGATTTAAAGGTCATCGTTATTATTCTAATATCCTTAATATTTATAAACCTAAAATTGCTTTCGTGAAATGATATTATTTTTTAAAAGATTATTTAACATGTTGTTGTGAAAGCAAAACAAACTTATATTGAAAGATCATTATTCCACTAGATCTCATACTTACAATAAATGAATTTTGATTTGAAGGGACCCCTTTAAAGTTATTATGGCCTTGCACTTGACAAGCTTATGTCTGAAGTCACCATTATTTCTAGAAGAATTAGCAATGATTATGTCCTCGAGACATGCAATAGACTTTCCCATATAAATCTACACAAATTAACAAAACAAATTAAACAATTTTTATTTAAATAAAAACAAATCAACAACATCTCTCCTATACAAGAGTCTACTTAAAAAATTTAAACCTGCAAATAAACAATATATATGTCATAAACCAATTAATTTTATTCAATTTCTTCTAACAATTTATCATAATTTAATTTTGTTAAAAAAATCATTTCCTTTGTGATGATATTGTTAATCATAACTTTACAACAAATTATTGTAAATTTATAAAAAATAAAAATAATTAATAAAATCAATCCTACACATTTAATTAAAACTAGAAAACAAAATAAATTAAAAAAGAACTAAGATTCAACAAAATAATACAAAAATTATTTCAATCATAACTAAAATTCAGCAAAATTATTTCTAAGTGATAACATCTACAATCCTAGATTTATATAAATTTATTGTAAATGGAATAAATACAAAATAAAAATAAAAATAAAAATAATTAATCCTATACACTTAATTGAAATTGAACAACAAAGTTGAAAAAAAGAGAGCTAAAACTCAATAAAATAATGAAAAAATTATTTCAATAACGACTAAAATTCATGTCATTTAATAATTCATAAAATTATTAAAAACAAAAAATTAAACAAAAATACTTATAAAAAACAAAAACAATGAAAAAAAAAAGAAAAAGGAATAAACAATTTTCTTATCTTAATAGCATGCTTTATTTTGGCTTTAATTAAAAAAAAAAGAAAAAACATGATTAATAAACTCAAAAAAAATAAAGAAAGACAACATATCTTTGAAGGAAAAGAGAAGCGAGTGTTTGCTCTTTAGTGAGAATAAGAGATAGAATAAGAGAGAGAGAGAGAGATGTGTGAGAGAGAAGATAAAGTCTCGAACTGCCATGAACATGGTCTTTTATTTTAGTTTTTACCAATAAAATTACCAATAAATAATTAAATATAAATACTTTTTATAGTTCCTTAATGATTCCGCCTATAAAGTTAAATGAGAATTTTCGATAAGTAAAATTTTTCAGAAATCCTCTTCAATTATTACCTACAACTTTTTATCTTATCGATGATTTTGTTAGAAAGAAATATGAATAGTCAAAAAAATCATTAATTATCACTACATTGAGAAGCAAATATTTCTTATAGTTTTAGGAATATACCATCGAAAATATTTTATTGGTATACTCATATATAATGAATATCATGAACAATATCAGAGAGAAGTGAATAGCTCACATGGTCTTTGAAAAAGACCAATAAAAACATTTCATCAGTATATCTGTATGTAATGAACACTAAGAACATTGTCATAGAGAAGTTCATAGTTCTCATGTTCTCTGAAATATACCTACAAAAATATATTATCGGTATACCCGTATGTAATAATTATTAAGACAATGCTAGGGTAAATAAAAATATTCTCAAACATGTTTTTTTCTATATATATGAAATCAAGGTTATGATGAAGGAGATTAATCTTCTAATAAGAAAGCTTTTAAAAAATACTTTAGTTAATTGTGGATCAAATCAAAACTTTTTTTTTTTACTTATCGAATTAAAAACTAAACATAATGCCATCATACTCTATCATTGAGTTAAGTAATTCTTCACTAGAAAGAAAGGGAAGTACAACATCCATTTCAACTTTGCTAATAAATATGTATTTTTTGTTCTTTCAATACTTTTGATTCATTAACAAGAATCACTAGTGATCAATAAAAAAAATTATCATTATTTGTTAACGTGAATGCCTTGTTACTTTTTATATAGTATAATTATGCTAGTTTTTTATGTGTACTCTAACTAGAAACTATTTTATGAGCTAGAAAATTATTAATAATCCACATAAAAAATTGTCTTCATTAGAAAATTTTGTTTCTTTGATACATTATAAGTCAAAGTCTCAGATGATCACAATTGTTTCAACTCATCAATCAATGAATGAAGACAAAACATTTATATTTCAACTTGGACTTTTAGGATGAGGTATGAACATAGATAAAAACATAAACTTTGACCTTATATACATCCTCTATTATAAGTTGTAAACCATGAGTATCATCAGCTAACAAGAATAAAGAGTAACAAATGATCCAAATGAATTAAATCTGTTTATATATAACTCGAGACTCACATTTCTTGTCTCCATTGAAAACTAATGATGCTTACTGTTTAATTTTTTTCAGATTTGACCATCGAAAAGGTGCACCATCATTTTATCAATCACATTATGCAATCTTTGGTGATATAAATAACCTTTGCATTTTAGGTGTGATTAAGAATTATCTATATTTTTTTATATATAAAAAAAAATCATTCCTCTACCAGTCATGGGTTTATAATGAGAATGCTCATATACTCTACACCTAGTCATCTCTGCAATTTTAAGGTAGTGCAACATGCAGGAGTTTAGATACATATTAATTTTCTAGAATCCTAGACAAGAGGTTTTATCATAAACTTAACAACATATATGTTTCCTTTCAACCTGTTGCTTTTTGGTAAAATATTTTTCACTCATTCAACAATTATGTCATAACAAGCCTTACTTAATCCATGATCTGACTTGATGTTGAACATCTATGTAAGGATTGATAATTTACTATGATTTTTACAACCATCTTATAATGGTTCGTCATACTCTTTCAAGAAAATAAAAAACTTGATTGCGCATGCATTAAGTTCTTCACCTAAAGTAATATTTCTTTGATTAGATAAAGCGTATTTAATAAAACCTTGAATCTCATTACAATAATTTATCATCAACAACCCTTGGGGTAAATCTCTATACATCTATGAATGATCATCCATTACTTATATCAAACTTATATAAAATAATGATGACAACATGTATTAATTAACTATATTAACTAAATAATCTGTAAAAATATTGATTTAGCACAAACTTATTCAATCTATTTTGATAGTACTCTTAATTCATTTTCAATTATCTATATGAATTCAAATTCTTACACATTAACCAAAGAATTTCAACTCGACAATAAAATTAACAAAATATAAAACGAATCCATTAAATAAGTCATTATTTATTTCACTACAAAACACCTAAGTTCAAATTTTGATATAAGTTTCATCAATTTATAAAAAAAAATATAATTTTATAAAATCTAAAAACAAACCCAAAAGTGTAAAAATAATAAATCCATACTACAAATTTGTATGAGAAATTAAAGACTATAAAAATAAGAAACATCCAAACAAAATACATATACTATAAAAAATATGAAGAAAAAAAAATCAACCTTTTAAATTTGAGTTTAAATACAAAAAATACTAGTTTTACTTACTTAAAGTTGAGAGTTCCTCATAAAATTTGAATTAAAACACAAATAAATTGAGTATTATATTGGGCAGATTTATTATGGTAGGTTGCATTGCATTGTGTTGAGATTGAGAGGAAGATAAGTGTTTATTGCAGAAAAAAATATATAAGAAAGAATGAAAAATTGGGGAGAGGAAAGGGAGAGTTGATCCCTAGGTCATAAATTAATTGACAACATTACCGATAAAATTATTTTATTAGTAACTCTCTTGATAAAACTATTATATCACCGTATGATTTTTCTTTTTAAATCTCATTATAATACCCTTCGTAATTCTCTTTATATATATATTAAAAGAATTTCTCCATTCGCGTATTCATGAACAAACTTTATTGTTGGATTAATTCTATTGAGATTAATATTGTTTGTCAAAATTTTTCTATTGAGATTTACAATGGATACAGAAATAGAAAATTTTATCCACAAATATTATAATAATATATTAATAAAAAAATTCATTTTTATTTTAATTTATATTTTTCAATTTTCTTGCCACGGGCTGAGCATATCTTTTACTATTCCTTGGCATGTTGACACCTACCCACTCTAGGGAGACAGACCTAAATAGGCATTCAATTTCCAAAACAATCTTCTTCTGCATTGGGACCTTCAGGCATCGCCATTACCATAAGAAAATTATCAACAATTAAAGCGCATGGCATGTAGTCTGTTAATCTTCCTGGTCTAACATGCCGTATTATTCACTCTCTAGCCTTAAATTAATGGTCGAGACTCATGCTGGCTCGTGACCTGATCGAAGTCACTTCAGAGACAAGAGTAGCATGCACGGTATGGCATATTTATGAACTGTTTCTTGGTTGCAACATGCAAGATCAAAAGGGTATAGTTTTCGCTATCACCTTCATTTCTATTAAAAATAATTCTTCAGTTCTTCATGTATATCCCTTTTCGCTTCTATTTAAGGTGGATAGGTCCGAAAAATCTTTTTCAAAATCAATAAATGAGAAGAATCAAAATAGAGCATAACACCAGCTAGCTTAGGCATGCATTACGTCTTGAGATTACTGCTTTCTCCGCATTGTGATCCGCTGGCCCTCTAATTAATTATGATCAAGGTCCTTACATGTCCCAGCTGCTCCTCAGCTGCTATGTATGCGTCTATAATTAAAATAAAAAATGTCACCAAAAAAAAAAAATTGTGATCCCTCTTCACTTATTGATGTATTCGAAAGGTAATTTTTTTAATATATAAACGAAATTACACATTATTCATAGAATAAATAAACAAGTAGTCGATTATTTGGCCAAGCAAGGAGTTGAAAAAAGCGAGAGAAAAAAATAAACTGATTTTGTTTCATTCATACAATAATATCACTTCGAAAGTCGAGGTTACAAGGAAAAGGGATAGTTAATCAAATAGGAGAATCTGTAAATCAATACATCTGATCCCTCGCAGATTTAGATTTGCCAATCTTTGTTTTAAAAGTGTTTGACAATACGGCATTTAAAATATTTTTTTATTTAAATAATATTTTTTATTTTAAAAAAATTATTTTTAATTTCAGTATATTAAAAGAATTTAAATATATCAAATAAATATTAATTTTAAAAGATTAAAACACTTTTGAAAATACTATTAAAACATAAAAATCAAAAGTAACTCAATCTTGTGTTTGAAGTCGCGCCCTTTCCGTGTGAAACGAATGCATTAATTGTTTTAGTATTTGAAAAAAAAATTTAAAAAAATTAAATTTATTTATTTATTTTAAAATAATATATTTTAAAATTATTTTGATCCAAGAATGTTAAAAATAACTTTTAAAATATATAAAAATTATTAATATATATTTTAACACAAAAATTATTTAAAAAATAATTACAACTGCACTGTAATACGAGCTCAAATCAAGCCCAATATTAAAGTACAGGAATTAATTAAAATGACAGAAAATAACCAGTGGACAGAGGGGACCAGATGCCCGAAAAACGCAGGAATTTACCCCGGTGGTAATCAGTATCGTGATTCAGTACGAGCTCCGAGGTTCCATGTCCAGCCCTTGTGGCAGTGGTGAAGCCGCTCGCAGCATTTACTGTATAATTGGGAAACCAAAAAACACAAGGAGTCTTACATCATGTTTACGATCTCAATTGAAATTAAAAATCTTAATGAAATTTTATATTTAAAATCTTTTTAAATGTTAAGAATTAAATTCTAAATATAATTTAACCTTTAAAAATATTATAAAAATAGATTAGAGACCAACCACTTTCTGATCTACAATTCTAAAAAGAAAAAAAATAATGTTAAAATCAACTTTACAAAAATAATTCTTTATCTATTTCTTTTTAAATTTTTCAAAAAATAAGCTGAAGATAATGAGAGTAATATAAAAAATAAATTAGGTTAAATTTTATCTCATCAAAACACATAGATTCAATTTATTTGTTAATTAAATTAAATTAAATATTATAATTAAATTCAATAATATTAAATTCATCCAAGAATCTTTCTGGCATGGGTGAAGCAGATAGCAGCATTTATTGTAAAGGCAAAAAAATCGGCGAGGCGGGCATTGATGTACCGTTGTGGCAATAGCGAGGCAGCTAGCAGCATTTATTTTGTAGTTGGGAAACCAAAACAGTTGGTGAACAAAGTGGGGTTCGTTTCAACTATAATGTCTTACAACAAGACTTCTGGTTCTCATGCATTTGTTTTTATTTTATTTTTAAATATTTTATAGTAAAATGATTGATGCAAATTATATAATAGTTAAACAACTTATATTATTTATAGTAGCTGTTTTCTAGATCTAAACCCATCATTTAAGTGCATGTTCTTCTAGCCATTTCTTCGTTAATAAACCCGCTTTTGTTTTGTATTTGCAGCAGCTATTACTATCTCTTCTTTATTTCTATAATGGACTGGTATTAGGTTTTATTCCTCCCTTGTCTTCTCTAGTTTTTAGGGAAGAGTTTCTCCATTTGTGGAGCGTCAAAAATCAATGCTTCTGAATTATTAAGTTCGTATTTCAAGAGGGTTTTTTTTCCTATTATTTTTTCGTGGTCTTGCTGTGGTTTTCAACCATATCAAGCAAGAAACAATTACTGGCTAGTAGCCTTGTGCACACACCAGTGCTTGAAATGGCAGTAATAAAACTTGAACAAAAAGTCAAACTGCCGAGTATCTGTACCAATATCATTGAAGCCACAGGATCTGTTCATCATTTTTTTTACTATAAATTTTGAATCAAAATCATGAAAGAAATGGGTACTGTACTCTTGGACCGTACAGAAAAATCAATGCACCACGAGAAGCTAAGGATTAATGGCAGCCTCCTTGTGGAGGCCCCACCATCTCATCTTGGCTCGCCTGGTCAGAAAGAGCGTCATCTCATCTGTCAGCTTCTGAGCTATAAATTGCCTGTCCTTGGATGGCAGCCATCTCATTTATCACCGATCAACCCTAATCAGTAAACAACTGTCATTGTCCAGTCACATGAACTTTTTTTTATTTACGTAGGTTGTTCGGACCAGGTTACGCGCATCACGACTAATCCCCACAACCCATTAAATACCCTACAAACCCAGTAGGCATGTAAGGTACCGCGGGGGTGACAGACATGCACGCCAGGGCTTGAATCCAGGTGCAGGTGCAGTGGAAGGAAACAAACCCCTTTCACCGCTAGGCCAAACCTTGAGATGCAACACGTAACTTTGCAGAAAGTCACCACTACACAGGTGTTAGGATACTGCATTATTATAGTAAATATCTCCCTTTTATTTTATACAAGTAAAATAACTCATTACACATTAGATATAAAATAAAAACACATTTCATAGTATAACTATAACTGATATAATATTTTATAGTTTTTTTTATATTGATAATTATATTAGAAAAATTTATTATTATTATTTATAAATAAAAATATTATTTAAGAACAAAAAAGAATTAAAAAATAAGAGAGAAGAGAAGAATATAGTGACTGTCATGGTTAGTGTCATTGCAGCAGCTACAAGTGCATCAATGAGAGATGAAAATGAAGTAGAGTGAATGTGATTTTTTTTTTCATGTATTTGTATTGTATACTTTTTGTTATCTTTAATAATATGGATCTCTCCTATAAATGTAGGATGTTTGTTAAACCACATTAAATATTATGTTAGTTTGCTTAGCCTTCAATAGGTAAAGATCAGAACATCACCGGTTCAAAATTTCTAATAATTGATATCAGAACATTTGGTTTAAATTGATGTTTGACTTTTGCTAAAAAAAAGTTGTTAAAATTATATTTTGATCATACCATTATATAAATGAGGAAGAGACGAGCATACTGGTGAAAATAGCAATAAATTCTAATGTGGGACATGGCCACACAGGCCCACACACGCCGGCGAGGAGAGTGCCTACGCGCCCCAACACCCCCAACGCAACGCCTCGAGTCTTCTTTAATAGGATGGGCTGACCTAACATGAATTCTAAACAACGCGACCTACGTGACTAGCCCGAATATAGATGATGTCAGTATGATGTAATTATGACAACAACATGCACAATTGACATGCTAAGTCAGCTGCTAGTTAGTTGACATGTCAGTATAGTGGGACTCACCTTACCACATCATCAACGCAAGTTGAGCTGTGCTAAGTCAAATGAAGCTAAGCTAAGTTAGAGCCGAGCCGCGAGTCGATTGTAGAATCAATGTGGCGGATTTTACGTGCAACTGAATTTGAGATTGAATCTAGGTGCTCATCAGATTAAAATTATTTTAATCAAATCTTAGCCATTTAAAGTGCGATTTGGATGATTTTAAACTTATTTCCTTTTAATTTGATCGTTTCAGATGCAATGATATAGTCCAATTGTTGAAATTTGGATTGAAAGTGGTAGTGGTGAATTAATAAAAAAGATTGCTTGATTAGAAGGCATATAAAGGTCATCATGGTGGTCATCGGAGAAGAAGAAGAAGAAGAAAGTGCACATATTTACCCAATTATATGTATTGAATTGCTCATTGAGAAAATTTTAATTGCTTTGAAGGAAGACAAAATTAGGACACTCTAGACACCCAATCTTGTGGATGATTTAAGGTGAAGAGTAGAAATTGATGAAGACCAATATTAATGAATCTAAGCACTGATAATCTCCTTAAATGTTGAGAAATCAGGTATAAAACCAAGTTATTCCATATCACTTATAAAGAAAAACCACAAAAAGTTAGCAAAGGGTTGTATATACAAAAAAATAGTATGATTGATAGATATAGCTTAAGAAATTCTAGCTAAGAAATTAAGTTTTAAGCGGGACTAGTATGACCCCTTCAATCTTTCTTAAAAATTTACTTAGTTGAAGGATTGTCTATACGATGCTATTTTTGTATATGTAATAGTTTGTGATGAAACTGTTAGAGACTTGCAGGATAACGACACAAAAAATAGTTGAGTTTCGTATGTTCAAGAATCTGATGAAGTGGTGATTTCTCTAAAAAGGTAAATTTGATGACTATGATTTCTCGAAGGGAGAGTTGATAAAGACTCTAATATTGGAAGAGAAATACAATAAGAGGATAAAAAATGACACTCTATTTTGACTTGGATAAGTGTTATGATAGGATAAATTATTGTCAAACATAAGCAAGGAATAAAGAGAATTGGAAAGTAGAAATTGCACGAGGGCGCATAGAGATTGTGCAAGAGTACCTGTAGGATCCAACGAGGTACTATAATGAGACAACATGTGCAAGGAGAATAAGAGTTCCTAGATAAAGCTCAAAGTAGAGACACTGTGTAAAACGTTGTACAATAAAAAGTCTTTTGTGCTCTTAATAAAAACAATAAGCAAGGATCTTTCCAGTGCATGCAAGATGGAAAGATGAGTTTTTGTAGAATAACCTAATTAACGGGGTGTGACCGCTTATGATAAAAGGCAAAAACACCAAAGAAGAGTTGATATGGATGGAGCTATTAAGTAAAAAGGCGTAGAAACTCTACTGTAGGTATGAATTACAGTTGGATGAGCTGTTGTTTCAGCGATAAACACTTGAAAGATTATCCGATGAGTAAAAAATGGATATCCTCATTTTTCCCTTCATTTCCAAAAGCTTAAATATGACTCAGAAGAACCTCTTCTTTACAGTGTAGGGGTGACAACTCGTAGCTCATCCTACAACGGCGGCTGGGGCGGCTGAAATGGTGGCGCTGTCAGCACAGATATGTCATGTACACTCGAGAAGATTTTTATCGGGTGAAACAAGAAGCAAGCCCCATTTTCTGTAGAAGAGGTTAGCTGATTGGCCATCTTATGCGGCACAGGAAGGAAAAAAAAAAGGTCCTGAAATATATCTTACATTATAGGATTGCGTACAGAGAAAGATAAATAAAAATAAAAATTGAGAGAGATCGGGTTGGACTGGGAGGCCCCGGGCCTGACCCAGGGTGAGTTAGCACTAGATGGGCAGGCCCAAGTGAAGCCCTGTAGGCTGAGACCAGTAGTTTTTTGAAAAAAATAAGGCGCAACCATATATATGGAGTCTTATTTTCTAAAAATCTCATAAAGTCAAGTATACGTGTTTCCATCGTGCTTTTGGAGCAATAGAATATAATTTACTTAATTATATGATTTTCATATATTTTTTAATTAATTTAATTCTAGATTTTTTAAGATCTTAACTTTAATATTTTAAAACATCATTCAACTCATAGATATAATGTTTTGTTACATTAAAAACATTATTTTTAATTCTTTTTCAAATATACTATAAAATACTAGTGAATATATTCTATATGAAATAAATAAATAACAAAAAATAGCACCATAACATAAGAATGAGGATTTAATGTTTTTTTTCTTTGGATGAAATACAAACTTAGTTATCAAATTCAATTAGATTATAGAAATATTTTAACCCAACATATTAAGAATCCAATCTATCTAACAATCTCAAAATATGGATGATGAATGAGTGATTATCTATGCTTTTTCATGGATTTTTAATTTTAAAAATGTAATAGTTATTGTTTTTTAAAGTGATTTTTATTTTAAAACACATTAAAATAATAATTTTTATTTTTTAAAAAATATTTTAATAGCAGCACATCAAAATAATTTAAAATAATAAAAAATATATCAATTTAAAGCAATTAAAAATTTTTATTTTTAAAAAAAAAACTTTTGAAACGTAATATCAAATACTACCTTCGAATTACTTCAAGTTATAAATGAAGATTTCACAACCCATTTGAAGTATACTCACGGATGATATTTTGATATTTATTTTAAATTATTATAATTTGTTAAAATTAAAAGTTAAATTCTAATATAAAAAATTAAAAATAATTTTTTTAAAATAATTTTTTTATTTTAGAAAGCATTCTAAAAAATAAGGTTGAAATAACGACGATAATATAAAAAATAAAATAAATTAAATTTTATTATATATCTAAATATATAAATTTAATTTATTTATAAATTGAATTTAAGACAAACATTATAGTAAAGAATTACTATATTAGAGAATTGAACAGTATGTTAATGTAGAATCTTTATGGGAGGGTGAAGCAGATAGCAGCATTTATTTGTCTAAATGGAGGCAAAAATGGTAAGCACAGGGGGCATTGATGTACAGTTGTTTGTTGTGGCGATGGCGAGGCAGCTAGCAGCATTCATTTTACCGTTGGCAAACCAAAAATATTGGTCAACAAAGGGGGCTTTTGTTTCGAGGAAAAGATTTTACAACAATATTTCTGATTTTCATTTATTTATTTTTAATACTTTCTTAAACAATTAAAGGATAGATTTCCCCCCTAAGTATTTACAAAAAATTAATAGAAACAAATAAATGATAGCTATTTTATTTAATTTGGCAACATATATGTCTAAATTACTGTGTAAAGTTTTTAACCCTCTAAATACATAACATAAATGTCATAAACATATTGATTTTATTCAATTTCATCTATAAATTTAATGCAATTTATTTTTATAAAAAAATTACTTTTTATGTGATAATATATTTAGTCCTGAATTTATATTAAAAAATAGTCTAAATATAAAAAAATTAAAAATAGTAATTAAAATTGATTATACACATTTAATTGAAGTTGAACAACAAAATTGAAAGAAAAAACTAAAATTTAATAAAATAATGCAAAACTTATTACAATAACAATTAAAATTCATCACAGTTATTTCGAAGTGATTATATTTTTAATCCTAAATTTACAAAAAATTATTCTAAATGGAATAAATACAATATATTAATTAAAATTAATCATTCATATTTAATTGAAATTGAACATAAATTTTGAAAAAATAACTAAATTTGAACATTAATAATATGCATAATTTCAGCTAATAATTAAAAAAATAATAGAAAAAAATATTTTTAATGAACCCATAGAAAAGAAAAATATGAAGAAAAATAAAGAAAGACAACATTCCCGAGGATAAAAAGAAAAAAGAATACTTGATTTTATCTGAGAAGGAGATAGAGAATAGAAGAGAAAGAGAGAGAAATGGATCTATAAGAGAAGAAAGAAAAAAAAAAGATGAAGCCCTGTTTGTTTTTATTTGAGCCTTTAAATTTAGTTTTACCAATTAAATTATCATTGATGATTCCATCTTTAAAGTCAACTAATTTTTTTTTAACTTACATAAATATATTCAAACATGCCTCCAAATATTATTGTCAACTTTTTATTTTGTTAATGATACTATTAGGAAAAAAATGAATAGCCAAAAAAATAGTAATTATTATTACATTGAGAAATAAATAGTTTTCATAGTCATTGAAATATATCAATGGACACGTTTTCTTCAAAATACCTATGTGTAATGTGCAATTTTTCAGTATTTTTAACGGTGTAAAATAGTGTACAATATCAAATTATAATTGTATTCTCCATTTATCCATCATAAAAATATTTAAATTCACAACTATACACACAATACATTAACATTAGTTCACATCACAATAAGAAAATAAATATTTTCTTATCATATAATAATAAATTAACACCATTGTCAATATATTGATGTGAATTTCATCCATAAATCAAGATTGTCAAAAGCATTTTTTTGACACGACACAAAAAATATAATATAAAATTGAATTGTAAAATTATAAGTAATTTTTTAATTAATTATATATTGATAATTTCAACCACAAAATTAAATTACATTAAAATCTAATAAAGTAAGTCAACAATTTTATAATTAATGTGTGATCTAAAAAATAAAAGAGATGGATAATATGAATCAATAAATTAATGAGATAAAAAAAATAAAAAGCTTCAAAACAGAACTTCTTAATACAAGGGAATCACTGAATGGTAGAAAGTACACACTTGGTTGTTCCCATCATAATAAGTCTTAATGAATTCCTTTCGAGTTGCAAACTAATGAGCCTAAAGTAGTAATTAACTAATATAAATTCAATAATAAAGTAAACCCCTAAATAATATCTAATGAGCTAGAAAAAAATTCAAATTCAAAATAATTATTCAAAAATAAATAAATAAAAAATATAATAAAAAATCTTGTTAAAATTCCTTCTTGTAGCCTGAATATCTAATTTTTATACATATCTTGACAGATTTGAGTCAATATTTCAAACATGTCGCTCTCTCTCTCTCTCGTCTGGATGAATTATTATGCTTATGATAAAAAGCTTTAGATATCTAATTTCTATTTCAACTTTAATCATAGTAAAATTCCACAAGTTGCTTCAAATATATCACAAACAATATACGAATGTCTAGTTTGATATATTTGACAAGATTTGTCCACCAACTTTGACACTCTAAAATATTATGTTCTTGAACTCCATTTGACTTAAACATTTACCATAATATATTTTTATATGTCTAATATTTCCTTGTAAAATTTTAGTATCTAATGTACGATGTGAAAGAAATGTCTAATCTTGCAAAACTGATTAGCAGATATTTTAAGACTAAATCTAAACCTGACTTAGTTTATATTATGAATTTAGTAAACTCATAAAATCAAATCAAGTTTACCTCGTCAATCAATTTTATGAATTTTACACAGATTAAATATGATTTTACTATTTTGAAGTTTTTACCTTGATTCTGCAGTTAGATACATGTTGACTACGAGTTAATTTGCTATTTTAACAACAATTTCATTAATATTCCATTATAGTTTATGGCATTACACATTTGTGTTATGCAAATTAATCAAAAAAATATTCATCAATTGACTCATCCTCGTCTCTTTCACAATCTTCTATGTTGATTTCATCGTTATCATCTTTATCGACTTGTGTAAGTTCATGAAATTTTAAAACATTCAACTACTCAACATTAACACTAACAAAAATATTTTTAATGATAAGCAAATTTAAATTTTCTTCTAAGTCATTAGATAAAGCAACGTAATATAGATCAATTAACTCACCAAGTTGAAAGACATCATTTACCACATTTAATTCAATGTTGTCATCTTAAACAACATTAATGCAACCTCTAGTTTGGTTTTTGTTGTAAATAACCAATCAACTCTTGAATGATCCTTTCTAAAGGAAAGAATGCGTGTGTAATGAACTTGTAGGCATCGCTTAGTGAAAATAAAAATATCTTTGACATTATAGAGTTTAGTCTTTGAATTAATTTATACCAAGTTATGATAGAGATCTACTCTGATTTCTCTATCAGTGATGTTATACCAATAATATTTGAATAAAAATACTTTATTTTGTTTGCTATAATTTTACAATTCAATTACCTCTTCTAATTTATTATAGTAGTCAGCTTCAAACTTATTAAAAATCAATCTCTTAACACAAACCTAATTGTTATATGTCTTCCTACCCTATCCATATTCTTTAATATGAAACACATCTCAACGCATTTTTCTACCATCATCATGCCTTTGAATGTAGTTAATTCTTATTCTTAATTGAGACTTTAAATAATACAAGATAAATATTGAGATCTCTTTAATGATATAGTGCTTTGTTTTTTACTTTTCTCTTAAAGTTGAATACGTACCTATATGAAATTAAATGAATCTTTTGAAATATGCAAAGAAAAATAATAAAAATTTAATTATGATGTATATGTAATCTCTAATTTATCAAATGGATAGATCTATCTATATTAAACTAGGCCTTCAATTGTTTTCTCTAATGATAAATGTACGGGTAGATGCCCTATCGAGCTGAAAAATAATGAAAGGAATATCATCTCAAGTTTGCATACTGTCTAGATGATATTCATTTCAAATCTTTTTATATGTTGTTTTGTAACTTATTAGAACATATCTCTAAATAAATGAGTGAGTTCCATGAGTGCATCTCATATCTTCTTTGACAATAAATCCGTTATTGAAATGAGTGTTTGCATAAATAAGTCACAATCATAGCTCTTCATTCCATACAATCTTTCAAATTCACTAACCTTAACATGTTCGAGGCATGTTTGTCAGGAAAATATAAACTTTTAAGTAATTGATAGACAAGTAATTTTGTACTCTTGTCTAAGCTATAGTTGGCTTTAGGCTTTGAGTTTTATAACTTGTGACCCAACATAAACTAACTTTATATTTTTACGGTGATAAAACAAAGTTATATTTATTAAAACCTTAATGTTGTCCTTTGTTTTCCTCTTCACGTCCATAATTGTGTTAAAAATATTCTCAAACATGCTTTTTTCTACGTGCATGACATTAATGTTATGGTAGAAGATATTAATCCTCTAATAAGAAAAATCCTCAAAAATACTTTGATATATCCAATTATTAGCCAAATTAAAATAAAAAAAACTTATGTTTGCTAAATTAAAAACTAAACATAATGTCATCATACTCCAACACCATATTATACAATTCTTCACTAAAAAGAAGCAGCGGTGCAACATCCCTTTTCAACTCTATTAATAAAAAAGTTTTTTATGTTCTTTCTAAATTATGATCTATTGGAAAAAAACCACTAGTGACAATAAAAAAAGATGTTTTATTTTTATTTGTTAGTGTGAATGCATTGTTATTTTCCATACAATATAAACATGTTAGTTTTTTATACGTAATCTAACCAAAAATCATTTCATACACTGAAAAATTATTGATAGTCTATATCAAAGTTACATGTATCATAAAATTTTATTTTCTTAATACATCATAAGTCAAATCCCCAAATGACTAAAACTGCTTCAACTTATCAATTAATATTCAAAGATAAACATCTGTATTGTAACTCGAACTATTAGGACCGGGTTTGACCAAACACAAAAACATGGACCCCGACATCACATATCCTCGGTGGCAAGTTATAAACCGTAAATATTACTAGCAAATAAAAATAAGTAATAAATTACCCAAATGGATTAAATTTATTTGTATATAACCCATGACACACATTTCTTGTCTCTACTAAAAACCAAGAATACACACTATTAAAGTATTTCTAGACTTCACCATTATAAGGATGTATCATCTATTCATCTATCGGATCATATAATTGGCATCATGTCATATACTCAAATCATTTTTGGTGGTATAAATAACCTTTGTAGTCTATATGTGATTGAGAAATATCTAAGTTTTCTGTGTGAGACAAAAATCCTTCTCCTACCAGTTCTAGGTTTACAAGAAGAATGCCCACATGTTCTATACTAGGTCAACTTTGTATTTTCAAGATACTACATATAGAAGTTTGGACTCATATTAATTTTCTAGTATTATAAACCAAGAAGTTTCATCATGCACATAGCAGTATAAAATTTCTTTTTTAGTTTATTCCCTTCATGTAAAATAATTTTTGTCCATTTTATAATTATCTAATAACCACCCTCACTTAAACAATGATTTAACTTTATGGCGAACACCTTTGCAACAACTGATAATGTATTATGATTTGTGAAACTATCTAATAATAATTTGTTAGAATCTTTTAAAAGATTGAAAAACCTGCCACCTGCCCATGTTTGCATTAGGTTTTTCATATATGATTGAATATTCACTAATATAACCTTGATTTATTCTTTTTGTATCCATAATTATGTTATTAGCAACTTCATGCTTGTTGTTATCTGTATAAGTTATAATTATCATATTATTTGCCTTTTTTTTCATTCATTATTTTTCCACTACAATTCCCTTGATATATACTGAAAAAATTTTCTTATCAACTTCAAGCTCATTGTTGTTTGTATAACTTATATGTCATTATATTGTTTGTTTTTTTTTCATTTCTTTTTTTTTCATTATAATTCCCTCAGTAGATATTGAGAAAATTTTTCTGTTAGTGTTTGCTAATGGGTGCATAGATGAAAAATTATATCTATAAAGGTTATCATAATATATTAATGAAAAAATTTCATTGGTGTTTTCATTTGTATTTGCTAATTTTCTAATGGTGATGATAAACATGACAATTAGAATTTGCCTTCTAAATTCTGTATTGACCGTTTTACCTATTTACTATATGTTCATTTCTTTATATGAGATGAAGTGATAAAAATGGTGATGAAACTTCAAAAGAGTTTTTATAAGTTAGTACATCAAATAAGAGGAAACTATGCAAGGTGTTTTGGTTTGAAGTAGTAAATGAGAAATAAAGAGGAAGCTTAAGGGTGGGATCTTTGGATGACAAGAATAAAACATTGCTTTTTAAATGGATATGGAGGATAAGGGATTAGACTAATAAAGGTTAGAAGGAAATTCTTTTAAAGGCAAATTAGACTACTTTTGAAAATGATCTTCCATATTATTTTAGAACTACCTCATCAGTATGGCATGGAATCAATATAATGATAATCAATAGAACAATGTTCAGAAGGCATTGAAAAAAGGAATCATTTTCAAATTAGATAATGAGAAAATGGTTAAATTTTAGGCTGATAGGTTGAATGATTATTTGAATATAAAGGAATCAATTTCATACCTCTACATTATAGATTCAAAATTGACTGCAACAATTTATGATATACTAGTCCCAAGATTAAATTTATAGTGGCAAAAAGAGCTACGAGATACAGAACTATAATCTCTACATCTTTTATCATCTATAGAGGTATAATTTTTCTTATTATATAATCACACACACACACACACAGAGATGGTGTTGGAGTCTTCATACAACAAGTGATTGTATAGTTAAATCTTTATGTATAACTATTGACATATGTATAATTATTGACAAGATATTATTTCCTGGTGTGTTTCTGGTCGTTTCATTACATGAGAAGGTCCAATACCTCTTATGACTGAATTTTTTCTTTGGAAATTGATGTATGACAGCTTATGTATCACGGAGTTCTTAGCTTACAAACATATCATATCCAATCAACAATCGACTTACCCATTTTGTAACTATGAAACAAAATCCTCCAGTAATTTATTCCTATATTATTTAGAGCTATCGAAAATATAGAGCGGATTTTTTAAACCTGGTTAAGTGGTCAACCCGATGCAAGAATCGAGTTAAGGGTTTGCTCAGTTCATTGGTTTTAATTGGGTCACTTAGTTCAACCCTAATTTTTTTAATAAATCAAAACAACATCATTTTTATTAAATATAAATAAATAGTCAATAGGTTGCAATCAAGTTTTTTATCAGACCTTGTTGAGTCATCGGGTTAACCCGTCAAATCACTTGAATTTTTGACTTTTTTTATTTTTTCTTAAACCCAGTTCGGTTTCAACTCCGAGTCCCAAATCAACTTGTTAGGCTGGGTTAAATTTTAAAACTATGCTATCAAGTGGATTTATGAATTGATTTGGGATCAAGTGATGCATGTCAAATTCAATTGATCATGTTTTCTTGTAGTGGGTCATTCGATGGTGGAAAGTGTTCAGCGACTAACAATTTTATTGTTGTTTTATGGAATTCTCTAAAGGATTTGGATAACTAAAAATAACATGGTATTAGAATGAAATGGTGTTTTTCATTTTATATTTTAAAGATTGGCTCTTTGGTTAAGGTTTATAAACAAAAATTTTCTTTTTACAAACCTATATTTATACAAAGGCTACGAAGGCATCTTACCACAAACAAGGTTAAATTTTAAGAGTTACTTTTTTAGTTTTTAGATTTGGTATAAAGCTTTCTTTTCTTTCTTCTCTTTGGCTATATACACAAACATTACTTTTTTATTTCTAGTTAGCTAAGTTTTTTTGATATTGGCTTTAGTATAAATTATAGATTATTACTCAAAAAACACTAAAAGAGTGAGTATTAGAAAATATATCTTTGATATTGACAAAATTATGCATCATGGTTAATTATACTTAACAAAACCTGATCCAATAGAGGTAGGTGGGTGGGTATGATTTTTCCTCACAAATAATGACAAGTTATATGGAGAATCAAAATGTAATTATATATGTATATGTATGTATATTATTGTTTCTTTGGATATATTTCATAAATAAGTGATCTTTAAAATAAATTTATTGTTGGAGTTTAATTTTTAATTATTTATTTGATTATGTAATAGAGTTATAGTAAATTAATACTTAATACGAACTTAATGTTTATTTTTGTATTGTTTGTCAACTATCAACTATTATCTTTTAATTGCAAAACACTTTTTTTTTATCTTATTAAGGATCCCAAAACCCAAAGGAGAAAAAATATTGAAATCTGATGCAATAATATGAATGTGATTTTCCTATAATTTTTATCCAAATTATGAATTTCTTGCAATAAAAATCCTTAGCACTGCCAAGTAACCTTGGAAATAAAATCAGTCTAACCTGCAAATTTGGAATAGAGAGAACTTGCTGCAACACATAGGATAAAGATCCCATTTATTCATGTCATCTCTTCGTTCAAGCTGGCTAAGGGATTCTTCCCAATTATTCACATAGAAAGTTCTTGATTAACGAATTAATCACTGGTTGAAAGTCAAGCTACGTTTAATATCGCTACTTAAAATCCAAAACATGTTGGAACCACAACAGGGCTCCACCTTTTAAATCCCATTTATTTCGTAATTAGGAGTAGCATTTAGTATTAAACAACTAGCATAGCTCCATCTCTTTAACCCCACACGTACTAGAACATGGGACTTTCACATCAGAATGTACCAGGTAATACTAGATTATCCTCTTAGGGCCTCCATGTGTTTTGAGCTTTGAATTTGATGCATTAGTGGGTACCATCCATATTTATAGTTTGTGCCACCCATATTTATGAAGTCCCAGCGAAGTACTGGCATGCTGTGAAATATGATAAATTTCAATCAATTTAGCAGATCAGATTATTTAAAAATTAATATTAAAAATACATGTATTTTTTAAAAATATTATTAAATCTGACAAAATAAATCAATTTTAAACCTTCTAACTTATCTTTTTGTCTAATTAAATTTTTTAATTAAACTATATGAGATGTATTCCAACTTAAATCAATCAATTATATAAGTTTAAATATAATCTTGATAACCGGTAAAAAAAAACTTAACTTTAAAAAAAATTAAAATAATAATTTTTTAAAAATATCAAAAAAATAACAAATTAAATCGATCGCAGTCCATTTATAACTTAAATCACAAATGATATTGTGTTTAATAATATTTTTCATAAACTATTTTTATTTAAGTATATAATAAAATAAATGCTAACCAAGATTGAGAATTAACCTAAAAATAAATATTTATTTGAGACAATGATAATTCTATTGAAAGCAAACAAAAATACATCATACTATATTTCCCTACCAATAAAATATTGAAAACAATTAAAGAATTAAAGAATAAAAAATAAAATAAAATAAAAATACATGTATTTTTTGAAAATATTATTAAATCTGACAAAATAAATCAATTTTAAACCTTCTCACTTAACTTTTTATCTAATTAAAATTTTTAATTAAATGTATTCCAACTTGAATTAATTGTTTAAATGCAATATAACCGGTAAAAATAAACTTTAAAATAATAATTTTTTAAAAAACATCAAAACAATGATAAATTAAATCAATCTCAGTTCATTTACAACTTAAATCACAAATTTAATAATATTTTTTATATTGTGTTTAATAATATTTTTATAGAGTATTTTTATTTAATTATATAATAAAATAAATGCTAATCAAGATTGAGAATTAACCTAAAAATAAATATTTATTTGAAACAATGATAATTCTATTGAAAGCAAAAAAAATAAATACATCATACATTATATTTCCCTACCAATAGAATATTGAAAAAAAATTAAAAAATAATAAATTAAAAAATTAAAGAATAAAAAATAAAATAAAAAATTATATCTAGTTTGTATGGGTAAACTCATTAACTATATGAATTTAAAGTAATCAAGGTTAGCACGTCAAATATATAAACTATTTTATGAATTTTAATGTGATTATAATATATTTTTTAATATATTTTATTTAATTATTTAGCAATCAAATTAAATGATTGTAAAATCAAACACCATTTTAATACCAAAATATTTTTTTATCATGATAATTTTATAGAAAATAAAATTAACCTAATTACAAAACTAAATTCCTAATTAACCTATAATCAAAGATAAAGCGAAAAAAAAAATAAAAGAACCTTATTAGGCCATGAACCAACTAAAATCATCATGCGTGAATAGGTTTAAGAACTATTCAAAGATGATTTATTTATTTATTTTGTCAATACAGGTCTTTTATACTGATTCTAGTATTTTACCCATATATCTACTAAAAAATGTCACATCAGTTTGACGGTGCCATGCATCTAAATATCAGGTCACCCGACGCCGAGGATTTCATACGAGACAAACCATCTCACCTTTCTCTGCATCTTGAAAAGGAAAACAAACAGAAGGGCAAAGTGGGATTTTCACTGTGATAGTAAAAAATCTCAGATTTTTTAGCTTTATAGATAATTAATTTATCCATGTATCAACTAAAAAATATATCACGTCTGTTTTTTGATGTCATGCACAGGACACTTGACACTCTGTAAAAAAATTTCTGGAGACAAGCCATCTTCCTTTTCTTTGCATTCTGTAAAACATAAGGGCACAGTGAACTGTGAAGATCCCATCTTTTTAGCTTTATAGTTAATAGGTAATATGGTAAAATTACTTGAAAACTTGAATGCAAGGAACTACCCTACCAACCCAGCCCAGTAGTTTCCATTAGAAGCCAGTTTCCTTTACTATCTCAAAACATATTAACGACGCGAACCCCCTTTAATATGCTCTTGAAAAAGCATCCTTCATATATATATATATATATATATATAGAAAGCCGTACCTCACCGTGTAAATATTTCTGATCAAACTTTTATAATTCACCCAGTAGGTCGATAGAACTCATTTACTTCACCCTCCTCCTGTTCTATATAATTCTGTTCATGTCCTCACCAGCTCAGTACACTTTAATTTCTCTACTCAAAAAATGGACTTGATAGACCTCCTTAGTCTTTGTATTGCACTTCTCTTAGCCCGCATATGGTGGCGACATTGGTCCGTCACCGGCAGCGGGCCAAGGAATCTTCCTCCAGGGCCTCCAGGTTGGCCTATTGTGGGCAACTTGTTCCAAATCATCCTCCAACGCCGTCCATTCATCTATATTGTACGTGATTTACGGGCAAAATATGGTCCAATCTTCACCTTGCAAATGGGCCAACGTACTCTCGTTATTATCACTAGCTCAGAGCTCATCCATGAAGCCCTAGTTCAAAGAGGCCCTACATTTGCAAGCCGGCCGGCTGACTCGCCGATCAGGCTAGTGTTCAGCGTTGGTAAATGTGCTATCAATTCTGCTGAATATGGTCCTCTTTGGAGATCTCTACGCAAGAACTTTGTTACGCAGTTTATAAACCCTGTGAGAATCAAGCAATGTAGCTGGGTTCGACAGTGGGCTTCAGAGAACCATATGAAAAGACTGAAAACCGAGGCCCTTGAAAATGGGTTTGTTGAGGTGATGAGCAACTGTAGGCTCACAATATGTAGCATCCTAATATGTCTTTGCTTCGGTGCAAGAATCTCTGAAGAAAGAATCAAGAACATTGAAGCTATATTGAAAGAGGTGATGTTAATGACAACACCAAAGCTTCCTGATTTCTTGCCAATTCTAGCTCCTTTATTTCGCAAGAAAATGGATGAAGCCAGAGAATTGAGAAGGAAACAAATGGACTGTCTGGTTCCACTGATTAGAAACAGGAGGGCCTTTGTGGAGAAAGGTGAGGACCCTGATTCGGAAATGGCGAGTCCAGTTGGTGCAGCCTATATAGACTCTTTGTTTGCCATGAAACCAGTAAATAGAGGTCCCTTAGGTGAGCAAGAATTTGTGACGTTATGCTCTGAGGTGATCAGTGCTGGTACTGATACTAGTGCAACAACGATTGAATGGGCTCTTCTAAACTTGGTACAAAATCAAGAAATCCAAGAAAAGCTTTACCAAGAAGTTATTGGATGTGTAGGGAAACATGGGGTGGTCACAGAAGAGGATACTGAAAAAATGCCTTATCTAGGTGCGATAGTTAAAGAAACTTTCAGGCGTCACCCACCAAGCCATTTTGTGTTATCTCATGCTGCCACTAATGAGACCCAGCTTGCTGGCTACACCATCCCAGCTGACGTTAATGTGGAGTTTTACACTGCATGGCTAACTGAAGATCCGGATTTGTGGAAGGATCCGGGTGAGTTTCAACCTGAGAGGTTCTTGGAGGGTGATGGGGTTGATGTGGATATGACCGGGACTCGCGGGGTGAAGATGATGCCTTTTGGCGTCGGACGAAGGATTTGTCCGGCGTGGAGTCTTGGTGTCCTGCATGTTAATATGTTGCTTGCTCGGATGGTTCATGCTTTCAAGTGGTTGCCTTGCCCGACCGCCCCACCCGACCCGACGGAGACTTTTGCTTTTACTGTTGTGATGAAGAATCCTCTAAAAGCTGTGGTATTGCCTAGGTAACTGATTCGTAGAACAATTTTCGTGGGAATTTCATGCTTATGGAGAATTAATTGCAGCTTAAGCATTGTTGCAATTCTATTGTTTTTATGTATTGGAAATGAAATATATGTGTTGGTTTTTGTTTTAAAATTCAAATGAAAATGCCTTTTGCATTCTACTAAACCGTCCAACACTCTCACTTTTCCGTTTTTATTTTTCATAATACAACATTCTTTTTTTTTTAGATTAACGTGGGTGTTCGGGCCAGCTTTCGCGCACCACGACTAATCCCACGGGCCCTGAAGTTAACGACCATGTAAGCCTCTAGTGACCATCATATGAGCAACCAAGGACTCGAACCTGAGACCACAGAGGGAACAAACCCCTTGATTCCAAATCCATACCACTTGGCCACCACCTAGATGGTTCATAATACAACATTCTTCATCGTCTGACTCCATGCACAACCAGAACATTGTATAATATTTATAGAATATTTTGTCAGCATTAAATGTTGATTCCATAAAAAAGGAATTAACTGATGGAATCATGGAAGGAAGGTAACTGATCATCAAAAGAACATGTCAACAATTATTTCTATTCTATCACCGAGAGATTTACATATTTACATATGAAAAAAATACAGCAAACATAAAAAAAAATTACCTACATTATTTTATCGGTAATTTTATTAGAAATTATAACATATTACTAACAAAATAAACTATTAATAATTTCATCAGTGACCAAATACACATTACCAACAAAATTAAATGATTGAATATTTACATGCTATCAGTGGCAAGTCATATAATTAGTCATATCATTCTTTTCAAACTCTTTAGAACTTTTCCAGAGTTTTAGTTTGTTGATAATTCTACCATTAATTATCAATAGTAAAGTTATGTATTTTTTTTCAACTATTTTAAACTTTTCGAGATACTTAATCCATAGATAATTTCATTGGTATTTGATATTAAAAAAATAAAATAAACAGAAAAAGAAAAATAAAGAATATAAATATAAAAAACCAAATTTTTATTATTAATTTTAAAAAAATTATTAAATACAATTTATCTAGCGGACAGAAACTACAATAGAAAAATAAGGCAAATCTTCTCCAAAACCAGGTAGGTGACGAGATAGAATACATATATCAGTGAGGGGTTGACAACAATTATTACATTCGCATTATCCCTCAAGGTGGTCATCTTAAACCTAACTTAGATTGTCTTAGCACTAAGTTTAGTTGTTTAAGCTTGAACTTATTCTTGTATAATAGCCTAGATGACTAGAGATTAAAGCTTCAACTCGATTATGAGAAACCAACAATCGATACAACACACCTCGTCTATATACCCTCAATTGTAGTATTTGGAATACTGTAAACTAATTTTTATGGAGTCCACCAAATGATCTAGCCTTCAACCATAAATTTGAATGAGTTGAAGGATCGTTCTCATATCTCTTTTATAATTGAATGTTATATGTTTCATGAAATAAAAAAATATAAAATTTTAAAAAATAACTTAAGAAAAAATTACTAAAATCCAACTTACAATGAACTTTCAAGCTCGGCTATCCACAAGTTAACTACACTTTTTTCTGATGGACCTCGTTTCGCATATGAGTTTCAATAGAAATCTCCATTGATCTTGGATGGCAACCAAAAATCATAACATGCAAAAATAGTCAATTGTTAGTTAGATATTTTCATATAATGCAACCATATAATACACACATACACATATATTCATTTTGTATATGAAACAAACAGAATGGATCCACTGATATGCGTGTTAATTGAACTATGAATCTCTTTGTTTTAGTTCTCCGTAATGGAATGTAATCGTCACATTGAACTTTTAGACATCACATGTTGTAAATAAACATCACGTCCTATTTAAGGTAAACTACTTGGTGTTTGGCTTGCCTTGCTATGGTGATGGTATTCTCTAATCAATTTTTTTAGGATATGTTTATGACTGGACTTGAGTTCAAAGTCTAAAACCAAGAACCCTTGGTCAATATCGATCATATATTTAGATATGTCTATAAAGTGTCAAGAAGAATCAATGCAAATATATTACAATTTGTGTTTGATTTGAACTAAATTTGTAACCTATAAATTAAAAGATAGCTAAAATAAAAATCTAAGGAGATTTAATATGCTTAAAAGCTTTTTTTTCTTTGTATTTCAACTGTTCACAACTTGTAAATTGCTAGGAAAAGAGATAAAAATTTAGAAATCTAAAAAAATTCACCACACTTTAAAAGCGTATTTTTGTATTATTTTTTTTATATTTTCATGGCTCGTAAACCATAAAGTCAAAAAATTAAAATGTCTTCAATTGTAATTGAGATTTTTGTCAAGGATGTGTAATGAGTTATTATTCTTAGAAAAATATTTTGGATATTAACTACTTGGAGTTTCTTTATCTAAATATTAACAACAAATAATAACAAGTTATTCTCAATAATATTTTGAATATTCATCCATTTGAAATTTTTTTATCTAGGCATTAATGATGAATGATAAATGAATTCCTTCCAAAATAAGATTTTTGTATTTTTTTAGAATATGGGCCAACACCCTTCGAAGTTTTACAAATATGTTGTAAAATTTAGAATGAAAGAAAATAATTTTCTATATTTAAGAAATTCATGCTAAAATATATTTTCTTTTAAACTTTGAATATTTGTTTTTTTCTTTTAAAAAATGCAAAATATGTTAGAGTATTAATCGTATGCAACACACAAGAAAACATATA
Organism: Populus ilicifolia; assembly: GCA_015708895.1. NCBI lineage: Eukaryota > Viridiplantae > Streptophyta > Magnoliopsida > Malpighiales > Salicaceae > Populus > Populus ilicifolia. The sequence goes on from SRLM01000905.1 coordinate 1,383,377, forward strand.
TATATATGCACTAAAAAACACATAAAATAAATACATGAAACGTTTGCAAAAACTACACTCATCGAAGTCAATCCTTGTGTAAGGCTTATTCTGATGATTAAAGGATGACTTAAAAAGTATTGCTAGTGCAAAATGATTAAAAGCAGAAAAAATTTTCTTTTTAGAATAAGACTAAAGATGTATTTCTTCAACCAATAACTCACTAAAAACAGAGTCAACAGAAAGTAACGGAGAAATATGCAGAATTAAACCTCTAAATCCTTTGAAATCACTATGAAGTACTATTAAAAACTATATCAATTATTATTGCTCTTTACACTCACCACATGCCTTTAATTCTATTAATTCTGTAAGAGCTAATTGTTTTCAAAGATCTGTCATGACATAATAGAACACCTGAATACTCATATTTTTTTGGTAAAGAGCTCGAATGTCATTTTCTAAATGATACTGCTTTGTAAAATTTAATTGCATGAATAATTTTTGCAGGTGATCACAAACCTCTTTCTCTGTCTCATACTTCGCCAACTGCATACCAATAAAATGCTCAAAAAAATTGTTGATCTAAGTAATATGCATTATTTGTTTTTCATATATCTATCAAAATAGCATCTCCCTCCTCAGTATTTTTAGCTATCATATAAGTTTCGCCAACATATCCCTACATCTTCTTACCCTTAAGGAAATTTCTCATTATATAATTCTAGTACAAATAATTCTTTCCATCCAACCTCACACTCACAGATTGAAGGGAATCATCTCTTTAGCAGTCATAATTAACAAACAAAAAGAACCTAAATGCAAAAGTAGCGAAAGAAAAAGTTTCAGACTACAGAAACTGAACAAATATCATACATACTCAACAAATATCTTCTTGAACTTGTATGATTACTCCAAAACATAACACAGATTGCAAAAGATGCAATACCAACACAATTATAGAGACATAACAAAAATACCAAATTAAAGAAGTTGAAAGAAAGTTAAAATACTAGATTTTGGATTCATGAAAACTGTGTTTGAGATTAAGTCTCGTTCTATAAAACCAGTTTTGATACTATGCTAGAATAATTCAATTAACATAAAAATAAATGCAAAAATGAAAGAAAAGAAGGCTAGAATTTTCCTCAATTGATTTGTCTTTCAATACTTCCTTTAACCTAAATACAAAAGATTTATATATAGTTTAAGCTAAAAATATTATTCTATCTTTAATAAATAAAATAAGATAAATATATTATTTAACAGTCTTTATCCCATACTAATACAAGGTTAAAAGAATGAATTATCTCAAATAAATGGACAATGACCGATAAATCCTTTAAAAACTACCAAATTACCTCCATAAGTAAGCTAATAGGTTTGTGGTTGGAAAGTAAAAAAAAAATAAAAAAAATTACCCTATTTTAGGGAGAAGGAACATATGTTTATGTGTTCTCAACTTCTTTTAGTTTTTTTTAATGTATTTCATTAAAATAAATTTGAAAGGTAATTTTAAAAGTAGTTTTTGGATATTATAAATATGTTGTATTATAAATGATGACATTTCAACTAAAATTATAGTTATTAAACTTAATCTAATTTCATAGGTTGATTCAAGAAATCTGCATCCTTGATGGTTTTTAAGTTGAATAAAAAAAAATCTGGTAAAACTTAGTTTTTTAGCTAAAATTTTAAGAACTTGATTGATTTAGACAAACCCGACCTAAACATCGCCTGTTAATGCTAAAAAAGAATTATTAGAAAAACAGCATAACTTTTTTATTATTTCTAAACCAGGTCTACATTAGCTACGAGCAAATGTAGACATTACCATAAAGATAAATTTGTAGTCGCATTTATGTTCTTACCAAGAATCGAGGAAGTAAATTTGTAGTCGCATTGCAGGTGAGGTTCTAGCCCAGCAGTGGGAGGGGCTTGTCCCCTTCCTCAGCACATGGGTTCGAACCTTACCATGCACGCCTGTCACCCCCGCGGTGCCTTACCTGTTCACTGGGCTTGCAGGATGTTCAGTGAACCGTGTGGATTAGTCGTGGTGCGCGTAAGCTGGCCCGGACACCCCACGTAAAAAAAAAAAATTGTAGTCGCATTTATGTTCTTACCAAGAAGTGAGGAAGTGACGACATTTACACTAGTATCTTGTCTTCATTCCATTATGACTTGATTTTATTAAAAATAATTTTTTATATTTTAAAATTATTTTAATATGCTAATATTAAAAATATTTTTTAAAAAATAAAAAAATATATTATTTTAATATATTTTTAAATAAAAATAATTATCATAATATCAAATAAACAATCAATAGTAGACGGTGGGTGAGGTTCACTGGCCAAAATTTATGCCCTAAGCACCATTAATGCCGAGCCCGTGCTCCATGCAATTATCCCCTTGAAGCAATTTGTTTCTCAAGAAAAATGAATGCATTGATTCTCTCAATGAAAACCACCCTCCCTCGCCTTTAATGCAAGGTGGAAAAAATTACTGAGGGAGGTGTAGAAGAGTTAAAATTCCTTAATGATTTTTATGCTTTTCAACTCAACGTGATTATTAAAATTAAATACAACGATAATTTATTGAAAAATCACTGAAACTGTAGTGAACATTAAACATCTGCTCGCATGCTACCATATTGTATGTTGTTGTTCGGTTTTTGCGACATTGCTGAGCTAGAAACCCTTCCCGTTGTTGCTTGTTTCTTTATTCGATCTTCTCATCGGGAACAAAAATGAAGGTGAGTCGTTTATGCAAATCAAGATTTCGAGTGGCATGTTTGTAAGTTTCTTATGTTGAAATAGTGAGAAATGGTTAAAATAATGTCATTATGAACTTGATTTTTTTTTATTTATGTGGGGTGTTCGGGCCAGCTTACGCGCACCACGACTAATCCCCACGGCCCACTGAATACCCTGCAAACCCAGTAGGCATGTAAGGCACCGCGGGAGTGACAGGCGTACATGTCAGGGCTCGAATCCAGGTGCAGTGGAAGGAGACAAGCCCATTCCACCGCTAGGCCAAGCCCTAGAATACAAAACTTGATTTTTTTTTGTTATAAAGGGTGTTAATTATTGTGTTGTTCGAGGTTTGCAACTTGTTTAAAAATATGATAAATATTATTTTTTTAAATATTTTTATTTAAAAAAATTATTTTTAATATAGCATATTAAAACGATTTAAAAATTAAAAAATTAATTTAAAATTTAAAAATATGATTGGACTCCAATATCAAATAAAACATTAATATGTTTAATTATTGTACATTTTGAGCTATGTTTTGCTAATGTGTGACATGTTTAATTGTTGTGTGATTTTAGACACAGCTTGACATGTTTTACTGTTCATAACTTGTAATTAAAGTTATTGCTTGTGTTTTAATTTTAATCTAAAACCCTAAGTATAGCATTAAGTTTTCTATTTATGATGTTTATGCTGATGTTGTGCTCATAACATGCTATATTGATAATTAAAGATTACAATGTGAACCACAACATAATAAATACTACATGGACGAAAGATAAAAAAAATAAAACTTGGAGGATCAAATGAAACTTTTACGTGGCTTGTGGAAAGGGGCTTCGTTGAGGTGAATATTGCACTTCTGAACCACCACGCAGCCCACTGTATATCGAAAATGAAGAGATCAACTTACGCTGGCACTGGTCTTGAGACACGGGTTTCAGTCTTGTGACCTAGCTAGCTAGGCTGGCACTGGTCTTGACACTTGGGTTCCAGTCCTGTGACCTAACTAGCTAGGCTGGCACTGGTCTTGACACTTGGGTCCCAGTCCAGTGCCCTAGCTAGCTAGGTTTCTCTATTAATTTGTGATCTCGTTTCCTTTCCCGTGAAGATTTCCCAAAGACTACTGGGATTGAACCAGCAACAACTAATGAAACATTTGACACCTTTCGAAGTTTGGGGAGTCAAATTAATGCTGAAATGATTTCTATGAATTATTTACTAAATACCGAATTATTAATAAATAAGTTAAAAGATATTCTCAAACTCTTTCGAAACCGACCTGGAAAGTATGTATTTGCGTCATATACATGTATGTACATATAGGTTATTAATATTTCTTTATTATAATATAATATATAATATATATACATATTTCAATATCAATATAAATATTTATCAAATATATTAAACAATACTTAAATAGTGAATACTCAAATAAATACTTGAAATATAATAAATAAGATATAAATATATAATTTTTTTACTTAAAACATAATAAATATAAATAAAAACTTATTACTAAATATTCGTTGTAATTAAGGATAATATCTTATAACATGATCATGGGAAAAATTATGACTCTGGGCAGCTGATATTTAGTTATTGGTTGGTTATTATTTTTGAATTAAAAAGATAAAGATAGTGAAGATGAGATAAAATAAAGATAGTGATAAAATTATATTTGATAATAATATATAAGATAAAGTGATTATTTCTATATCATGTTTGGATATGGTAGATAAAATATGATAAAATATGAAAAAAATTTTATTTTAGTTTTAATATGTATCGTTGCTAAACTTATATATTTTAAAAAATAAATTGGATATTTTTTTTCTTAGTTTAGTTTATGCTTAGAATAAAAATTAATAATATTATAATAATCTTAGTTATACGACCAAGATTAACTTAACGAGTTAACTTTGAGCCTGAACCAGTTCAAGTTTAAGAAAACAAAATGAAGCATTAACTTGATGGGTTGACCCTAGGCTTGGGCTAACTTGATGGGGTAACTCAGGGCTTGGACCGGTCCAAATTTAAGAAAAAATAGAGTAAGAATTAACTCGACTTGACTCGGTCAAAAATCTAGGTCAACAAGGGATAAAATACGAGTTAAAAACCTGTTGATTTTTTATAATATAAAATTGGTCAAAACAAGATTATTTTGATTATTTAAAAAAAAAGGTTAACTAGATTCACCCTCCTAACTCGTAACTTGAATTTTGCCTCGTATTGTGATAATAACAATTTTTATCCATACATTGACTAATATCAAATTGTGTTGACCCTTTTAACTCGTGACCTAAGTCTAACCTTCATTGACTTTCAAGTTAGATTTTAAAACTATAAAAATAATAATTTTTTTATGTCGACACGAGTCAACCCAGGTTGATTTTTTCTGGTCCGTGGCCCAAGTCTTGCCCTGGATTGTCATTCAAATTAAGTTTTGAAACTATGATAATAATTATTTTTATTTTATATTGACTCAAGTCACCCAAAGGTGACCCTTATGACACTTGATCCAAGTTTTATTGTGGGTTGACAGCTAAGTCAAATTTTAAAACTATAATAATTATTATTTTTATTCTTATATGGATGTAAATCGATGATCAACTACACTCTTGATTAAAGCCTTATCTTGGATTAATCGTTGAATTGGATTTTAAAACTATAATAATAATTATTTTTATTCTTACACTAACTAGGATCAACCTAGGTCAACTCGATCAATAACCCGAGTTTTGTCCTAAAATGACTATTAAATTGAGTTTTAAAATTATAATAATGATCATTTCTATCATTATATATCTTAATTGAACAATTTTGATATTAAGAGTTTTTTACAATGATACTTTAAGAATTAAAAATAATAAATATTATCTTAAAAAACATGTTCTTTTTTATATCTCTTATTTTCAAAGTGGAGAAATTAACAATAAATTATCTTGGAAACATATTTATTTTTATATCTTTTCTTTAACTAAAATAAAAATATATTTTTTATTTTTAACTAAATAAAGTATCCATCTTAATACATCTGCCATTCACGAAGGGCGCTTCACCATTTACCTTGTTTGTTTTTTGTTTCAATTTGAAAAAAATGATTTTCTTTTACTTCAAATCATTTCTTATTATTTTTTAAATCATTTTGATATCCAGATATTTAAAATATTTTTTAAAAAATAAAAAATATTTTAATATATTTCAAAATAAAAAAATATTTTAAAAAATAATTAGTATCATACTTCCAAATATTCATTATATAAGATATTCAAAAAAGGCTAGGATATATATTTACCCCATGGATCGACCATTGCCTCACTTGGAAAGTACCATTTGGCAACGAAAGCATAATTTTTAGGCTCAGCTTAGTGGCTTTCTGATTCAAGGTCTAAGTTTTGGGTTTTAACCGGGTTATCGGGTTGTCTAGATCAATTCTTATTTTTTTTAAATCAAAACAATGTTGTTTTAATAAAAAATTGATCAACAAGTTACAACTAGGTTTTTAGCTAGATCTTGTCAGGTCAACTTGATGATTGGGTTAACTCCCAAGATCATATCAAGTTTTTTTTCTTTTATTTTTTTCAATCTAGTTTAATTCTAATCTAAATTAGTTAAATTCAAAATTAATCTATCAAGTTAGATGAAGTTCTGAATTTATGAGCGATAATAAATAGCGTGAGCAGTGGTATGAAACTTATATCTTGTAGTGGTGTGAAATTTATATCTTGGTTGAGGTTCCTTTTCATTTATGATCCTTTGACATTTATGTTGTCAGTTTTAATCCACTCATATAAAAACTAAACATTATATAAAGAAAAAAAAAGGAACATCTTTTAGGGGCAATGGATAAAAAAAAACATGAGAGGGAGCTTGTCTTATATTAGTTAAATTAAAAAAATAATATTAATTTAATTGGTGTGTGATTTAATTAATTAAATAAATTCAAAATAAATAAATAATTTTTTAAAAATAAATAAAATTATTTTGATAAAAATAATTAACCTCATGATTCACAAGATGACTAGACCCTTTTCATCCATATCCTTTTCTAAGTTGGTTTATAGGTGGAGTTTAACAATCATATATTAAAAAAAGTGAGAGGAAGAGAGAAAAGCCCATGGAACCGCCACAATTAGGCAATGTATTGAGCCGATTTTGACTTTAATAAGTGGATTTCAACCTCTCAGGTTCTTTGACAGTGTTTTTGAGGTATAGTACTGCAAAAAAAGTAGATTAAAAGTTTGATATAAGAACAACAATTTATATTTTAATTGATTAACTTTAATTTCTTCAAAACAGAATTAAAAATGATTTTTTTTTATGTTAGAAATAGGTTTCTTAAGGTCTTTAGCATAGACTTATGGTGTTTTTTACTATAAAAGAAAAACAACGAGGTAGATTGCTAGCAAAAGTGTCTTTCTATACACTTTCGTGTATAACATGGACAATGCGTTTTATATATAGTTTTATTAAAAGAAAATTATGAGTGCCTAAGCCATGCCTACCAACACCCCCCAAAAAAATTTCTCTTTTTTATTTTTTTTCTTATGCTAAACTATATTTATTTTTTATCCAAAATATTATAAAACTTAAATATGATTTTTTTGTAATAAAAAAACAGAAAAATCTTTTTATTTTAATCCCTTTATGAATTTAAAATAAATAAAAGTACAAAATTTGCGTATGCATTAAGAAGTTTTTATAACAATACAAAATAGTTATTTTTTTATATTTGTTTTCATAAAAAAAATTGATGTGTTTTAAATGCCTAATTTTAGTTTATTATAATATTTAATTGTATATGATATTCATATCTATCCATGTGTATATGATATGATTGAATTATCCATGGTCTACATTAACATTTTTACAACATAAAAAAATATTAAGGTGATGAAAGCATTTCTAAATTTGTTTTTGGAGAACCTGTCATTATCTTGACTAGATTTAATAACTTCAATCAATTTTACAATCTCTTTAATATTTTTTTTATTCTAAAAGTAAATCTATTACTTTTATTATGATAAAAATTTAAAAATATAAAAAAGCTCTTTTGGACAATAGCTATATATATATATATATTGTTTTTAAATAATTATTTTACCATGCTAAAGTCAATTGTATGGCCAAATTTATTTTAATTAATTTGCCAATGAGCAATGGATTCTAAAAAGAGATAATTATACCCCATATTCATGTGTATGTTATTTATTTTAAAAAAAAAAATTATGATAAAATGATTTTATTAACTGATGTATTATAAGAGCTTGCATGGATCGACATGATCATCTAACACTATTAAATTTAACAATTTTATTAATAAAAGTTTTTGTTGATATCTGAACTTATAATCTATTAATTTATATTTTATTGATAGGCTCACAACCAGAACTAGTCCATCACAAAAATTTCATCAGTAATTTTTAATTTGTTAGTGATAAATTTACAAATAAAAAAACATGCCAAAAAAATTTGTTTGTTTTATTCCATTGGTATTTCCTTAGGGAAGTTTGTCATATAATTGACAAAAATACCATGTGTGTGTCCATTAAAGCTCAAATTATCATTCAACTTCTCAGCCTCAACATTAATAAAAATTTCTTGACAACATGAAAATTTTAATTTTTTTATAAGTTATTAGATGATGCAACTTTATATTGATCAACTAACTCACCAACTAACCATAATTTTATAAGAGTTACTACTGTTATCTATAACTTTATATGTATTGTTGTACTGAAAGTTGACCCAACTATCCTTTCTAATATGGTATTGTGAGGAATATATGATTTTTTGTGTGCATATCAACATAAATATCTCTTCATGAACCCTTTTTTAAAGATGTATTATGACAACATCTAGATCTAGGAATTTTTTATTCTTAGATCTCTTGCATGAACATGGAATTCTACCTTCATTAATATTTTTTAGATTAGATAATATGTAATTAATAAAACCCTAAACCCATTATAATAATTCATTCTCCGCAACCTTTAAAGTGAATTTCGATATATTTATGAAAGATTGTTCATTACTTATATCAAATCTATTTAAATAATGATAATACGTGTATTAATTAACTACATTAACTAAATAAATTTATAAAAGTATTGGTTTGACTCAAACTTATTCAATCTATTTTAATAATTATTTTAATTTATTATAAATTATTTCTATAAATTTTAATTTTTGTATATTTATTGAAAATTTCAACTCGAGAATAAAATGGATAAGAAAATAAAATATTGTGCATTATACATAGAGTTAATAACAACTCCAAAGGAACTTTCATGAGTGATGGAGGTTTCAGTTTATTGTACTGGTTTATTTTGTCGGGTCAAAGCCATGTGTTTATGTTTTATTGATGAAGGAATTCGTGGTTCCATATTATCCAGAAAAAAATGATTCCATTAGAATTAGCAAGCTGTGGTGGAAGGTTTAGGGCTGTTACTGCAGTAGATATAGATTTTGTTCCTCATAATTTCGACATTGAATTCTATTGCCATGAATATTACCTGTGATGGAGCTAAAAGGAAATGGATACTTGTTAGACTTCTTCTCGGCAGGGACCAATATCGTGAGACTAGTGAATGCCTGTTTGTCATTGAAGTTGAATTTGTTTTTTAATAAAATTTGATTTTTTTAGTGTTTTTTTATATAGTTTTAATGTGAAAAATAAATTTTAAAAATAAAAAAATTATTTTAATATATTTATAAATAAAAAACAATTTAAAAAACAATTTTTACCGCACTGAAACAAAAAGTGTAAGGATGTTGGTGAGGTGCTGCAGATTATGAACTGGGTAAGGCATCTAACCAGCATTCCCCCCTTTTGTTTCTTATTTGTAGGTGAAGCTCGCCCTAGAAATGAGGAATTTAGATGTTGGTATTACTATTGACCTTTCTGGAAATCCTGTTGTGGATGAATGGTACTTCAACACTGGTAAATATTCTTCATTAGCAGATAATATGTCAGTCCTGTAGTCCTTTTAAAAGATGGCAATCTCAAATCCTCTTTTCATCAAACTCAGGAATACAATCTTGCCGGCACTAAATTTGCCCAGGAACAAGTTCTCTAGTTAACTCTACACTATGGAGAGGTCTGTTTGCATTTGTAATGCTTGAAGCTGTTTCTAACAATGATTTATATAATGCTAAACACCCTCAAGTCCTGTGCACTGATGATGCTGGATCGAGTTTTTCCCACTAGTCTTCCTAACGAGTATAATATTGCTTCGAATGCTTTTGGCAAGTATAAATAACATCTGCTGTGCTTGTGACATGAATTGGATCAGGTAGCTTTCATCATTGTTGATGGGAGATCATGTATCTAACCACTAGTGGCTGTATGTTTTATTTTCAAATATGAGGGTCTTGGAAAGAGGGAAACATTTGAGCTCGCAAGAAAAGGGATCGAGTTTATCTGTGCTGGTGATGGAGTCAAGCAGGATACAGCAGCAAAGAAACTAAAACTATGATCAGGCATCTGGTGGAGCATCCGGGAGTATGCGAAACTATTTTAGTGAAATTGTTGATGAGGTTTGAGCTACAGAACACTTTATCCGTAGCTCGATACCCTGTTGATCTAATTGATATTGAACTTCGCAGATATCTTGTCAGTTCAGTAATATTCTTAGCTTGAAAGTAGGCATATCCATGCATGTTGAGCATGAACCTATTTAAATTCGTGACTCATGCGTTCTTGGCATTCCACGAGAAAAACCATGGCCACTCATTGGAATCAAATTTGCAAATCCCAGAATTTGTCTGTCTGATAGTTTCTGCTGCCAATGTTTCTTCTTACATCAATTGTTTTCAACATTAGCACTGCTATGATTCGTTCTGTCATCGGTTTTTATAGCCTTGGCAATGGCCATCTCCATGGCTTCCTCAAATTGTTCCAACCTGTGATTCTCATATACAAGGAAGTTTGGCTGTGGCAGCCGCATATTGTTTAGGCTTGTAGAAGATGCCACGGCAAAGGCTTGGATTTGGCGTTGCCAGTCATCGTTGTCATGATGGTAGGTGGCATTGCAGAACAAGTCATTGGCAATGCTTGAATACTCTACTCTCTCTTTTTTTTAATCCATGGACTCGGTCACTTAGACCTCATACCTAATTTTGACACGAAAACAGGCTCCTTGAGAGGGGGAAATGGTCAGTGTTAGATTAGCATTTTTCTTTGACGTTCTTCGAGGGGATTTATAGGAGATGGTAAGGCGGGGAAGCACTGTAATTTTTATTATAAAATATTACGTATTGTTATAGTTTTTTTAATATGATTTTTTATATTTTTTTGTATTTTTATATTAATTTTTTTTAAAATTATTTCTGATTTTTTTTAATATTAAGTTTATTAAAAATTTATCTTTGTAATTTTTTTTTAAAACACTGTAAATTATTGCAGTATTTTCTCATATGATTTCTTTCAAAATTATTTTAGTCAATTGTTTTTTGAATATTAAGTTGATTAAAAATTATAATAACAATAAAACTAAATTATATGGAGAAAATGTTGTAATTTTTCTCACAAAATACTATGAATTGCTACAATATTTGTATAAATAGTTTTTTTTATATAATTTTTCTAAAATTATCTTTGTCGATTTTATTGGAAAAAACACTATTGTTTTTCTCACAAAACATTGTCAATTTCTACAATATTTTTTCTTATAGATTTTTTTCTTTCAAAACTATCTTTGTTGGTTTTTTTTAATATTAAATTGATAGATAATTTAGTTTTATAATTTTTTTATCTTTTATTTACATAAAAACTAAATCACATGGTGAATATATTGTATATTTTCTCATAAAATAATGTAAATTGCTAAAAAATATTTTATTGAGTTTCTAAATTTTTAATCACCAACACAACTTATTTTTTATTATAAAATATTAACTCCATCACATATTTAACTTTTATTACTTATATAATAATGCTTCATAATTTTAACATATCAAATATATTTATTTTATAAGTTAATGCGTGCGTATGCCATCGTGTATTAATTAATTAGGCTCCCTAATAATTAGGGGGACATTAATGGTTGCTGTGGAGATCCTAAGCTACACTTTAATTAATTAATTAATTTAAAGTCATCTTAAACAATCAAGAAGATCACACATCGAGCAAGCTAGAATATCCTATCCGTACCATCCGAACATGAAATCCAGTGCTCTCTTGGCAGCATTCTGGTTAACATTGGCACAAGAAAGAGGCACTGAGAGTTTATCGGGTGTTTGGAGGTAGGTTATAATTATTTTTAAAAATCAATATAAAATACATTATATTTGTTGAATGGGATTATTTTTATATTTTAAATATAGCTGTGAATATATATATATATATATAATTAAGTCATTGAGAATCTTTTGAATAATGCATTATTTGACTCAACTAATGGAATGATTCAAGGGGGTTGCGGAGAGTACTAAACATATTTAGTTACTGTTCTTTTTTTATTTAAAAATAAGAGAAGTTTTTTTTATAACAATTTTTCATTTTTAAAAATCATATAATTGCTTCTAAGGCAATGAGCTTCATAAACACTCTAAATCAAATAAATTGCCTTTTGTGAATGCATTAGTTCGTTTAAAATCCGAACATCCTCATTAGTTAAAAATATAAATATTAAATTTGATTTATTTCAAATTATTTTAAAAATTAATTTGACTAAATAAAATCAACTCTACATTTTTCAAATAAAAAATAACACTATTTAGATTAAAAAATTAAAGTAATAAAATTGATTTAAGTTGATATAGCAAAGTGAATATAAGAATTTGTTTAGTATTTTAAAATATTTTTTATTTGAAAATTTGATGAAATAATATATTTTTAAATTTATTTTTAATTTTAACATTTTAAAATAATCTTAAAAATTAATTTAAAATAAAAAAAACTGCAAAAATAAACGGGGCATGAGACGGTGTTGAAAACTATGGTTAAAACCTAAAATAAAAATGAAATGAACAAAACGACGCCACGTGGCCAGGTTTGCACGCCCAATAGGGAAAAAGAAATTGAAATCACAAACTCCTTATGACCATTACAAGAAAGCAAGAACTCAAGAACTCTCTTCTTCTTCAACTCATTAGTACACGATAATTCTACAATGCCGCTCATTCGCATCTAGAACATGATCACAGGAATTCTTAACCATCTGATCAGATCAAAATCAGATCACAACAATGTTTAGCTGGAAACGTCCATCAGAGGTACTCCGCTTAACACTAAACTACGGAACCGAAGATTTCGGTGAGGAACTCAACCGTTCCTCCACCGTCTCCTCCTCCTCTTCCACCACATTAACGCCTTCATCTTCTCCGCAGGAGATTGCGACGGAGGTCGCTGCGGAGGATGAGGAGCAGGTAGGGTTTAGAATTGAATTGGATTGGAATGCAGTGGATGATGAGGATCAGGTGGCGTTGAGGTTACAGTCGCAGTTGATGGTTGCGTTGCCTGCGCCTCAGGATTGTGTGACGGTGGATTTGAAGGCAGCGGAGGAGGAGGAGGGAAGAGTGGAGGTGGAGATGAAGGTCGAGAAGAAGAGAGAGGAATTGAGAGGGGTGCTTTTAGGTAAGAGTGGATCAGGTCAACAGAGTGATGGAGTTGGTGTATTGACTCGGTTGTTTAGATCTGATGGTGGTCGCCATTGGAAGACAGTTACTTTGCTCAGTCTTTCCAGTTGTGGATTGTTGGTGAGGACTCAAATGTTTCCTCTCCTGTTAGTTTTTTTGTTAATTTATGAAGTGAATGTTGACAGTAAGAAAGAAAGAATATTTGATAGGCGAATGCGTGATGGATTTCTTTTCAATTCCAGCTGGTTTGGTTAAAGGATTGTTCTTCTATTGAATGATGAGAAAATGTGGGGTTGCATTATTAGAAATGTCAATGCTAGAAAATGAAATTAACTCAGTTAAGCTTAGTTTAGAGAGATTATGCCGTTTTCTTTATTTAGAGTCTTCTGGTTTTGATGTTGGGGTTTTGCAATTTATGTTTTTGTCTGAGTGTCATGTAAAAATTGGAACTTTATATTGCTATTTTTGGGTTTTGGGAGATCTGTTGCGATAGTAATTTATTGTAAGTAGGGGAATGCATGATGATTTTTCTTTTCATTTCTGTGGGAATTTTGGGAGGTGGGTTGGTGCTTGGATTAGTTTCTTTTCACTAGTTAGTTGGCGCTCTCTGTTAAAAATCTTCACTGTGAGTAAATTTAAATGAGTGATATAGCTACTCTTATAAGCTCAATGCTTAAAGCTAGGGATGTTGTACGGATAAGATTGTTGTGTTTGCTTCTTGCTTATATTGTTTGTAACTGGGCTTGGGTTTCTATCTGCAGACATTGCCTGCTGTGATAATTCAATTGCCGAATCTTGAGAAGCTTTATCTTGATAATAATAGGCTTTCAGTTTTGCCACCCGAGCTTGGTGAGCTGAAGAATTTGAAAATTCTTGCTGTTGATTACAACATGCTGGTTTCAGTTCCTGGTAAGAATTTGATCGTAATATGCATCATCCAATAGAATTTATTTCTTGGAAAAGAAAAAATATATAACCTGCCTTTTGATTAGGACTAAAAAAGTTGTAGGCCATTATTTGTTTTATTTAACTTATTTGTTTGTGTGATCTTGGTTGGAATTCTGAGCAGTAGAACTGGGGCAATGTGTTGAACTGGTGGAATTGTCTTTGGAACACAACAAGCTTGTCCGGCCTCTTCTTGATTTCAGGTCATTTTATCAGCAAATTAGTATACTTAGCTGCATTTTCCCTGTTTGATAGAGCTTGAAAAACTACAATTTGCTTCTAGCCTAATGTTTGTCTCCAGTTTAATGGCAGGGCTATGGCTGAGTTACAAATTCTCAGGCTATTTGGTAATCCTCTGGAATTCCTTCCTGAAATTTTACCTCTACACAAACTACGACATCTGTCCCTTGCTAATATAAGGATTGAGGCTGATGAAAGTTTGAGATTAGTGAATGTTCAGATAGAGGTAGTGGTCATGTGGTAACTGCAATTTTTTTTTCCCTGGATGTCTTCTAAACTTGTTTAGTTAATTATTTTTTGGTAATCGCAGACGGAGAACAGCTCTTATTTTGGTGCATCTAGACACAGGCTCAGTGCCTTCTTCTCTCTCATATTTAGATTTTCTTCTTGTCATCATCTTTTGCTGGCATCTGCACTGGCAAAGATAATGCAAGACCAAGGAAACCGTGCAGTTGTTGGGAAAGATCTGAATGCAGTGAGGCAGCTTATTAGTATGATGAGTAGTGACAACTGTCATGTGGTATGTTGACAATCTTTGCTATCATAAATGGAACCTTGGTTGTTTGTCTGTTCATCTGCACACCTCTTATAGTTTCGAGTCTTTCAGGTTAAACAAGCATGCTCTGCTCTATCCGATCTTGCTGCAGATGTATCTGTGGCAATGCAGTTGATGAAATGTGACATATTGCAACCCATTGAAACGGTACTGAAATCAGTTGCCCAGGAAGAAGTAATTTCTGTGTTGCAAGTTGTGGCAACCTTGGCATTTTCATCTGACACTGTATCTCAGAAGATGTTGACTAAGGACATGTTGAGATCATTAAAATTGTTATGTGCTCATAAAAATCCTGAGGCAAGTTCCTTTCTTTCTTTTTGTGATACACAACTGGTTTTTGTTGCTTCTGTACAATTCTGCAGGAAATTTAATACTGGATTTATCTTTCACCAGGTGCAAAGGTTAGCTTTACTAGCAGTTGGAAATTTGGCCTTCTGCTTGGAAAATCGATGTCTTTTGGTCACCTCTGAAAGTCTGCAGGACCTTCTGCTGCACATGACGGTTTCATCTGAACCACGTGTGAATAAAGCAGCTGCTCGTGCTCTAGCAATTCTTGGTTTGTATCTTGGATTTTTCTCATCGCTTTTCACCTGATCTTTAGATTGTCTAGCCAAACATTATTACAAGGGTTTGTCCCTTTTGTGCCTCTCCAGGAGAAAATGAAAATTTAAGGCGTGCCATAAGAGGGCGACCAGTGGCAAAGCAAGGACTGCGTATACTTTCAATGGATGGAGGTGGAATGAAAGGTCTGGCAACTGTGCGGATTCTTAAAGCAATTGAGAAGGGAACTGGAAAGCGAATACATGAGTTGTTTGACCTAATCTGTGGGACATCAACTGGTGGGATGCTGGCTGTTGCTCTTGGCATTAAGCTAATGACCTTGGATCAATGTGAAGAAATATACAAAAATCTTGGTGTGTATATGGAAGCGTGTGTATTTCAGGATGTTTTATTTGCTGCTCACTTTTTTCACATTCTGTTCTGCAAATTTGCTTCTCAAGGGAAACTTGTCTTTGCTGAACCTGTGCCAAAGGATAATGAAGCTGCAACTTGGAGAGAGAAGTTGGATCAGCTTTACAAAAGTTCATCACAGAGTTTTAGAGTTGTGGTGCATGGATCTAAAGTATGGGCTATCCTTTTCTACATTTTTGTAACTTTCGCTTTACTACTGTCCTGGTTTTTTGCTTCATAAATGATATTAAAACATGTGTGGCTATATTTTTTTACCAGAGAACATAAAAGAATTGCATCTTCCAGGAAACTGCAGAATGTTGCTAATGTTTTCAACTTGTTTTTTAATATAAAAGGATATGATGTACTCATTTAATATCTGTATATGTATTACATGTTTTGTTAAACACAGATGCTGTGGGAACAAAACACTATAACATATATTATTGCAGCACAATGCAGATCAGTTCGAGAGGCTGTTGAAAGAAATGTGTGCCGATGAGGATGGAGACCTGTTAATAGAATCAGCTGTGAAAAATGTTCCCAAAGTTTTTGTTGTATCAACTTTGGTTAGTGTGATGCCAGCTCAACCATTTGTGTTCCGCAATTATCAGGTTTGACACTGAGAATTCTATTGCTTAACATGTTTAATATGGTTTTGATTTTTGATTGTGTTGGCTATATCTCAAGAATTACTTAACTAATTTTGCTGCATAGATACATAATCATACCTGCGAGATACTTGCTGGCGGTGTTTTTGTTAATTTTCTTCTAATCTTCTCTCTCTCTCTTTTGGTATCAACATACAGTATCCTGTTGGAACACCTGAAGTGCCCTTTGCAATTTCAGAAAGTTCAGGAGTCCATGTGCTCGGATCACCCGCTACTGGAGCCCAAGCTGGTTATAAACGCAGTGCATTTATTGGTAGTTGTAAGCATCATATTTGGCAAGCCATAAGAGCATCATCTGCTGCTCCATACTATCTTGATGATTTCTCAGATGGTATGCTCTTGACTTGCTTATTCAAGTTGAGATTCGTCCCTCCCTGTATAATAAGCTGAGTGCATCAGTGATATTTTTGCTAACCAATGACAATTCAATAGATATAAACCGCTGGCAAGATGGTGCTATAGTGGCAAACAACCCTACCATATTTGCTATAAGAGAAGCACAACTTCTATGGCCCGACACCAGAATTGACTGCCTGGTGTCAATTGGGTGTGGCTCTGTTCCAACGAAGGTGATTCTCCTCGTATGGGTTGTGGTTTTGCTTGGAATTTCTAAATCTATGTGTTGCTTTGTCCTATAATCTAGGGCATATGGGATCCACCATATGATTGTGTACACTAAGAATTCAATCAAATTCTTCTGAACTATTAGAACTTTGGAAGCACTTAAAGAGTGAAGAGGTTGCATGAAATAACTAATGAAACTTGAATTAGAACAGTGGAACATATTGTGCCTTATTTACAGAACACTAGAAGAATGTACTGCTGCTTTTATTGATCTGCCAAGCTGTGGATGTTAGTGACCGAACTCTACTTCATGACCATGTAAAGAAAGGGATTTGATTCTTCTTCTTTTCTTTTTTATCAAAAGTTGCTACTTCATTTGATGATTCACAAAAATATCTTTCGTTCTAGGTCCGGAAAGGCGGGTGGCGTTATTTGGATACTGGCCAAGTGTTGATTGAGAGTGCATGTTCTGTGGACAGAGTGGAGGAAGCTTTAAGTACGTTGCTACCCATGCTTCCCGAGATACAATATTTTCGCTTTAATCCAGGTATACTCTAAGTTGACTGTTTATAAGAGCAAGATACAAATTGTTTTCTAACCTGCCTGTATTCTTTAAAGATATTATAAATTCCCTCCATCTTCCTCATATCTTAACAAGCTTTTCTTCTTCCTCCTCTTCTTTCATACCTGAAAATTACCTTTAAAGACTAGTTTTAGTGAAAAAACTTGTAGTTCTAAGTCAGCATCCTCTATGGTTTGATCTTGCAGTTGATGAACGCTGTGGTATGGAGCTGGATGAGACTGACCCAGCTATCTGGCATAAGTTGGAAGCTGCAGTTGATGAATATGTCCAGAATAATTCTGAAGCCTTAAAAAATGTCTGTGATAGTCTACTTTTTCCCTATCAACATGACGATAAATTTTCAGAGGTTATGAAATCTCAGCAATTTTCCAAGGCAAAGGTATCAAATACAGGTATTGATGCGCACATCCTCTTAAGTTGCTTTTCTCATGCATGCCTCATTTGGCATGCTCCTTTTTCTGAATCTGAAATCTTTTGGTATTTCACTATTTTAGATGAGAGTAGCCCCTCTCTAGGTTGGAGGCGCACGGTGCTGCTTGTTGAAGCTCTGCACAGCCCTGATTCAGGAAGGGTTGTGCATCATGCTCGGGCACTAGAGTCATTTTGTACCCGCAATGCAATAAAACTATCTCTCATGCATGCCACATCTGGAATTGCAAGAACAGTGCCAACAGGAACATTCCCATCCCCATTTGCATCACCTCTAATTACTGGAAGCTTCCCCTCAAGCCCACTCCTATTCAGTCCTGATTTCGGCTTACAGAGGATTGGCCGAATTGACATGGTCCCACCTTTAAGCTTGGATGGAGCTCAGTCTGGAAAGACAGCTTTATCACCGCCAATGTCTCCCAAACACAGACGGCTCTCTTTAACTGTTCGGTCATTGCATGAGAAACTGCAGAATTCACCACAAGTAGGACTTGTGCATTTGGCCCTTCAAAATGATTCATCAGGCTCAATATTAAGGTGAACATGCTTCTCAGTTGTTTGACTTGCAATTTTTTTATTGATATTTAGTTTCAGCCACTGTCCTAACGTGCTGAATGCTTGTTTCTATAGTTGGCAGAATGATGTGTTTGTCGTTGCTGAACCTGGAGATCTTGCTGATAAGTTTCTTCAAAGTGTTAAATTTAGTTTGTTGTCGATGAACCGAAGCCGCCATAGGAAGATCGCATCACTTCTTGCTAATATTTCGACTGTTGCTGATTTAGTTCATTGTAAACCATACTTCCAAGTTGGAAATGTCATCCATCGTTATATAGGACGACAGACACAAGTATGTGTTAATGACTTCTTTCTTTTCTTATTAGATCATTCAAGCCACTATTAGTAGGATACACCAAATTATGAGTCTCCATTTTAATGTTCATTGCTACTTTCTGAAGGTCATGGAGGATGACCAAGAAATTGGTGCATATATGTTTCGTAGAACAGTTCCTTCTATGCACTTGACACCTGAAGATGTTCGCTGGATGGTATGTTTTGGCCTAAACTTGATTTTGCAATGTCTTCCTTTTGCCTCTACATATTTTTAAATTCTGGATGAACAAATGGTTGATGTTTGACGAATTAATTCACTACTCACCTTCTGTGGTTCTCTTATAATGTTGGACTATTCCCAAAGGACCAACATCCACTAGTGGCACTGCTGAATCAGAGTTTTGTTAGGAATGATTTGGACAAAGTCTGCCCTGCAGTGTTTTTCTCATAATTGTTTGCTCTCTGGAAGTGCCCTTACCCTTGGCCTATTTTTAATAATTTTTACTTTTCTACGTCCTGGGCAAACCCTGCAGAAGGCATAAAGCTTTTGCATTTTGTAGAATAATTGAGTCACAAAGTCTCTTCGTTTTCCATATTGTTTTTCCAAATTTTCAAGTCATGTAAAGCATGATTAGATTTTTATCTATTGGTTTATGTTTCCCTTAGCATAATTATTCTTCCTGACTTTCTCGAGTGGGAAATCAGGACACTCTTAAGGGCTAACACAGAAACTGCTGCTTGAATTTTGTTGCTGTGTTGCGCCTTGCAAATGGTTGAGAAACGCTGATAAGAATACTGTTAATTCAATGTTGTTTTGTTTTTTCTAGTGATTTATGCAGTTTCCTCTTGGCTTGTGAACACCTAGGTTGGAGCTTGGAGGGACAGGATTATAATTTGCACAGGGACATATGGGCCTACACAAACTTTAATCAAGGCCTTTCTGGATTCTGGTGCGAAAGCTGTTGTATGCCCTTCAGCAGAGCCCTTAGAAATGCCAGTGACATTAGTCCATGGATCAGGGGAATTCAATGTTCTAGAAAATGGGAGGTTTGAGATTGGAGAGGAAGAGGCAGAGGAGGAAGAGGAAGAGGCTGAGCCTACCAGTCCAGTGAGTGATTGGGAAGATAGTGATGCTGAGAAGCATGGTGACCGTTCTATTGGATTTTGGGATGATGATGAAGAGGACCTATCCCAGTTTATCTGTAAGTTGTATGATTCATTGTTTCAGGAAGGGGCAAGGGTAGATGCTGCTCTCCAAAATGCTCTTGCTTCCCATCGGAGGCAAAGGTATTCGTGTCATCTTCCCGGTATACAATAGTTAGTTGGATACTAATACAAGAAAATGAAAATAAACCGAAAAACATGAGAGAAAAAAATCCGTGTGAGAGAGAGAGAGAGATGATTGCATTTGTAAGTACAGAAGTGAGCGAACATCCAGTTTTGAGGCATACAAGGAAAAAAAAAAAAAAGATGTGTCATTCATTGCATGAACACAAGCAGATAATAAATGATCCCCTTTTTTCAATGACGAGCATTTAAATTTGTCATTTGCACTGAACTTTTACTGTTTCTGACCTATGTCAGCCTTTTCATTTCTAAGACCCAAATTCTGAGTTTACTTGGGCAGTTACATTGGTTATTTCTTGATTGCTTGGTTAATGTACAGTCCTCTTTAGACTTTAAGATCAGAGGGTTGTGATGAGTGGGTATGCCATGGGTTCTGTGGTTGTGTCATGCATGCTTATAGGGAATTGCTGGAATCAATAATCAGCTTTTAGATGCCATACTTGCTGATAACTTGGTGTCGAAGACATTAACCGGCACCTTGGATTTGCTAACCAGAGCCTCAAAAATTCAATCCAAGTTTACAACTATGTAATTATGATAGAAGGTATATTTTTGCCCCAGTAGAGATTATGATTCTGGATTTTGTTTTCATTGGTGACGTGAATTGATAGCTATTTTGAAGTGACTGGTTTTTCCGAAATGCAAAATTCTATGCGAGAAGACTGATGAGAATGACAACTCAAAAGCATGAAAGAGAAGTTCTTCAAAAAGGCAAAAAGACAAGGGAATGATGTAGTCTGTCTTGTTGCTTGTCTCTTAAGTTATGATAATAGATAATTTTGGACTATCCTGCACTATAGAAAATCATGGAGAGATTTGTGATGAATGCTGCGTTACAGGTTTCATATGATGCAAGTCGTCATACTAGTACTCGGAACTACTAGTTCCGTGTAGAAAAGAAATTTGCACAATGAAGATGCACGCATTCTGGATGATTTCACTACCATTTGCCCCAGGTTGGCTCGGAAACTTATAATCTAGAGTTTGACTCGGGTCGGGTTTTAATTTGAACCGTAAAGATATTAGCTTCGTCAAATTTGATTGGCGTGTTTTTTAGATCAGGAGAACAAAAGCTGCCAATTCACTAAACTGGGTGTAGAGATTGAGGTGAAAAAAGAAGACAGGAGTGAGCTTGTGGCAATTTGTATCCCTTTCTTAACCACAACAAAGAAAACTCTGGCCTATGTTTTCCCCATAACCTTATCATAGACGGACACTTGAGTTTCCCAAAAACCTGTAGCAGAAAGACATTCCATCTCAGGAAACTATAGACTTTATTCTCAATTGTCCCGTTCAAGATGTTGAATTTGATTTGAAATGCCGCAATCGAGTATAATGGAGCAAGAAAAAACTTCTTTAGTGACATTAAAGGACACTCAAATAGGGCTGTTTAATCATAGCCACAGGAATATCCTTAGATCAAAGATCTATCCTTTCTATTATTATGAATGCCGTGTCAAAGTGTCCTTTTCCTTTACAAAATCAAGATATGATTTGTCGCCATTTCACATAACGCGCTCAATGCACAAAAGCGAAAGGAGGGAGGGAAATCGACACCACCACCTATGACACCATACCTCAATTCCACTTCAAGCAATTTACCTAGCAAGTTCGTGAAAAAAAACCCTTTTCCCCTCTGAGTTGGGCATGAGAAAACGAGGGTTAACCCAACAATTATGACAGGAAGCCACAGAGCACAGCATGATTTACCCTGCCAGTAAAGTTTCAGCACAGAATAAGTAGTTAAAGTATGCTTATCAAATGGTGCAGGTCCCACCTAAGAATAATTAGAATTATAATTCAAATAGAAACTCGAAAATAAAGCTAAAAATCCAAAACTAATTAAGAAAATAAAAAATATAATTGAACGACAACTTGCAAGCCTAATTTAAAACCATCCTGATCTTGACCGGCTATATTGAGCTAATCTCGTGTAAAATCTCATGATCAAATTTGAACTCGATTCAATTATCAAATAAAAAATTATGCATGCTTTCTTCAAACATGCAACTATACCTCTTATTGGACTTGAAGCTACCCATCTGATTCAAATACATATCTATTAGACTATTCACGTGTGTTCCAAATAGAATAAATTTGCATGTGATTGGTTGATTGAAACCTCGTGCATCACATTGACATGAGAAAAGGAGGGTTAACCTAACAAACATGACCAGGAAACCACAGAGTATGGCATGATTTAACCTGCCAGCAAAGTTTTAGCACAGAATTAGTAGATGAAGTATGCTCGACCAAATGGTGCATGCTCTACCCAATTCATAATGCTAAGTTTTTAAATCCCTTTAGTGGTCAAAGGGGTTAAAATATTTATCAGTAAAGCATGCATATGCTTTCATTGCAATCACAGGATGAACATGATGGCTAATATCCCTATCAAATGCGCCAATTATGCAAAATCGCATGCTGTACACTTTAATAAAGAAGTTCGACAAGAGCTGTATAAAGAAAACCCAAGTGAGAGAGAGAGATTCCTCAACATTAAAGCAAACCCTTTCATTATATTTTTTGGCAAAGAGACAGGGCCACCACTTTCTGCAACCAGAAGCTTTCTTCATCACTTCAATCTTACTATATTATGCAATATAAAGCCAGTACCATTACCACCAAGTTCCCAGAGAAAATGGCTGCAACAGCTCCGGTTGCAATAGGCACGCGGGGTACAGTAGGATCACTTGTGAGGAAAGAAATTGAGTATTTCTCTAAGTTTGAGATAGACCAATGTTCAAGTTCAAGGAAACCTCAAGAGCAGGTGGCTGACATAGCTTCCAGTAATGATCAGTCAAGGCCTAGTTTCTGGTCCTTGACGATGAGCTGGAAAAGGAAAAAGCGAAGAGGCAGCAGCGGATTCCTTCCAAGTATCTGTTCTGCTGTGGAAGTTGCTGACAGCAATAGGCTCAGTAGGATTCCTGGGTTCAGTTATAGAATCCTGAAGGATGATTCGAAGGATATGCAGGTTTAGACAATCTTTTAAAGAGCTGCTACGCTTTCTAGCCTCTCTAAGCCGGTATGTGAAGCCACTGGACCATGCTTTTTCTGATCCCATAACATTAGGTCCACAACTTCAAGTGTACTAGATTCTCTATAGTCAGAATTATCTATCTATCAGACATACGTTTAAGGGAATATGTCAGACTCGGAGAAGAGCACGGGATCACGTTGGTAGATTTCCTGCCATGTGTTGCTGATTAGAATTACTATTTTCTACGCTTTCTCACCTGCTTGCATCATCCAGACATTACCATCATGCAGTAGCATTTCATAGATGATAATTGGAGCTGCGTAATGGCATCCACTGGTTGAGTTTATAAGAATTTGGTGCATTACATATTGTGTGTACCGGATTAGGAGGCTAACAACAGTCATTCCTGCTATTTTCAAACCCCATCTCATAATTTTTATAGTTCCTTGGATCATACCAGACTTTAATTTTCAATTAAAATGTCGGGAAGCACTACATGTGGAAAGCTTGCTCAAAAATTGCAGTGCAAGGATTACTGTTAAATTAATTAAAAAAAATCTATGTAAAGTTAAGTTTTACTGTTGTTTGTGTACAGCAGAAACTGGATAATGTAGTTTCTAATTGAATGAACAGGCTGGGATTGATAAAGAAGAGCAAGCATTTATATCGTGAGAGAAATTATATCTACGTGGACATTCTGATGTTCTGAACGAACAACACTCCTGCAATTCTAGTGCCTGGACCTTTTTCCTGTGGCGAAAACAGTCCGTTTACATATTTACACATAAGAAATACAGCATCTACGAGGTTTGTGAAATTAGTTGCACGGTAATATAAAAAGGCATTGAACTTTAAGCATATCGACAATACTGATACTGATATTGAAATCGTAGAAGTAGCTTTCGGTTTCTGCAAAACAACTAAGCTTCTAGCTCTTCCTTGGCAATTCCTCCTTTCACAGAGTCGACATAATGGATGCTTTCTGTTGATGCCATTGAAGCATTTTTCTCCTCAGTTGGTTCGGTAAGAAATTCTAGTGCGGTTACGACATCAGCCATCAAAGGTCGGGCTTCAGCTTCTTCATGGACACACATGGCTGCTATTGCAAGAGCCTGCTATAGACTCTTTTTTGGGTAGTTTCCTTCTAGTAATGGATCTGCCATCGCTGTAAATTTACTTCTGTCCTTCAACAGCGGCGCTGCCTACAATATGGAAATGTGAATCAATATCAGAAGGTCTGCAGTCTGCACTTCCAATTACTCTTGAAACCTCAAAATTTGCAGCTTGTGTTCTATGCTATAACCCTGGTAGAAAGGAGAGATATAGTCCTGACAACTTGGTTGCAAAAAAAGTCATCAACATGCCCAATGAATTAGGTTCTGCTCTTCTGTTGGTCTTGACTTATTAATAACTATCCTTCCTGAAATTATCTCCAGAAGAACAACACCGAAACTATACACATCCTACCTTGTTGTCTGCTGACCTGTCATTCGATACAGGAGCACGGTGGCCATATTTATCCATCACCCACATGATCCTTCCCTCCTGTTGGTCCCAACTTGGCAAGTCCAAAATCAGACAGCTTTGGATTGAAATCTTCATCTAATAATATTTTTGAAGCTTTGAAACCCCGATAGATGATTTGAGGATCGGCAACGCCGTGCAAATATTCCAGTCCTCGGGCTGCTCCTGATGCTATTTTCATCCTAGTACTCCAATCCCAAGGATCTTTTCGTGAAGGTAAATCTGGAAAGCAGAAGATGTTAGCACCATGAGT
The DNA here is from genome assembly GCA_015708895.1 of Populus ilicifolia. Taxonomy (NCBI): domain Eukaryota; kingdom Viridiplantae; phylum Streptophyta; class Magnoliopsida; order Malpighiales; family Salicaceae; genus Populus; species Populus ilicifolia. The sequence continues at coordinate 1,408,574 of SRLM01000905.1, forward strand.
ACAGAATCTACTGGGACAATTTAGATAGAAAAACTTCAAACCTAAGTTAAATCAAGCAGTGCTTGAGCTGCCACATGACATGTAAAAAGAAAAGAATTTGGTAAAACTTCTAGCCTAGGATATAAAAATTCATGTGGGCATACCAAGAAGGTGATTTTCCAAAGATCCATTGGCCATGAATTCATAAACTAAGAGTTTTTGATCACCATCTGCACAATAGCCAATCAGTTTGACATGATTCAGATGTTTAACCATGTTTAACGTAAGGACCTCAGAAAGGAATTCTCTATTTCCTTGCAATCCTTTCTTGTCAAACTTCTTAACAGCAACAATCTAACAAAAAGAAGAAGCAGAAGAACGAAACAAAAGAATTTCATTACAAGATGATCTAGTATAAAACAAAGGCATGCATATCCTTAAAATACACAAGACTGACTTGATCAATGCTCTCATTGTATCCTTTATACACCCTTCCAAATCCAACCTCTCCCACTAGACAATGATGACTGAAATTGCTAGTTGCAACAGCTAGTTCACGAAATGTGAAAAACTGATCAATATTCTTCCTTTAGCTGGAGGCTGCAACATTGATAACATGATGAAATGATTAGCATTTATATATTACCAAAATCTCAGACTTGAAAACTTTTTATTCCATTGACAGAGTTATTTTATAAAACTTGTTCCCGACAATTGACAATGTTTTGCCTTGTTTTCCATAACCCTTGCTGTTCCATGAAGATCTGCTTCCCTTGAAAGAACTATTTTTTTCCATTCTGCAACAAGAGAAGAGACTCATTTCCTTCCCTCTCCTCCTTCCAAGTTCCAAGTTGCTAACCCTTTTGTGTATGGCTAGGTACCTTGTTGGAGGTAAGAGGATTCAATCCCATCATGAAAAGCTATTTATGTATCCATTAAACTAGATAGGAATTGAGTTCTTTTGGTAACAGCATTGTTAGCTTTTACTGTAAAATTTAACACCAGAACCATTGGGTTCTGAAATTGTTTGTTAGTCTAGTTGTCAGCCTCCTGCTTCCAACTAGTAATTGGTTTTCTTGGTTTCTTCTTAGCTAACTGTTACTTACTCCCTCCTATAATTAGTACTTGCTCATGGCTTAAGATAAATGCTGACAGGGCCCCACCATGGAACCTGTTCATAAACCACTTTTTTATAATTATTAAACTCACCCTGGCGAGGGTCAACCAGGCGAGGCCGCTGACTCGGGACCTGGATTGGGTTGGGATTTATGTTGAATTGGGTGGGAGTTGAACCCATCAATATGTTTGTCTAGGTTAAAATCTAGGGAGACTCGATTTTATTTAAAAAAAAAAAACACAATTCAAAATGAGGTAGTGTTAACATTTTTAAAAAATATATATTTTAAAATGATGTTTTTTAAATTAATCTGGATTAACTTAGTTTATTGTAATCCAATCCATAACTCAAGCTTTAGGTTGGGTCATGGACAATACCATGTTTTATAACTAATTCATTGTCCCGAGAATAAGATTCCATTGACAATTACTACAAGAAAATATTAGGTACTTTCTAGTCGTCTCATGGTGAATCCACACGAATAAATTAAATAGGATCCACCTTAAAATGATTATAGGACCCATCATTTTGTAAGCATGGACTCATAATGATCCGAGTTCTTACAATAATTTTTCAAAAATCCATGACCTATTGGAGTTTTATAAACTAGAAGAGGGTTGTTTTTCTAGTCTTTAACTATGAACTGGAAAGGAAAAAGGGAACTGGAAGCAGCAGATTCTTTCCAAATATCTGTCTAGCTGTGGAAGCTGCTGACAGTAATAGTCTGAGTAGGATTCCTGGGTTCAGTCATAGAATCCTGAAGGATGATTTGAAGGATATGCAGGAGAGCTGCCATGCTTTCTGACCTCTCTAAGCTGGTAGTTATCTATCAGGCTTACATTTAAAGGAATGTTGTTGATAATTAGGATTGTGTTACTATTCATGGAGCTGCCAATGCTTTCAACCTGCATGCTTCATCCATATATATATATATATATATTCAAGGAGCAGCGAGACGATACTGGTAGGTTAACTTCTGTAAGGTTTTAGTGCACTGTAGTGCATTAGATGTTGACTACCAAATTGGAATGTTAGCAAATATCATTCCTTATATGTCGAATGCCATGCCACCGTGTCATAGTTCTTACCATAGCAGTCAGATCCGACCTGGAGTCTGACAGAGAAAAAGGCCTGGATTGTTGGATCGTGGGGTCAACCCAGGTCAATCATTCGTAAATAGATTCCATATATCCTTACAAATCTATGAAATACAGTAACAATGTGGAATGAAAATTATAGTTACAGGGCAATATACACATTTCTCATACACCAGAAATTCCAGGAGGAGCTTTTGGTTTCTACAGGAAACCTTGAGAGTGCGTTCAGTAATAGAAAATGTTTTCCATTTTTCAACTTCAATTTTCATTCCCCTATGGAAAATTAGAAAACATTGTTCATTTCATTAGTTATTTTCCATCATCAACCATAGGGACCAAATTGAAAACATATGAAACCACCAATACAAGCCATGTCATGAGCTTTAAAGCCAAACCTATATGAGTTTTTCCTCCAGCAGCTTTCATTGTCAAATGGCTTTTTTGCAAAAAACTGGTGCCATCTTCTTTCTTTCCTGTAATAAATGGCCATTTCTTTCATTCTTGGTCAATTTGCCTTATTATGTCTGGCAAATTGGAGTGTTACTTGAGGTTCTAACTCTTGCTTCACATTTCCTTCTGTTACAGAGTTGACATGAAGGATGCTCTCTGTTAATGACAATGTAGCTTTTTCCTACTCAATTGACCCCGCAAGAAACTCAAGTGCAGTTACAAGATCAGTCATCAAAGGTCTGGTGTCAGCTTCGTCTTGGAGACACATTGCTGCTATTGCTAGAGCTTGATATAGACACTTTTGCTGGTAGTTTCCTTCTAGCAATGGATCCGCCATAGCTGTAAATTTACTTCTGTTCTTCAACAGTGGTCCTGCCTGAAATATGGAAATGAGAATCAATCTTAAGGGCTGCACTCCCATTTACTCTTGAGGTTATAATCCTGACAAATTCCTTGAAGAAAAAAACATCATGAACATACCCAATGCACTAGGTTCTGCTCCTCGGTTGTTCTTGACATGTCAGTGACTCTCTTCCCAGAAATTGTCTCCAGAAAAAAAAAAAAAAAAAAAAACACACAAAAACTGTAGACACCAGACTTTGTTGTCAGCTGACCTGTTAATTGATATTCAGGAGCATGGTACCCATATGTATCCATCACCCTTGTAGACACACATGATCCTTTCGTCCTGTCGGACCCAACTTAGCAAATCCAAAATCAGAGAGTTTCGCATTGAAATTTCCGTCTAACAATATGTTTGATGCTTTGAAATCTCGATAAATGATTCCGTATCGTGCAAATGTTCCAATCCTTGTGCTGCTCCTGTTGCTGTTTTCATCCTAATCTAGAAAGCAGAAAACATTAACACACTAAACACAAAATCTTTATAGAGACAATGTAGATAGCAAAAATTTGTACCTAACCATAAATCAAGTCAGTTCTTGAACTGCTACATAATATGTTAAGACTCAAAACTTTGTAAACTTATTGTCTAGGAAACAAGAATTTATGTGGGCATACCCAGAAGGTGAGTCTCCAAACTTTCATTGGAAATGAATTCATAAACTAAAGAGTCTTTGATCACCATCTACACAATAGCCAATCAATTTGACAAGATTTGGATATTGAACCATACTTAATGTATTAACCTCTGAAAAGAATTCCTTGTTTCCTTGCCTTCCATTCCTGTCAAGCTGCTTAACAGCAACATGCTGAAAAAAAGAGAGAATGAAACAAAAGAATTGCATCACAAGATGATCTAGGATGATGAATACGCATGCACACGCGTGCTGAAAGCATAAGTTTTGTCAAAAAAACCACTTCAACTTAAAAGCTTAAACTTAAACTATTAGATGAGGTATTTATTATTTATATTATTCTCCAAGAAGATTGACCAGATCAATGCTTTCAATGAATCCTTTGTAAACCTTTCTGAACCCACCTTCTCCGACGAAGCAGGAAGGATTGAAGTCATCAGCTGCAACAGATAGTTCGTAGTACGTGAAAAACTTTAAATTATTCTTCCTTTTGCTGCTGCCTGCGGCAACATTGATAGATAACATGACTAAAATAATAGCCTTCTATATCTCACCAAAACCACAAACTAGAAATCTTTTTTATTACAAACCTATTTTCCATGACATGTTCTTCCAGAAAGACAATGCTCTGCCATGTTTGGCAGATTCCTTGTCCATGCATGAAGTGCTCTCTACAGGAGCGTCCTCCCTTTCCGATCTACAACATGGAAAAAATTTCATTTTCTTCCCTCTCCTCTTACTAATTTGCAAAACCCTTTTGTATAAGCTCTACAACTCCAATTTTATTTTCAAATTCCCTTGTTGAAAGTAGGATTTAATCCTACCATAAAAGCTGCTTACATATATCACCAGGATCACATTTGGATGTTGATGAAAATTGCGAGTCGCCTTGTTTCTAGTTCTTTATCTCTTTGACTCCATCTTTGTTTATTAAAAACAGCTGCTTAAACTATCTTTTCAACCATTCTCTCCTATAATCAGTATTATCCATGGCTAAGATAATGCTGATCAAGCCACCTCTGTGACCTTGTTCAGGATTTATTTGACTAGAATTGGTGGTTGGCCCTGAGTTGCATATATAAATATATATTCCTTTTTTTATCAAGTTTATCGGTTATACAATAGACTGACCATATATAGACACTGCTCATGTATAGTTTTTTTTTTTTCCATGCAAAATTGTTCTTTGTAGTAGATAAATTTGATTCATGAGATCTTGATGATAATGTTATAAAATTTTAATTTTAATTTTATCAACTCAAGCTAAAATTTTATTATAAAATTATAAAAAATTTATTTTCTATAATGTTAAATTTCCATAACTATTTAAGGTCATTGTATCCTTTAAATTAAACTTAAAAGTTATTATTCGAGATTGATATATTTGCTAGTTAATTTTTATATTTTTATTTTTTTTATAATTTTATAATTAATGTTTTAGCTTTCTTGAAGACATTTTGTAATATTGGATTTTGATTATTAAAATAAAAAAATAAGAATTTAATCAGGATTATTGAGTTTAGAAAATTTTTAGGAAAATTTTTATTTTTAATTTATTTTTTCTAGGTTTAGTTGTGTTAAAATTAAAAGTATTTTCTAGACAATATAGAATAAGATATGATGAATCATTTTAGAAGTGATAAATCAATAACATTTATTTATAAAGATAAATTTAAGATAGAATAAATTTTTATTTTAAATATTTTTTTAATTTATACTATGTGTGGAATCTCACGTATTTTTATTTTTCATTATTTAATTTCTTAAATTAAAATTTTTTGTACAATTATGATTACAATTTATTTTTGTTCATAGAAAAAAATAATATAAATATATATACATAAAATATTTTAAAATAAAAATTTATTTTTATTTTTATATAAAATAATTTAAAATATGCATGAAAAATAATAGCATAACCAACAAAAGTTTTAAAAACCTTTAAATTTTAAATCTTGAAGTAATAAAAAAGAAAATAACGCCATGGGCCTAGTTCACGCCCACTTAATTCCCTTCCTTAATCTCTCCCAAAGCCCACTAAACTTTCCACGTGCAGGACCTCAAACCCACACACTTGTCCACTCATAACCAAGAAACTAACACGTGTCCCGTCACCATCCCCCCTAAAACCCCAGCAGGAAAAAAAAACAAAACCCTAATTTCAAAATAAATTCCAATCAATGACGACTTGCAGATCCATAAAATCCCTAATTTCAAAAATCCCTAATTCAAGCAAATCCAGATCTTTCTTTACAACAAATTCCACTATAATCCAATCACCATTCGCTCCTATACATTACTACTACTACTACCCCCCTTCTTCTTCTTCTCCTTCTCCTAATCGATTCCTCTCTAAATGGATATTCCTAAACGCACCATTTCAAGCACCTCTCTTTCTCTCTTCTCCTCCGTGGAAGTTTTTGCAGTCTTCGGCACCGCTTTATCTACGTGGAAACGCTATTGTTTTGAGGAAAGTCGAGACCTTTAATTTGCATTTGTTAAAAGGTCGGGTCGGATCGGGTTATGTGGGTCAAGGCGTGTTGTCGGATCGGGTTGACCTGGTGAAGGAGGAAGAAGTGGATGACAGTGGTGATAAAGATGGGATTTTGGAGAGTTTTGTTAATTTGCCTAATTTTATCTCTATTAGCCGTTTGGTCTCTGGGCCTTTAATTGGATGGTATTTTTCTAATTTTTAAATTTCTCAATTACACACACACACACACACAATATGTTTATGGTCTGTTTGTTTACTGAGAAAATGAGAGAAGTGAACGGGAAAAAGTTGGGATTATCTTCAATTTTGAAGTTTTTGAGTGATGTCACTGTGGTTAAATTTTTATTAAATTTTGAGGGTTTTTATGACTGATTAATTTATGTCAATGCAAAAAATGGGCTTTTTTATTATTAATTTGGATATTTTTAGTTGTTATAAATTTAAAAGAATGATCTTTCATTCTAATTATGTATTCAAAGTTGGGAGTTATAGCTTGTTAACAATTATGAATACAAAATTGTTTTTTTAATGCAGAAAAGTAATTTTTATTGGTATTATATTGGGAAATGAATGCTAATGCTAAATGATCCGGATGAGCATCGTTTATGTAACCTAGTAACTTTTTTTTATGTTTGGATTTCAATTCTCAGTGTTTTTGTTGTGTGGATGTTTTGTTATTTCAGGATTATGCATTTTGTTTGTTATGATCTGGATTAGAGGGGTGATTAATTAATGTTTTTTGTGCAGGATGATTACAAATGACATGTATTCTTCTGCATTTGTGGCGTTGGCTATTGCTGGTGCAAGTGACTGGGTAATATTATCGTGACAATTTGTTTTGCTTTTTTTTTTCAAAATAAAAAATTGAAAATTTAATATGTTGTTCTTTCTTAAAACCTGTAGCTAGATGGGTATGTTGCTAGGAAGATGAGAATTGATTCTGTTGTGGGTTCCTATCTTGATCCTCTTGCTGATAAGGTAGAGTGAATGCGTCATCTTCTTCAAAGCTTTAGTGTTGATTGTTGATAGCTAGTCACGGTTTGGAGTTGGAGTATATTATAATCTGCTAGGGGCTAATTCCGTTAAACTTATTTCTTTGCTCAACATAGGTTCTTATCGGATCTGTCGCATTGGCAATGGTACATATGGATCTTCTACACCGTAAGTTGTCTTAATTTTAACCATACTTTGTAGAACTTGGAATTTATATGCAGATTGATAGTAAATGTGGTTGATGTATGGTTGTACAACTTATGTTATACTCTATGCCTTGTGAAGCTGGACTTGTTGGACTGGTAGTGTTGCGAGATGTTGCACTTGTCTGTGGAGCAGTTTATCATAGATCTAGTAGCTTGGGTTGGAAGGTTGGTTGACTGACTTGTCATTTGTCCCTTTTTGTATTATTTTTTGCTTTAACCTGGTTATTTACTCCTTGGCCTAAAATTTTGCTTGATATTTTCTAATTTCTTCTTCCAGTGGACTAGTTGGTATGACTTCTTCAATCTTGATGGAACCCACCCAGAGAAGGTTGAGCCTCTCTTCATAAGTAAGGTATGGTTTGTAATTTTCAATTTGATTTGTCATGGCACCTGGAATATGGTTTAAATATAAGTTTCTTTGATCCATTATTTTTTATTTTTATAGCCATAAGATGATTTTAGTTGAACACTGAGTGTGGGTGATTGGAGAAATCCTTTGTGTATTTTTTAGATGATGTGGTGATTTTTGCATTGAATCATTGAAACGAGGAACATTTTGAAGCAAAAGGTATGGTAAAGACTGAGGTCTCACTATACTATTACCCTGTATGAATTTTAACTATCCTAGAGTAGATGCGTTATAGGAAATGTGTGAAGCTCTTGAAAGCCTGAAGGAAACTGGTGGCAGTAGAGGATGGAAAGCGCTGCCTGCTATGTTAATTACCTTTCAATTATGCTAAAATACTTTGTACTTAAAATCTGTTCTAATAATGATGTTAACAAGCACTAGCAGCTATTTTTCCAGAATTGAACATTGTTCTTGGTCAAGAAGAAGAAAAAATCTGGACATTTTGTTTTTCTTGAGCACGTAATGGATTTCATTTTGGTTAAAACCTTTTTGTTTCCACTAAGGAGTCGTCCTGGTTATTGACAGGTAAATACAGTTTTCCAGCTGGTTTTAGTTGCTGCCGCTCTCATTCAACCAGAGTTTGGAACCCAGGAAACTCTACCTTACATAACATACTTGAGGTAATCCAGTCAACTTTTAATTTCATCCCGTGTATTGTTTCTGCTCAACTACTGCAATAAATTATCATACATGACCTATTGTTTGCTACAATTTGATGCAGTTGGTTAGTGGCTGGCACAACAGTGGCTTCTACTGCTGCATATGGAGCAAAATACATGAGGAATAGACCTGCATTGCTTGCAAAAAAATCATAGTTTTTGTTTTCCCTGCTCTGACCCGACAGTCAAGGAATGACCTTGAATTTGAGTTACCAAGCTGGTGCTGGCATTTGAAGCTTTTCAAGAGATACAAATGATATTCAGGGTCATCATTCCATGGTTGCAGAAGAAAAGAAAAAGGTTAATCAGGGCCTTTTCAAAGTCATATCCGATATGCCCCTATGGTATAGATGAGCTGTGGTTTCTCCAACAGTTGCGATTGGCAATGCTTTGAGTTTGGGGAGATATCAGCTTGTGAAGCATTGGAAAATGGAAATGGTTCTGCTGATGAATATGTCAGCATGTAAATTATTTGATATAGAGAAGATGTGATGGAAGAAAAAGAAAGATCTTGTTAAATCAAGATGTAATAATGGAAATTCTTTTCATCGACTTTGTGTATTTTGTTCAAGCTTCTGTTGCCACCCAAGTTTCTTTGGACAGAACTCATACTTGTGAGGGATCAATCTACAGAAAGGATGTTGATCTCCTGGACTGATATGGTAGAAACATCAGGCTAAGTTATGATGACATTACAAGCAGGTGGTGATTGAATAATTGATCAATTCTGGCTTTCAGGAAGAGGGTGGCGATGGCAACACCGTCTAGGACACAAGAAGGGTTGATACAAGCAGTCTGATGACATGATCTAAAGCCAGTGAAGACAAAAACATTCTCAGTAATATCCAGCTGAATCCAGACGGTAGACAGATAGGGATTTGGATGCATCCTCCAAGGATCAATGAATCTTGTAACACGAAGCCAAAATCAGTGACAAGGGTTCAATGTCCTCAAAGTGACTATGGAAATATCTGCATGTTGTCGCAAGAAGAGTGCACCTCTTCTCATATCAAGCCTAGAGTTTCCATGGTTATCAACCTTACCCTGTCACGAAACGACGTCATTTGAAAAATAAAAACCTTAGATTTGATCTGGCCAAATGTCATTAGTTTAGCCATACCAATTGAAATCTTTAAATTAATTTGAAATTAAACTCAACTCAGGACAGGTTTAGGATAAGTTCGAGATCAACACATTATTATATGTTCGAGTCTTATTCTTAAATTGTTTGTAAATTTTTACTTAGTATATGTTGGAAATAACAAGATGGTTGATGGTATTCAAAAAAATAAAAGAAGATGAGTTGTGATCTAAATAATGAAGATCTTTTGTTGTTTATATAAATAAAAACTCAATATTCAGCATGCAGAATAATCCTATGGTTTCAACAAGACATGTCAGTGTGTGTGTGTAAAAACTTAATATATTGAGATGCTATATCAATATATCTATTTCTATGACAAATAACACATTAACTTAGATAAGTTATTTTTTAAAATATTTTTAGTTTTAAAATATATTACAATATTTTTAATTTCTCAGTCTCCTATTATGATTTTTTTTAATATCAAATATTTTTTTTATTTTGGATTATGAGGATTAAGTTAAAAATTAAATGTTATTTAATATGATTAAATCCCATTTCCCTGTTACGATGGATGAGCATAATAAAATCATCCATCGATTTTTTTATTAAAAAAAAAAAAAACCTACCAAAATTTCATAAACTCAGGAAAAAGAGAGAGAGAGAGAGAGAGAGAGAAAACACTTTAATTGGGTCGTGAAAGCCACTCGCTTTTTAATTGTCCTATGAGAGTCACATCAATCAAGCAACGAACTTCATCGCCATACATTATTATAGCCACCCTCTCTTTATATTGTAGTTTTCACCTTTTCTTTGGTTTTTCCAGAAATCAAATATACTTTCAATAATCGATCTTCAAAACCACCTTAGTCATTAGAAAATCGTTATTTCTCATCCGGGTCTCAAAAATCTTCAGCTGAAACATAATATACTAAGATAATCTTATTCTTAGAGGTTACTTGTATAACTATTGATTATTAATTAGTATTATTATAAAAGTATTATGGCTCAAGCAGTGGAGGATTGGTATAAGCAGATGCCAATAATCACTCGCTCTTATGTCACTGCTGCTGTTGTTACCACCATTGGTTGCTCTCTTGATGTATGCCTGCCTTCTCTCACTTTTTCATTTTTTTATGTTTTGTTTTTTTATTTGTTAATTTTGGTTCTGATAAAATGGGTTTTCTTGTTTTTTTATAATTTCAAATGGGTTTGAAATTAAATTCCTGAATGGTAGCTTCTTCTTGTTTTTTTTCTTTAATTTTCAATGTGGGTTTTGTGTTTTTGCAAAAATTAAACATTTTTTGAGTTATTCCTTTTAATTTTTGTTGATGGTTTTTTTTTTATGATTTCAACTGGGTTTCTTTCAATTTTGTGATTAGTAGCTTTTTCCTTTTGATTTGCAATGTGAATATTGTGTGTTATTTTTTATTCTTAATTTTTGAAGGATGTTAAAATAATTAGTTTGGATTATTGTAGGTTGTGTTCCCTCTTACTTTTGTTATTCACATCAATGACTAGGCTTAGGGAGTTAGATTGGTTCGTTCTGGGTTTATTTTTATCCTGACATTTGTGATTTCGATGGTTTTGTAAAGGTGAAGGGACTGATTCATTTACTTTTGGTTTGATTGTGTGCAGATAATATCTCCATCTAACCTTTACTTGAACCCCAGACTTGTGATGAAGAATTATGAGTTCTGGCGCCTCGTCACTAATTTCCTTTACTTCCGTAAAATGGGTGAGTCTTCATCTGAGTTTAATGGTGTTTAAATATCAGAAATTTATGGAAGCTGTCTACTTTATTGTATGTGTTGAGTCATTCGTGTGCGCTGTGAATATGGGGGGCTTTCTAGCTTTGTCTAGCTCCATTGACAATCTGTGAACAGGTTCCTAGGTGTAGAGGAATATTTGCTCTCACTTTGCATCGCTATTTTAAGAATGCTGTGAATTTGGATTTTCATATCTACATATCTATAAAAAGAGATGTAGATGTATTGTGAATAGAAGAGTTATTGTAAACTTTGGTTGAACAAGGTCATTGTAACATTGGCCGTGTTTTTCCTGGTGAAACATTTGCACCTCTTACAGCATCTGATGTCCAAGTTCTAACTGCCTATCTTCTTTGAGCAAAAATTAGCATTCAAGAGAAGATACTTCATTGAAATGCTTATGATACTTGTTTTCCAGTCTGAGTCTTGACCAGTTTAGAAAAAGGAATTATTAAATTGTAGCTGTTATCCTCCTACAAAGAAAACCTGAGTTGTTACGCGTTATGCATTACTTTTAATTCCTAAAATTGAATCGAGCACTTCTAACATACCATGCTAAACTGCTGTTTCATGTCTGAGCTAGCCTGTTCTCTTAGTTGATTATACTTGACTTCATGAATTTTTCTCTGTGAAAGATCTTACATCCTGAGATGCTTTTTAGTTGAAAGTTCTGTCTTCTTATTTCTGTTTGTCAGATTCCTTGGTCACAATAAAGATTGGATTATAAGTTCTGACTGCATATGATATACTTGTGTGATAGAGCTATTTCTTTGTCATCTATGTGTCATTCTTAATGTTCTTCTTCATGATACCAGACTTGGACTTTATGTTCCACATGTTCTTTCTTGCTCGATATTGCAAACTTCTTGAAGAGAACTCTTTTAGGGGAAGGACTGCAGATTTCTTTTACATGCTCTTGTTTGGTGCCACTGTTTTGACTAGCATTGTCATAGTTGGAGGAAACATACCCTATCTGTCAGAATCGTTTGCAAAAATCATATTCCTGAGCAATTCATTGACATTCATGATGGTTAGTTACTTTCTTCCTGTTTGCATTCAAATATCTTTTTCAGTAACTCCTTTTTGAGCGAGCTTTATCAGTTTGTTTTGTCTTTTTCATCCATACAGGTTTATGTTTGGAGCAAGCAAAATCCTTTTATCCACATGAGTTTCTTGGGCATCTTTACTTTCACAGCAGCTTACCTTCCATGGGTGAGTCAGCTTCTACCGATGCTGCATGTGATATTCTTTTAACATAGTCATATAATGACGTGTATTTATGCCTGCCATGCATTTGTATATCTTGTTTCCTTCAGGTTCTCTTGGGATTCTCTGTCCTTGTTGGTGCCAGTGCTTGGGTGGATCTACTGGTTTGTTTTCTGTGCTAAATATTCTTTTTAATTCCATTTTTGGGCTTTTTATATTAAATGCATGTTAGCAAATTCTTGACCATGTGTGCCGGGGAAGTATGCTAGTGGCTACAATAAAGCTTGCATGATTGGAACTTTATTGTAGTTTTTGTTTCAACAAACCCTGGATGTTCTGTCACGAGCATTCACGTTTCGCAGAAACCTGAATGCTGATTAGGAGTACCTCACCTGACATGTCCCCATCATTACCCAAAAAATGTAAAGAAAAAGGAAACACTAATACTGATCATAATTTTGTGCTGTTTGCTGAAACAAGGCATGTTGTGTCACTATAATCTCATTCATCTTTCACTTGTCGATTGCTTGATGTAGTGAGGGATCAGCGGCTTCCACGTTGATCCATTCATGTTAAACTTACAAGTCAAGGAGTATTTTTGAACACTAATCTAGTTGTGAAATATTTTTGAACTCTAATCCAGTCGTGGAGCCATTAGAACGTGTGGCTGCTCTAGGATTATATTATGCCATGTAAAGCTCCTCCCGACTTTGATGTCACCTTACATTTTCCTTTAATCTGGCAGCATTTGTCATATAAATCTCTTGATTTCCTTTGTTTAATCCTAACTTTTTTCTGATTCAGGGAATGATAGCGGGTCATGCTTACTACTTTCTTGAAGATGTATATCCACGGATGACAGGTCGTCGGCCCCTACAAACACCAGGATTCATCAAATCAATGTTTGCAGATGAGGCTGTTGTGGTGGCACGGCCAGTAAACGTCAGATTTGCCCCTCCACCTGCAGAGGAACTTCACCAAGATTGATCAGGTACACAGAAATTATAGGGTGATGAGTGGTGGCCTGCCCTTAAAAGTGGATGGAAGGATGGTTGGACGTGGTTCTTCATGTGAGACACGTCTTCAATTCAGAGATTAACTATGTAAATGACACTGCTTCTAGCTAATTAATATAGTATTTTTTTTTCTTTTGCGCATTTCATGATTCCTGATCATTTATCATAGAAGTGATCGTACATTTCCTGGTTCCATTAAACCTTTGGTATCCAGTGGGATTGATTGTAGTGCATGGAAAAGGAAATGCTGGAACGGATAATGGGTTGTATTAATTTTTTTTTCTTGAACAAAGAAGATATTCAAATATTAAAATATTGAGTTTGTAATATATTGGGTTATGATTTTTAAAAATCTACACCATAGCATATTAAACCAAGTCAATTGGGTTAACTCATTAAATTTCTGATGTACATAATGAAGACTGATAATTTTATGATAGAGCAAATTGATATAAATTTTAATTATCCCTGGGCTCGATCCTCACTGGGGTGTTAAAGCTCTTGACATCAGTTCTCTCTATCATTTCAGCATTCATGCATATCTCTTCAACTCTCTTTTCCTCCAACAAAATCTCCCTAAACCCTTCCTCTGATTTCTCCTCTCTCAATATAACTCCTTTGCAATGCATCTCGGGTTTTTTTATGGCATTGACAATTGTTAAACGTGAGGTGGAGACCCATCTGGGTTTTTCAATTCCAGAGGCAAAAGATCCTAGGGTATGTTGTAATGCCTTTTTAAAGTTGACCCATCTCGGATTTAAGCCTCGGTTCTGACCTTGGTTCGTCTGCTGCGCTTTTGTGTTGCATTCTGAGCCGCTTTTCTTGCCACTCCGTTCTGGCCTTGGTTCATCTGTTGCTCTTTGTGTTGCATTCTTAGCAGCTATTCTTGCTCGCTCAGACCCTATGAATTTGGACATGAAATAAGGGTGGTTAATTTTTGGCGAGTCTTGGGTTTCCAAATCGACAAAATTATTCCATCTGGGTAGAAATTGGTGTTCGAAAGATGGTGGTGGCGGCTGCTGCATGGACGGAGGCATTGAAGAAACTAATTTGATGATTTTGTGGTTTGTGAAATGGAAAAGAGGTGGTATTTTTGGATGGGTTGAAAAGGTATAGAGATACGTCGTTCGTTCACTTTTCTTATATATATTATACGATAGTAGTTTGGCTTTTTTTAATTTAAAATTAAGTAGACACAATAAATAAATAAAACGTAATTCCTCAAAAAATAAAAATAAATTGAGAAAATAACTAAATTATAGTAAGATGAAAGTGATTTTTCAAAAAAAACAAAAACAAAAACAATTAGATAATACATGTACTCGCCTAACCCATTAAAAAGCTTAGCTCATGTGTCCTTTTTTTATTTATTTTTCTTAAATATTTGAGGGCAAACCATGTGTCATTCACCTTTGTTCAAGAGAAAAATGATATCGGTAAACTCATCGAATGCAATTCTATATTTATTTTGTAAGGTTGTTAATTTTATTTTGTTTTATTTAGAATAGTCAAAATATTTTATATCAATTCAAAAAATAGAATAAAATAGAACAAATTTCATCTCATTTTAAATCTTAATTCATTCTGGATTTTTTGATTAAATTCCACTCGGAACATTCCAATTTCATTCCATATATTTCATTTCGTTCTTGAAAAGTTATTGAATTAAATTGAATCTTGTTCAATTTAATTAATTAAATCACTCAATTATAAAAAGTTTTTTTCATTATTATTTTCAATAACAATGATATTAATAATAATATTTAAAATTATTATTACTATTTTCATTAACAATGATATTAATTTTTTAAAATTAGATTTATCATTAATATATATGGTTTATATTCATATTGTTTTTTCATATTTATACTTTGGAGGAATTTGAGCAAAATAAGAGATATTTTAGATTTCATTAGTCTTGATAACATTGATCTAACTTTATATTTAAAATATTTATGTTAAAATATTTTGCTTTCATAATATTTTGATATTTTATTTAAGTTAAATTACTTTAAATTAAAGATCTATTTAATCTTGATTGTTTAGAAGTCTTTTAAATTTTGAAAATATATTTGTTTAGCATTATGTTTGTATTACATAATTTATAATTAATTTATCTCGAATTTGAATTATGTTTGTTGAATATATATATAAACAGTAAAACCCTGAAACGGCACACTGAAACACTCCAAAACTACAAAACAAAATTAACAATCTTAATATGGTAAACTCTTTCATGATTTCAACAAGTTAAAAATTAATTTAAAAAAATTAAAAAAATTTCTCGATATGAGATCTATTTTAATATCTATTTTCTTAACAATGAAAAGGGTAAAAATTATCATAGTAAAGCTCATCTTATCAAATAAAACTCATTGATATCAAAATCAAATATTAAAAAATGGTATTAACCAATAGTTTTTTCTCTTTATCAGTATAATCTCATAACTCTTCCCTCTCTTAAATGAAGGATTGAAAAGTAAAAAAATAAATTTTTGGACTAAGATTAAAATTTCAAAAGCTAAAGGCATCAAAAATGTAAAAGATAGAAAGATTAAGGGCTAAATTGAATTTTTCACATTCATTTTGAGAGTGCCATCTATTCTCCTCCCCTTTTTTTTTTCACTTTGTTTTTTTATCTTTCCATCTTCTCATCCCTTAACAAATCAGAAGCATTTGACCTTCATGAACGGATCAACTTGTCCAAATACAAAATTTAATAACCAAGTCCATAGTAAAATGTGCACGTACCATAGAACCTCCCGACGGCTTAATTTTTTATTAATTGTTCTTTCTCAGGCTAAGGTCTGTTTTTGAGATTTCAGAGCGGGTCTTGCCCATGCTTGGAGAGAGCAGCCAAGTTAAGATCATGGAAGGGAGTCCTTCCACAGAATCCGTGTTCTTTCTGATGTTAGCGTTCGAGAACATACACACGAGATAGAAGACATGTTTCACCGTCTTCATGATGGTAACAAATAAAAAGTTAAACAGCAAAGGATTGAGAAAGCAAGAGGAATCAGAGAGATCAGCCCTTCCAGAAAGTTATTCATCAGCCTTCAACAAAAGTGAAATTGGAGAAGAAAGCAGTTTTCGGGGCCAAAACGATGGAGCTTAACTAGCATCCAAGTATGAATTTGTTCATGGCTCTACACCAAAGGCAAAGAAACATGAACCCAAATCTTAAATAAATACCTCTACAAGGATACAAGTACCACAGAGAAAAAATGAGGGGAAAAACTTGATAAATAATCTCGATGGTTTGTTCAGCAGGCATACAACATCAAATTGGATTCTCTACAAACTGACTGTCAAATACTACCTCAAACTACAGAAAATTTTCTTTTAGCAGATTTGAATTAAATAAACTGCGTACGAAAGTATCAAGCAACCGATACCTCAACCGTTTAACCCATTAAGAAATCAAATCTCCCTTTCAACAAGCTCCAATCAACTCAGTAATATACATCTAAAAAGAATCTCCGCCATCATGAGCCACGCCAGCATAGACATCTGGATTCTGGAATGTTTTTCTGGCTCTGCTTGCATGCACAACTCCAGAGTTACATACCATTGAATCAGACAGGACTGATTGTTTTGGGGCGGGGGAGGGGGGCATTAAGATTAAAGAAGCATTGCTGGCTAACGAATTGGGTGATATTGTGCTGATATTCTCTTAGGAGGCAACTTCCGCAGGATGAAGAGCACTAGAGCTGACGGTAGAATCTCAACGAGCTGTAATTTTGAGCAACATAAGTTTCATGTCAGAAATAAAAGTAAGCCATGGAATGTGGTTTGTATTGCTACAAGCTTATTTACATGTATAAAAAACGTGCAACAGAATACCATGTAATAGATCAAGTTCAAAACTGGATGATCCAGAACATCAAGCGAGGCATCTGCATCAAATGCAGATAGAAAGACCTGCATGTTTGAAATTGAGTTAAATAAGAAACTGTATGGTTAAGAAAGCAGCAATGCCTCAGAAAGCACATGCTGAACCAGTATTGCCATATCACTATTGTTTTTCCCAGTCTAAAGCAAAAACTCCTTAAGATGGCAGTATTGACCGCATGACTACTCCCACAAGTCAAAGAAAATGTAAATTCATGCACTACACCTTTGCAGTCATTTTTCCATGCTTATTACATGTTAGTCTCAGAATCCATTCAAGACTCACTTCTAACTACATGATTATAGCATGTATGAAATAAGTAAGATGAAGTTTCATTAACCGCTACAGTATTTAAATTTGGTGAAGCATCTAAAAGAGCTCCTGGAGAACATAATTCGGGGTCATGTATTATAGAGGTTTACCACAAAACATCGTATAAGGAAGCAAGTGAAGCATATGGCTGTGACTGATCCAACCTGCAATGGAGCAAATATTGCATCATCATACTAATTTAAATTCAAATGAAGAGTCCGTGCAAGGTTTTTGTGGGTGGCCAGCATGTCAGCATGAAATTTCTTTGTTCTGGAAAAAAAAAAACTGTTGTCATTTTTGGCCAATTACATTGTAGGAAGCTAGGCTTGCCGTGACAGTGTAGATTTTTAATTCCATTAGGTCAGATTTTGGATGATATCTCTTTCAAGCTTGTCAAAACCCAAAGCGTTAATAGTAATGATTTATATTTAAGCACAAAATGCACAATTCATTTTACATTATTCAAGAAAGTGCCAGTACAGTAAAATGCTTTGCCCCAATTCCAATACCAAACATACACGCCCCTAGAGATCATAGACACAAATCAGATCGCATGGAGAGTTCACAAACTGAAAAAACCATTTCAATGGGAATGTTGCAAACTTGTAATCACCTAATAGATATGATTTTGACTATGCATCCAGTTATGAGAAAAGTAAGTCTTTGAAATGTGTATATAAGAAGGCTGATTTTGAATCCACCGCAGCCCTGACAATGCTGCACTTATTTCACAAGAATAATAAGAACTAAAACCCAAACAATAACATGCAAATATCATTTATGGATAATAAAATGGTCAAGAGCCACAATGCAATTAATCCAATCATGTTTTGTATTATGATGGATGGATTCTAAATTAAAAGCAACAGAAGGTAAGGAAATGCACCAAACCTCATGAAGCTTCTTTCTTCTCCCTTTAGATTCAATAGGGAAGCGTCTGAGCATGAAAAATAATCTGGAGGGATGTACATGCCAATTTACAGGAAGAAGACACAGAAAGTAAGAGCACACAAATGAAATTACATGAGTAAATAAAACCAGACATCTCTTGATATTCTGACTACCATAATCATTAAATATGAAGTAGAATACTTGCCTTCCCCCATACACCAAGAAACCTAATGCAGCTAAGATTGACACAACTGAAAAAAGAAACAGTTATCATTAAGTACACACAATTAAGCGAAAATGGCAAGCTAGAACTTTAATATCAGAATGGGACTGCCGAACTTATCCATGTTGGATACAAGATTTAACCTGCAATAAATATCTTTCCAATTAATTCCACAATGCTGTTGTCATCTACCCAAAGGTACACCCAGATGCAAACCTGATTCAAAAGTTCATTACGGTAAGACACTCACTGAAATGTGACATGAGTAACTAGTTCAGCGCTGTTTATGATAGCTCACTATTGACTGCTATTGGTACAGCCAGATCAATACAAAGCATGTGCATATACACCTTCCCACAGTAAGAGATCAACACTCAGGCAAGTGATTGAAGAAATTAAAACTAGTCTAGGGTCTACATAAAAAAGAATTCAGTAATATCACTTAAACTCAGGTACCCAATTTGTTGGTATACATGAAAGCAGCACCTTTATCCAGTTTCCAAAATGTCACACAATTGTTAAGTATTCGGTTGACATAAATTCAACCGTGTCATGCTGCATCAACCTGGGTAATTTGGCACATACACTAAAACTTCACAGAACATAATTTATTGGAAACAGCTAGGGCTCACTTAGAAAAAATGTCATAGGTGTGCCAGAGAGTTTTAAAACACGAAGTACAGAGGAATGACAATTGCTAATAGAGTCCCCTGCAGAGGCAAGCTACTAAATATAATATCATCAGGAAAGTATACTTTGTATCAACAGTAATCATACCTGAACAAAGTACATTGCAACATTGACCGAAATATAAACAACCCTAAGCTTATCCGTCGGCAAACTTCTCGCCTGGTAGTTAAAAAACCAAGCAAAAAATTAAAAATTCCTCCAGTAGCTAACCCTAAAATTATGGAAAACCAACCCCGATATACACACTTGCCTGATGATATATCTCAGCCCAAAATAGAACAAGAAGAGTATAAGTCGAAAAGAACAGAAGCCCTGGTAGATCCAATAATACCAACACCAATGCCTGCTCCAAGAACCAATTAGCCTTCATAACTACAAAATTCAAAAACCCTAACAAATTCTACCTACCGTCTAATTCCAAAGAAAAAAAGATTATCAAAATTCAAAGAATTAAAAAAATCAATAATTGAAGAAGACAAACCTGAGGATTCATGGTAAATACTTGCTTATGAAATCCAAATACAATCGCCCTCACTACAAATTTACAATTTTCACAAAATTAAAACAAACAAACACATACGCAAACACAAACACACACACACACACAAAAAAAAACACTAAAAAATAAAAAATCAACCTCCATTAACGATAAAATTCATGAGATGAAAAACTTTCTGCGTCGTCCATCCGTACTCCGGCACTCTCAATTCAATCCTTATTAATTGAATCTAAGGAATAAAACAGAACCACAGCAACAAATCATTAATTATTAAAAATAAATAAAAATCAAACACACGTACGAACCAAAGCAACAGCGGAAACAAGAGCGTAAGCGCCACAGAGAGCGTAGAAAATTCCATCTTGCCATTGAGTCGACTCGTTAATCTCTTCCCACCAGTCGCCGACCATAGCTCCAATCTCCATCGCCGGTAACTCCACTGGCATTTTAATTATCCTTCCCATTCGTTTTAACAAATTCAAGCTCAAAATCACAAAAAATTAAAAATTTGAAAAAAGAGCGAAATTTAAAAGGAAAGGAAGAGATTGGTGTGGCTTCTTTTAGTATTGTTCTTCTACCAGACGGTCTTCTAAAGAAGAAAAGTACCTAAGCGTCTGGAGAGAGAAAGAGGGAGGATCATCAGATTTGGTGGTTGCGTGTTGTATTCTATTGTTTTTCCTCTTTTTTTTCAGATTTTATTGTAATTATGGTATATTATGTTTTTGACCTTGTAGATTCATCCATGTTTCACTTCTGTCCTCATAGTCTCCAATTTTTCAACACCGATTATTTAGCAATTATACATTATATAGACACACGTACACACAGCAATTAAACATTATATTCTCATGGAAAAGATATGATGATATTGCATCTAATTTTATATAATCAAAAAATAAAATATTAATCATCTTATTGATATTTATGTTATTATCATGCTGTTCATAGAAATTAGAATCATTATTTGCAATGATTTATAATTTATTTATTTTTGTAACTATAGGCATCAATTATAAAAATGAGTAACGTTGTTATTAGTATTGGAAGGGGAAAAAGGTAAGCTAGTTAGGGGGTGATTTGAAACTTCTTAAGAACTAGAAGAGTGATGTTGACGAACTACAAGGGCGAAAATGAAGTTAACCCTTTCAATTATTTCTTACACGTGGGCAGTGTTAATTGGTTGCTTATATATAGCAGATTTCGAGTATTTAGGAGCGCTTATAACCAGAGAGAGAATCCGAGTCATTATTATTAAGTGTTGGTTTTTCAGTTAATTTCGGAAACGCCACCGGAGGTGGCTGGTTGTAGTTTTGGCGGCAAAGAGGTTTTAACTACCCCCGCGTGTGAAGCGAGATTATTGTGGTTTGCTTAGAGGTATTAGGCATAATTGTCATATTTGATAATTAATCCGGAAAAAGACGTGGGTTATTGAATCTCCGATCAACTCATGGATGTCATTAAATGATGTGATTTTTAATCTTTCTTTTCTTCTTCCTTCATTTGTTTTGTTCCTCTTTGATGTTAATCTCTTCTTTATATGTTTTGAAATAATCAGGCAGGAGTCAACTAAATTTTATCTGGTTTAACTAAAAATCATGATAGATCTAAGCCATGAGTTTATATGACTTTATTAGTTTCAAAAACTTACAAAATATTAATTTATCTTTTTATTATATATATTTTATCATGTCTGTTAAAAAATAATATAAATCACATCTTAAATTTTAATTAAAAAATTAAACTATTAGGTGAAGATTATTTTTTAATATTATATTAAAACCTTGATACCAAGCGGTGACGAGAAAGTTAAGCTATTAGGTTAAAATTATTTTTTGATATTGTATCAGAATTTTGATATTAAGTTATAATAAGTTTGAATTTTAATATTTTTATTTATTTAAAAAAATAAATACAATATAATATAGGTCTATATAAATTTTAAATCTAAAAAACTTTTATTTAGAAAAATATTTTAAAAAATTATATAAATTATATATTAAAACTTTATCTAATAACTTAAACTATTAAACTAAAATGATTTTCTACTCAACCACAATTTTATCCCGTTTGGTTATAAAATAAATAATCTCACCAGTAAATGGTCTCACTCTCCTCTGAACTAATCAAAGAATCAATGCTGGGTAGTTTTTGCTGAAGACCTACACTTCTTTTGCACATTTGGATCTACACTTTCGTTCAACTTGGTTTCTACTTTAAGATCCCTGGTAATTTTTTTCACGGGTCTTTTTTAATAGATGTTATTTCATGTTTACAAATTTATAAAAACAATTTTTTTTTTTATAAATTATGTTTATGGTGGCATTACTGTTTAATGAAATAATAAAACTTGTGTTATAATTTAAATGATTGCTTTTAAAATTTATTAATAATAAAATACATATTAATATAATTGTAAAATAAAAAATTAATTCATATTCTTTCAAGTTGTTTTACTATCTATATTAATTTTAATTAAATATTTTGGACATAATTTTCACTGAACAACTAAACATAATTTTTTAAAATTTATTATTTTTAGATTATAACTTCAAAAATTATCATAATATCAAATACGTTCATACTGTATTTAAAATATCAAAAATAAATTTTATATTTTTCATATATTTATTTTTAAAACTTTTATTTCACATGAAATAAAAATATACCATATTAATCTTTGAAAGGTTAATCTCTTAAAAACTAATAAAATTAGAATGAAAGCAGTGGTAAAAATAGAATTTGAATTAGTTATCTTATTATAGTTGTCAAACAACATGAATATCAGATTTCAATATTTATTTTTTTTAGCTCATTTCAAAGCTCAGTTCATGTCATTTCAATTCATGTCAGATATCAATTTATGAATTTTCTAAATTAAATGAAGCTATGATATTTATAGAACAACATCCCACCAGTAATGGGTTCAGATTTTAGATTACGATGAATTTGAGTTTGAAAATTGTTTAAAATCAACTAAAAATTGATTTGTAGTTTACTATTTTTGGAATTCGAAGGAGATGGTTGAAAAGGACAGTTGTGGGGAATTGAAACTTAGGTGGTCACATGCAAAAGATCAGGATATGCTGCTGGAGATTCTTTACCTGTCGGTTCACCATGAACGAAGAGAGTAGATAATGACGAGCAGTACTAATTTAATTGGTTGTGACGCGAAACTTCCTCACTGCTCGCGTCCGTGCACTGCCGCATGGGCGGCTTTGCCGGTTAGATTAAGCGGCTACTTTGTTTGTTTTACATGGCATTTATATATAAAAACAATCTTGCATTACATCAAAAAATAAAAAACAAAGAGAGAGAGAGAGAGAGGAGAAAGACAAAAGCATCTTAATTAAGTAATAGGGTCAAAGAATATTTGAAATCTTGTTTGTGTCTTTTATCTTTTAATCAAGAAAACATGGTTTGATTTAAAATAAGAGGCTTCCGCTATCAATTTAAGTTTTGAATCCATCAATTTCTTGAATGAATAATTATTTTTTACAATTTAAAAAAATATTTTTTAAAATTAAACAATAAAAAATATTTTCAAACCAGTTTTGCATTAACGGAAATTATATATCAATTCTCAAGTAATATTATCCCATATGAAAAGAGATAAATACAAGCATAAAAAAGAAAGTTAAATGGGTTTTCAAATGTTTTTAATAAAAATTATTATATTTTTTTTAATTTTTTATTTGTCTTTCTTTTTAAATCAAGATAATAGATACCTCTTAGTAATTATTTTTTAAATAATATAAAACAATTTCGTATTAAATGAGCAAATATGTCTCCACCATTATCTTGCAATCGTGTAAATAATTTTTTTCCCTTAAAAAAGTAATCTTGAAATGTACTTGCCAGTTTATTTCTTACCAAAAAACACAATGTTCATAGAAAACCTAGAAGTTCACATGTTATGTTTAGAAATTATTGAAATATGTTGCAATATTTCACTTACCAACTTATTCGAATTGAAATTAACCATATATTATATACTAAACGATTAAAGAAATGTAATTGGCCTAGAAAAATATTGTCACTCCAAATGTAGAGGTATTATTCACTTGAATATAATGATAGTTTTGTTTCTCTAATTAAAAAATAATAAATATTTTTGTTTCTCTAATTAAAAAAATTTAACACATTAAAATCTTTTTACAAAGTCAATTTAGTCGTTTCTAAATTAACCAAAAATAAATAAGTTTTTTCACATCTTAATTACACATTAACACAGGTAAACAATACTAGAAGCAAAAAAAAACTAAAACTATCATCAAATGATATTTTTGTATTTTCACATAGGTTTTTTCATTATTATAATGTTATCTTAGAAATAATTCAGTATTTGATCAAACACAAAAACATAATGAAATAATCAAAACACCTTTAAAAATAAAGGTTTTAAAACTTGAATTTATGAGATTTTTTTATCTTCTCACAATAATTTTTTTTATTAAGTTAGCTTCAAACCAATTTATCACTAGAATATATCAAGGTTACCAAAATCGTGAGCTAATTTGTAAAATTAAATGATTTTAAGAGTCAAACATATATATAAATACAAAATCAGGTTAAAACTCGAAAACTAACAAACTCGATCAAACTCATTTAGCTTAAATCAAGTTTACCTAATGAATTGAAGAAGCAAGGTTTGAAGGATTTGACAGTGATCTCTTCAAATAATCATGATTGTTAGATATTTATTTTAATTTCATCTATATTGTTATTGTTAATCTCTCTCTCTCTTAATCTAAAATGTGTGGTTTAGCTTCAAAATCTACAAATGCAAAAACAAAAATTAGAAAGGAAATCTTTTAAATTTTAAAAGCCAAAACACAATTAAAAAATTCAAAAAAAATTAAAATTAAAATTACATGCAAATTGCTCGATCCAAATAGCTCTAATTTATCCCACACAACACCATAACATTTTAGATACCACCATAAACTAAGCAGTACTCATAACAAAAACTAGAAGCATAACCCCTTTCCTCACGATCACCTTATTTCTTGCTACCAATTGAGGAATTGAAGAATTTGATAGTAATTTCTTTAAATAACCAAGGCCATTGAGTATTTATTGTAATTTTACCTTTATTATTTTTGTTAATTTTTCCCTTTCTTTTTCTTTCTCTTTTTAAATCTAAAATGTGTGGTTTAGTTTCAAGATCTATCGATGTAAAAAACAAAAATTAAAAAGAAAATCTTAAATTAAAAGCTAAAAACACAATTGGAGAATCCAAAAAAATTAAAATCAAAATTACATGTAAATCACCCCGCCGAATAGCTCCAACTTATCACACACAACATTATAACATTTTAACTACTATTATAGATCGAGCAGTAACCAAAACAGAAACTAGAAGCACTACCCCTTTACCTATGATCATTGTATTTCTTGCTACCAACCACGAAGTGTTACAATACTCACTACATATAAGGAATACCATTCATAGTGTTAGAATAGGTAGCCAAATAAAGAGTAATAATGCTATTTTTTTTTTGGGCTCATACTAACTATTATAGCTCAGGTGAAGTTAAAGCTATCCATGCAAAAGCATAAACAATTGCTAAATAAATCGATATCGTTTTAGAGTATATTAAAAGAGTGGGGCATGTGGGGGGAGTTGAAGTGAGTTTCTTAATTTAAATCGTGATGAAGTTGAATGGTATTTAACTATTTTTTAAAAGAGAGATATTTCTTAGATTGGTTATTTTCATATGTTTTAGGTTTGTTAAATTTTAGTTAATAAAAATTTATGGATGTAACTATATTGTATTTTTAAGTTATTTAAATTATATATAAATTTTTATTTGAACTAAATGTTTTAAGATATTTGGATTTTTATATAATTTATTTTATTTTTATTTTAATATTTTATATTATTATTTATTATTTGACTGAAGTTATTAATATATAATCAATTAAAATATTTTATATATGATTTTATAATCCAAATTTATATTATATAAAAAAGGTTTTCAACAACCCTGAAATACACGCGCGCGCGCACCCCTCTGGAGTACACACACACCCTCTGGCAAGTTGATAGAATTTTACTTCGTGCAATTCTATTAAAGGTTCGAATCAATGAAGATTAAATTTATCATTCTATTCAACTAGTGATTAGTCAATCGTATTCGGACTAGAGAATTCATGAGGACTTCACTTTGTTCAATTTTACTAAAGGTTTGAATCTTAAATTTTAAGAACATCATGAGTGCAAATATCATTAGGCTAATCCACTCAAGTCAGGTTTCACTATATATCTATGCCTATAAACTAGTTATATACTAAACAGATCACTAATATATATATATATGTGTGTGTGTGTGTGTTGGATAATATATAAGTTTCAAATATGGTGAAACCTAACTAAGAGTATTTGTTTTTTTAAAAAAAAATAGTAATTGGAATGTTTAGATTAACTTGTAAGTATTTGGATTAAATCCCTAGATTCTCGTGTCTGTGTCCACAAAATTTTTCCATGAAAAACAGGTAAGTCACTGGTCTTTTATACCCAGAAGCATGGCCTTAAGGAAGTGTAATGGAAGCATTTATTGTCATCCTTAGTCGTTGAGTTAACTTGTGGGTTATTAGTTTAATTTGAATGTATTATTTTTACATAAAATAACGTTATTTCATCTTTAGAAGATAAAAACTCCTTTAGTTCTGAACTAGTTAGGTTCAGTCACGTCAATCGATACATGGGACAACCCGCCAAGCCACTCAAGCCTAGGTTAGTCAGTGTAAAAAATGGTTTGAAATGAAACCTTGCCTGGATCAAGTTCTCGGTTCCCGATTCACATGGAGCTTGTAGCTCGTTGGGTCTAGTAAAAAGAATATTTTTATCTAAAACAGCACAGTTTCATCTTCATATATATATATAAAATTTCTTGGTCTTGACATCATTTGATTTGGCTAGATCAATTGGGATATGAGCTCATAAATTGGGTCATTCAAGTTTAGATGGTCAATATATATATATATATATATATAAAATTAAAATAAAATCCAACAGGATTAAGTTTTAGAAAACCAAACGAGACACTGGGGAAATTCATTCTATTTTTGAAAGTGTTATTCAAATAATATATGGGTTACCATCCATCTCCTATTCACTATCTTTACTTTATCCTCTTCGCTCTCTCTCAGCACTCAATCTACGCATATTGACAGACAAAATCAAGAATAGGAAAATCATCTAGATGGTGGTCAAGTGGTAAGAACTTAGGATTAAAAAGTTTGTTCTCTCTGTGATTTCAGGTTCGAGTCCTTAGTTGCTCATATGATGGTCACTGGAGGCTTACATGATCGTTAACTTCAGGGCCTGTGGGATTAGTCGTGGTGCGTGAAAGCTGGTCCGAACACCCACGTGAATTAAAAAAAAAAACAGGAAGGGCAGTGTTTTGAAAAGTATCTCAAGTAGATATTCCTTCCTCTCTCGGTGCATGGCCAGAAATTCCTTAGCATGTGTTGTCAGCCTCACCACACGTCAGGCGTTATGGCCTTCCACTAATATAATACCTCGACGCAGCACTTTTCCACTGATCTTATCTCGTATCGTTCCCGGCATCTTATGTAAACAATTTTCTAGCTTCTTCTCTTCTCAAGATTTGCGTCATCCTTGCAATTTGGTTTCTTGAAAGAGTGTGTCCCTTCGTCTTCTATCATTTTTTTTTTAATTTTTAGAATTTTTTAATATTTCGCTTACTTCAAATTAATATTTTTATATTATTTTAATATGTTAATATTAAAAATAATTTTTTAAAAATAAAAAATATCATTTTAAAATATTTTAAAATAAAAAATATTTTAAAAACAATCATAACTATATATATAGAGAGGCATGTGCCATGTTTTGCTTCTTCAATATTATTATTAAAAATTATCACAATGATCATCTGTTATGCATAGCAAATTATATACAATAAAATCTTTTTTTTTGCTGAGGTGAAATGTGTTAATTGAAACTAAATATTAATTTATTTTTTAATATAGATTTTAATTTATTTTAATAAATTATAGTTAATAAGCAGATCACTAATCTTGTCAAATGCAATGCACTTTTGATAGAAAATAATTAAAATCAACAATCCTTCAAAGAAGTCCTATTAGCTGTACGCTCCATTTCTTTCTAAACCAAACTCATTAACATCTCTATCACTTTCAAGAAACAAAAATAAAAACAAATATATACATTAATTAAAAAACTCATAAAAATATTTTTTTCGACTATAAATACTAAAATCATACATTGCAATATATAAAAAAGATAAATTTAATTTTTTTAATCCATTGAATGCTATAAAATAACATAAATTTCCAGATTTGTTTTTTGTAATCAACATTTTACTATTTTCATGATTCAACCTTTGAAAGTTCTCTAAAGAAAAACATGGGGCTCATAAATAATTATTATGAATGATCGTTGTATTACCAAGTAATTTCTCCATGGAATCTTATGAATTTATGTACATATAACGTTTTTGTGACCTCCAATCCTCAAGGGATCCGTGGCGCAATGGTAGCGCGTCTGACTCCAGATCAGAAGGTTGCGTGTTCGATTCACGTCGGGTTCAACCCCCCCAAGCCGGATAATATTTTATTCTCCTCAACTCATCGCCGTCCATTTCCATATTCCGACAACGTAGCACATCCAGCGTCCTCCACCATCCCGTACAATAACCCCCCCATGCACCCGCAAACACCACATTAATTCCCCCAACTCCCCACGCGAGAATGAGATCCCTTCAAAATTGTTTAGAACAAATCTGAAATTAGCATTCAGACTATGAATTAGGTCTCATTTAGTCCTTAAAGGGTTATGTTTTCAATTAGGTCCCTAAAAGGGTTTGCTTTTCCTCATGTTCACATATGGATTCCATCTAAAATACAATTTCTTTCTCGTAAAATGAAATTATTTTGAATAGAGCTTCATATTCATGTTAAAATCTTGTAAAAACTTTGAGGAACATAATGTAATTCGGATCTTTCGAAGCTTTGGAATTTTAATGAAGAAAAAAAGCAATAAAAAAGCTCCATGTCAGCTTCAATGCCTCTTTGCATGAACAAAGCACCTTTAATTTCTTATAAAAACAGAACACAATTATGAAAGAAAACTTTGAAGACTAAATTGAGATCTAACATATAGTGTGATGACTAATTTGAAACTTGTGCTCTCTTCCCACGCAATCTTCGAATCATCACCATATCTCCACATTCACAAATCCACAAATACCCGTCAAACATCCACCATCATCTCCATACACCCTCACCCACCATAGCATTCCCCTAAAACCCCAAACCCTCCACTCCCCTCACTCTCCACACCCCCCAGGTTCTTTTCACTCTCTCCACCAAAATGGCATTCTTCGCCCGCCTCCGCCTGCAATCCATACAGCCCCTCCGCCGTCTCCAGCACCACCACCTCAACTTCTCCACCTCCCCACTCTCCTCCATATCCAAAACTCGCGTGGCCCTCTCCCGCCTAAAAACCGAAACTAACCCTGAAAAAATCCTCCAGATTTGCCGATCGGCTTCCCTAACTCCCGAAGTCAACATCGACAGAATCACTTTATCAGTCGCCATTGACAAGCTCGCCAAATCCAACAACTTCTCTTACATCGACGAGTTCCTTGCTGAACTCCGCACTTCACGCCCTGATCTCCGAACCGAACAATTCGCGGCTCATTCCATCGTCCTCTTCGGAAAAGCTGGTATGATCGATCATGCAATTCGGCTTCTTAAGGAATATCACGAGAAGAATCAAAATGGCGTCATTTTATCTTCTGGATCAGTGAAGTTATTAAATTCTTTGCTTTATTCGTGTATTTTAGCGAAAAAATATGATGAAGTGAAAAGGGTTTTTGTTGATTTTACTAAGAGTTATAAAATCGAGCCGAATTTGGATACTTATAATACAATAATTCAGGCTTTTAGTGAGGGTGGGAGTTCGAGTTCGTGTTATTCGATTTTGAATGAGATGGATAAGAAGGGAGTGAAGCCGAATACAACGACATTTGGGAATTTGATTGCTGGGTTTTATAAGGAAGAGAAGTATGAGGATGTAGGGAAAGTGTTGAAAATGATGGAGGAGGATTATGGGACAAAAGCTGGGATTGATATTTACAATATTAGGATTCGGAGTTTGTGTAAACTTAAGAGGTCGAAAGAAGCGGAGGCATTGCTAGGAGGGTGTATAGCGAGAGGAGTGAAGCCGAAAGCGGTCACTTATAGGTATTTGATTTTTGGGTTTTGTAAGGAAGGTGATTTGGAGGGAGCTAAGAGTTTGTTTAAGAGTATGATGAATAGAGGGTGTAAACCGGATTATTATTGTTATGCCACTCTGGTTTGCTTTTTAAGTAAAGGCAGGGATTTTGAGTCGGCGTATAGGATTTGTAAGGAGAGTATGGAGAAGAAGTTGGTGCCAAATTCTTCAACTATGAAGATGTTAGTGGAAGGACTTGCGAGTAGCGGGAATGTGGAGAAGGCTAAAGAGCTTATTGGAGAAATAAAAGAGAAGTTTTCGAAGAGTGTTGAGTTGTGGAATGAGGTTGAAGCGGGGTTGCCACAGTAGCAAAGGGGATATGGTAAGCTTTTAGCTTGTTTGAAAGATCAAGGGAACATTGTATGGGAATGAGAACCTATCCTAGTTTAGAGGAAATAATAGTTTTTCGCTCTTTTCTGTTGGATTGGTGAGTATAATTTATTGTTTAATGAAAATGTTGCTTTGCTTTGATGAAGGTGAGTTTTCAATTTTGTATCATGAGTTGCTTTCCTCTTTACTCTCTTTATATGTTTTATAAGCTGTCTGAAAGTTGTCAAATTTATCTGATTCTTGGCATGGGATTGATCCCTTAACTCTAGCTACTATAAGTTTGGCCACAAGTGAGGTTGTCAAATTCAAGGACCTAACATGACGAGGCCTGTGATGCTTTCTTTGCTTTTCACAATATATATTCACAACGTGCATGCGTGACTTTGAATTTTTTTTTTCCTTTCCTATATTTATAGAGATGTATTGAAACAAGCATTCAAGCTTTTGTTTTGTTGAATATCTTGTCTGTCACAAGGAATAATAGCTTGAAACACAAGCACTTGACCGTCAGGATGAGTGATTTTCCGGGCAACCTTGGAAAAACTCTTGCTTGCACGGTCTTTGCCACCCTTTATCGCCATGGTAGGCCTCTAATCCTGCTATCAGGTGTTAAGTTGATACGGAAGAGAATTGAATCGATGTCACGAGCATGATGGCCGAGTTATCACACCTGGCCATCTTGAGGGAGTGTTTTTCCCCGAAACCTAGGAAAATCTCTTACTTGCATGGTTTGCGCCCTCCTCACTACCATGGTAGGTCTCCAATCCCGCTATCAAGAGTTATAGCTGATAGGACAGTGATTTAAATGACATGTTGCGGGTGGCATGATCTACTGAGTTATCACACCCAGCCATCTCGAGTAGCATTTTTGGCTGGCCAAGGAGGAGAAGATCTTTCTTTCTGAATAAGCGAATAATACATGCACGCGATGATGACCTTCCCTTATGAGGGCCATCGCGTACTAGTATGTGACTGCTTTAGCTTATCATGGCTTAGTGCTTGCTTTTGAATTTCCATGATGATCTAGTTCTAAGCAACAGAAGGACATATTTTTGGATAGAGTATTACTGTACGCTGATGTTAGAATTAAAGGTCTTTGAATTCATTGAGTTGTGCTGTGAGCCTGATGTTTATCACATGTTTTGTGTCAATACCTCGGTGATTAAACTGACTCCCTGAGGATCAAGCTAGGTAAGCTACCGATGGAGATATCCGGGAGGTCGCCCACAAGTTGTCTACCTCCATAATAGGGAAATGACATTTCTCATGGGCTGTTAGGTTAATTTCTGTTCAAGTGTTAACAACAACTTGCTAAGGCTCAACCTAGTAAACAGTAATAATCAACCAAGTAATCACCTTTATCATAGAAGAACCTGGAGAATCTACTGGCAATATTTGAGTGTGATTCAATCAATTTTTAGATCTGAAGTTAAGAGCTTTTTAATCAAACAAGTTGTTTGACATGTTAGAACTCTTTTTAGGCTTAGATCTGGTCTACTAATCTACAAATATGCCTTTTTCACATGATCCAATTAAAACTCCATGATCCAATTAGAACAGATCTGCATCCATTGTTGAAAACCTCTCCGTCATTTTCTCATTGAAATATGTTGTTTGCGTTTTTTAATAACTATATATTTGAAAATGTTTGGTTAATTAAAATATATAATAAATTTGTATTTTTTATTTATTTTACTTTTTTTTGCAAATTTTAAGAGCAACAGATACTAAAATGCCAAACACATTCTAAAAAACAAAAAGCTAACCTATGAAATTGTGTGAAGTCTGATAACCCTAAACGGTAAGAGAGAAAAAAGAAAAAAGACTCGATCCTTTTCTCTCATTTATATCTCCGAAAGGAAAAAAAGGAGGGAAACTACACCGTGGGTGACTTTCTCACCAGCTCGTTTATCTCCTAAATTCCCTGGATGTTTTTATTTTTATTTTCAATCTCATCCTTCTCTTCTCTTCTCTTCGATATCAATTTATTTTGTTCTATCAATATTTTCAGATCTTGATCTGCATGGATCTGAAGCTGATTGTTTTTTGTTTTGTTTTGGATATTCGAGGTTGGAACAAAAGATTAGCATGTCGAAATCAGCCATTAAATTAATGAGAGAAGACCGAGAAACTTTCAATAAGCTTATGGTGGACAAGGAAGATAGGCTTACCAACAAAATACTTTCGATAAGTATTCTCAAAACTTGCTTGATTAGCCAATAAATCTGCAACATGATTTGCCTCACTTTTTTCATGAGCAAAAGAAATTTTAGCTAGGAAATGGGATAGTTGGGTGCTTGTCCAAAGAAAAAATGAGACTTTTAATGACATGGAAACATTGAAGAAATAGTCTAAGAGATTAGGTTGATCTCTTGATCAAACTTTCAAGTTCTTACCCAGCTTCCATGATTCAGAAAACACACCTGCATATCCCTTCCAGATCAGTAGCTATAAAAAGGGGAAAAGGCACTGCTCTAGACGAAACCAAGTTAACAGTGGAGGTTCAGCTCCTATCTGGAAAGCTAATAAAACCATCAGTTCAAACTCCACCTCACCTTCAGAATCTGAACATATCATTTCTCGATCAGCTTGCTCCATCACTGTATTTAGCCAATATTTTCTACTACCCTAACCACCACCATGAAATCATCAAAAACATCTACAGGCGAGAGAAATCCCTGTTCGAAATAGTAACCCTCTTTTACCCTCTAGCGGGAAGATACATCAAAGATAATCTCTCAGTTGATTGTAATGATGAGGGGTGGAACTCTTGGAGGCCAAAGTTGATGGAGTAGACCTCACACAAATTGTCCAACAGGATCCCAATAGTAATCTTGAGCTGCTGGCTCATTTTGTTCCCTGTGTAACTGAATCAGACACTAGTCCTTTGTAGCCATTCAAATTAACATGTTTAAGCGTGGAGGTTTAGCGGTTGGCTTACGCAATTCGCACAGGATATCCGATAGAATTACAATCTCGACATTCATCAATGCATGGACTACAACATTCCGAGAAGGTGGGATTAGTGATCAAGTTCCTCGTCCAAGATTTTATTGCTCATTTCTCTTCCCACAAAGAGATTTACGTCTCAATCTTCCACCAGCACTAAAAGTTCATTCGAAGATTGTCACAAAAGTATTTGTGATTAACAAGGAAGCCATAGACAATCTGAAATCTAAAATTAGTGGTGGTAGCGATTCAGGGGTCAAGTACCAACCGTCGCGCTTGGAGGTGGTCACAACACTTGTATGGAAGGCTCTCATTGGTTCGGCTAAAGCACAGTGCGGACACCTGAGGGCATCTTCACTTCTTCAGATAATGACTTTGAGAGGAAAAGTGAGCATGCCGTTACCTGAAAATGCTTGTGGAAACATGTATATGCCTTTCATTTCTAGATTCAATACATATGATAAGAACAATAAGTTAGTTAACTGACATTGTGAGTCTGCTGAGGGATGCTAAGAGGAAAGCCATTTCAGATTGCACAAATGCAATAAGCAGTAATGATGTGTTTTCAATGGTAACTAATTCCTACAAAGAGTTCTATGAAGAATTGAACAAGGGGGAAGTAGATATATTTAAGTTCACAAGCTGGTGCAAGATGGGCTTGGATGAAGCTAACTTTGGTTGAGGAAAGCCTGCATGGATGAGTGCAGTGCAATTAACTTTAGAATTTGGTATTCTGAAGGACAACAAATCTGGAGATGGAATTGAGGCATGGATGAAATTAAAGGAAATTGATATGCTTCACTTCCAACAAGATCCGGACATGTTGCCCTTGACCTCCTCACAGGAGTCGCTGGCATCACTAAACAAGCACACGATCGATTCTGGTCTGGTCAGTTTATTGCTGGAAGGAGTTGTCTTCACCATGATGTTCTACTTTCTATATATAGCTATCAGAATAAAATAACCGATTATCAGCTATCAATCTCATCTCCTGCTGTATTTCAGGAAGAACCTCTTGCTTCTTCTTCTTTTTTCTTTTAGTGGTGTGCTGGATATGTACTCATTGAGATTCTGTGTTAGTAGCTGGTTTATGGAAGCTATGTGATCAGTCTGTGTAGTTGGAGTTTCTCTTGCATGACTTTTTCATCAAATCTTTTTTCCTGTGCAATTTACAGGTAGTCCGCGCTGTGATTCTAGTCTCAGGAATTTCTATGTATTCTTAAAAAATAGCTTGTCCGAACAAATTTTTTGATGATGCGGAGAGCAGGATTTGCATTTTCCTCGAAAAACTTGTCCAAACGAATCAAGATTAAATTATGATTGCCAAACTATGTTTCATAATTGGGCACTCCAATCCTGAAAGCTATGGGGTTAAAATTTTCCTAAATATATTTGCTCTCAATGAAGATGCGATGTCCAGTTTGCCAGGTAATGTGAAGGCCTACGGTTATGATTCCGATGCAAATGCCTGCCTTCCTTCTAGGAAGGGGGTGGTGGCAAAACCTGAGTAATTTCCGAACTTAACCGTTTAAATGAAACTTGAATAACTCCTTTATTTGTTACATAGCATATCCGGATGAACAATCCAGAAGTAGAATCTGTAAATTACATGATGATCAAGTTGTTGGATTATGCATTCAGTTGACTTTGAGAGAGAGCCTTGGCACAATTTCTATCTCTAGTCCATCCTTGAAAGTTGGCATTGGATCTCTGGAAAAAGAAATGTCTGGGCAACGGAGCTTCCATGCGAACCTGTTCACCAGGTGATGTATTGTGATCAGAGTTTCAAGTCTTGCAAATTCATATCCAGGACATATGCGTGCTCCTCCCCCGAATGCCACAAAACTGTATGGGGGGATTTTTGTATCGAAATGGTTTGGATCAAACTTCGTTGGATCTGGGAAGAGAGACTCATCCATGTGTGTCATGGAGGCTGCCCAGGTTACCTGAGTTAAAAGGTTGAAACGTAGCATGGGAGTAACATGTTATCATGTCATTCCAGTTAAGGGAAACAAGCATAAATTGGATCATACCTGATATCCTTTGGGAATAAGGTACCGTTTATATTCGAGATCTTCAAGGACCTTCCTGAAGGAGTTAAATACAGGAGGGAACATCCTTAGACATTCCAATGCTACCCTCCATGTGTATTTCATTCTTGTAAGATCATCCCATGTTAAAAGCTCTCCATGGGCCTTACTCTTGGCAACCTCTTCTTGTTCTGCAGTCTCAGATTTTGATAATTTTCTATGAAGTCGTGTGATATTGTTCAATATTAATTGAATAATTTAGTTGCATACCTTGATCAATCCCAGCATAAACAGCTTGATCATTTGCTAAGTGTCTAATCAATGTGGTGAGGAGGACAGAGATCGTGTCATGTCCTGCTATCATTATAGTGATAGCATTATCTACAATTTCCTCATCAGATAAAGCCGCTGAAGAGTCCTCATTTCTGAGATTAAGCAAGGTGGTGATAAGATCTTGTTGAGGAAAGGCAGTTTGCTCCTTCTGCGCAGCCCTTCTTTCACGTATAAGATCCGCGAGGATTATCCTTATTTTTCTACTCGCTTGCAGGCTACGACTGAAGCGTGTGAAGGGAAAATTGATTGGTATGGATAGAGAACCCTTGATCAGTTGTTGGAAGAGCCCTACGAGCATGTCACGTTTTGCACCTTCTTCTATTCCCATTATCAGTGAGCTCATAATGTTGAAGGTAAGGATCTTCATCAAGGGCATTGCCTACGATATGATAACAGAAAAAAAAAAAGATTTGTAAGGCACAATTATACATACACATAACCGCCTATGATTTATAGTTAGTAGAGGTCAGAATTTGGGATTTTAACACTTGTGATTATAGAATATTTTCAAAGATCTGCAGATACTCTGTTGTTTGATAAAATTCATACCGAAACCTTCTGCTTGCCATTCCAATGCATCTCCAAATGCTTTCTGACTCTTTCATCCATCTTTCCAACGTATTGCCTCAACGCTTCAGGCTTTAAGAACGATACAAGTGCACCTCTCACACGCTTGTGCTCATGGCCACTCAATTCAAGGATATTCTTATCTCCACAAATCCTCCTTACCGATAATGGTTTCTGACTGGCAAGTTTGGTACCATCACAAGTGTAGATGAACTTGTTTGCTGCCTGTCCACACAGGAACACTGTCGGTTTCCCAAAGAGGCTCATTTTCCAGATGGGGCCATATTTGTCTATTCTATTCTGAAGCCATTGTTCTGCTGTGTTTTCGCGCATAGCACGGAGGAAGCTCAAACTCTGGCCTACGATGGGCAATCCCGAAGAACCTGGTGGAAGCCCTTTTGGTCTTTTATGGCTCAGGAGAAGGTAGAGTGGGAGAAGTAAAAGAAGCAAGAAGAAAATCATTGCAGGATCCATTGCTGCTTGCTCTCAAGATTGGTGTTAAAGCAACCAGTGTCTACGAGAGAGATAATTCTTCCTATGTGAGAATATGAGATGTCTTTTATCAGCAGTATTCTTCCATTGTTTCTCTTGTTATCGACGCATACCTTTATCGTTGGACGAAATCATAAATCACGAGGATTGAACAAGTATGATTGACTTCAATGGTTTGTCATAAGGAGAATATAATATTGAATCCGACGAACAGAAGCACTTCAAGGTTCTGTACAAGAAAGTTGATATCAAGATGCAGATTCCACTATTTTGTCTACAGTAACCTGTTTTGTGTAATCAAAATAATGGGATATGTGTCCCATGTAAGACTCGTTCACTTGAAAAAAAAAAAAACTCCAAAAAAATAAACATTTGGAATATAAGTATTTGGTTTTATGGATGCAATGAGACTATTTCTAATTGCTACCAGAGAAAATTAAAAAAATATATTTTTTCAATATTTTTTGATATTAATAGAATTAATGAAAAAATATTATCGTTGAAAATTTGCTTTGCTTGTCCGAGTTTTTTATTCCATCAATAATAGAAAAAAAATATTCCATTAACATTTCCTTGTCATTGTCAGTTTTTTTGTTTTGTTATGTTTAATCTTATGACATGTTTACTGGCTTTTACAATATATATATAGTAAAAATTATAAATTTAAATTTTTTTCAAGAGTCTCAAGGATTTTGTTAGATAAATTTAGAGTTGTTGAGGGTTTATATGAATATTACCTAAAGTTCAAATGTTCTTTTTTACTTTGAATATTTGCTTTAAGGCTAGATTATCACAAACCACAAGTCATTCAAATATTTAACCTCTTTTATTTTATATTGTAGGTGTTTATGTATTATACTATACTCATTCTTAGAAAATAAAAGGCATAACTTTCTATTTATAAAGAAATCTAAAAACTATATAAATAGAAAAAATATCAATTCTCCTTTTAAATAATATCAAATATATTATTTAGGTTAATTTTAGAAATATATTCAATCAAGTCCTTTCTTGATTGTTTCTAAATCTAGAACTGTAATCCTTAGTATTAATTACATTCTAATTCTCAATTTCTAAAATTTATTTATAATAAAGTCACACTTTATTAATTATTTCAATTTAATTTCTGACTAATAGTTCTTATATATATGATTTATTAGATTTCCTAATAAGTTAGCCTAAATATAAATCACTATTATAAATAAAATAAGATTAACTAAATTAATTTATTATCAATTCAACAATTGATTAATTTATATTTGAAGATTAAATACAAATACAATGTCTAGCAACCTATCATGATCCTTTAAATATTAGAAAAATTATAAGTGATTTAACTTAATCTTTCAATTATTTCTCAATGTAATTATTATCCTTTCATCAATAATATTCTGATTTAAACATTATAACATAAAATATTTTTATTAAGTCAAATCACGTTTGTTCTCAACACCATTGTCATTGATTATTTGAATAAGATTTAAAAAAATTTTCAAATCCCATCCCACTTTGCACAAAAATTTACAATTAATTTGAGAACATGTGAAACATTTTTTTCAATTCATCTAAAGTGATAGATTATCTCTTTATTACTTAAATACCTTCATATATTTCATGTGATACTCAATATTTGTCTATTTGTTATTTTTTATTATAACAATATGTAACAAGATCAAAACATAACACTCTCTATATAAAATAACTTAGTGATTTCAAGTTTAAGGATTACTTACACAACTGTCATATAATCATTTTCACATATACAAATGATCTCTTCATATATAATTTTTATGTGAGTTAATTCGGTGTATATATTATCTGACAAAAACTTACATATTAGTTATAAGTATTTTTCATACCTCAGCTTATAAGAATAACTATTTTTTTCATACAAAAAGAACATAATATATATTAGTCTCAATAACTTTAATTAATATCTAGTTTTAATAGAATATTGACCAATGATATTTAGAAACAATGCTTTGATGCAATATAAATTTCATAATTATAATAACTTGATAGTTATCTGTACAAAGTATTTTTGTCCTAAAAACTTTATTTATACTCTTATTTATTAATAAAATATTAGATTTATAAATAAAATATTTGATAACTATTAAAAATAAATAATTTTTTATTATTAAATTAAATATTTGATGTAGATACTAGCTTCTGTAGAAATCCCAAACAATTAATTTTATTAATTTAAAAATTAAATCTATCTTCTGTAAATCCCAAATAAATTTTAAAATACAAATAAAGCATTAATACAGTAAAATTATAATTATGAAACAACCAAAATATTTAAATATACATATAAACTACAAATTCTGTAAACAAATTTTAATAAATTAATTTTAAATATAAATAGGTGTTACAATAAAAATGGATAAGTTTTCTTCATGATAGAGTGAAGCTTGATATTAAATAGAATTTCCTGGTAATGTAACATCCACTTGAACGATTTTTCTATCAAACCTTTTTTTTCTTTACTTTAATTAATGGGTTCTGTTCATGGAATTTTTGTGTCTGAGAAACTAAAAAATGTCTATGCATTCATCAAACTTACTTGTCCCAGCTTGAGAAGCAAGAAAGTTCTTGATGATGCGGGGAGCAGGATCCACATATGCCTTGAAACTATCCAAAACTGTGAAAAATCCTAACAAGTCTTTCTCCATTTTCACACCCCCTAAAATCAATAGCATAGTGTAGCTATTTAGATTGTCTCATTGATGCATAAATGTGTCCGCCGGTTTAGTGAGTCACCACCTAGGACTGTGAGCTTTAGCCCCGTTGCGGGGGAGAGGGGATGAGGCGATTCAGGGCATCTCGAGGAAGAGAGGATTTCGATCTCTCTCCCTTGTTGAGAAAACCTATAACCATGCCTAAGGATCACCCTAAGCTTTCCGCGTGCTCCAGTTACAACACATTCACATCCGACTGTTCGATTCCCGACATCATTAACTTGAAAAAAAAGGAAATCTGAAATTGCTCGGCACTTAGCAATGCTACAAAAGCACAGGTGGGAGATCCCCCATATCTGGATTCAACTTTAAGTAATTATTCAACAGAACATTCTGCAAATTGAAGGACAGAGAGCATATATATATATATATATATGAGAGCATGCATTTAGTGATCTATCACAGAGGGGTCCTTGGCTCAATTTCTATCTCCAGCCCATCCTTGAAGAGCGGAAATGGTTCTCTTGAAAAAGAAATGCCAGGGTGACAGAGTTTCCAAATGAACCTGTTCACCAGGTAATGTATTGTGATCAGAGTTTCAAGTCTCGCAAATTCATATCCAGGACATATGCGTGCTCCTCCCCCGAATGATAAAAAACTATACGGCGGGACTGATGCTTTATTCTGGAAACGTTCTGGATCAAATCTTGATGCATGTGGGAAGATACTGTCATCCATATGTGTCATGCTGGTCGACAACATTACCTGAGTCAAAAAAGTTGTAACTTTGTACAGCATTATATATGTTTTTAAGTGGTTTGGTTAAACTATATTAATGGTAAGGTATGCAAGCTCAGAATCATATCACACCTGCCATCCTTTGGGAATCAGGTACCCTTCATATTCAATATCTTTGAGAACCTTCCTGAACATAGAAAACACAGGAGGGGTCATCCTTAGGGTCTCCAATGCTACACTCCATGTGTGTTTCATTCTTGTGAGATCATCCCATGTTAAAAGCTCCCCAGAGGCTTTATTCTTGGAAATCTCTGCTTGTTCTGCAGTCTCAAATCGTAGTGATTGCTAAGATTTCTTGCAATATTGTTTGTTTTTTACTGAATCAATTCAGTTACATACCTTGAAGAATGCTGGCATAAATAGATGGATCATCGGCTAAAAGCCTGATCAACAAACTAAGGAGGACGGAGGAGGTGTCATAGCCTGTTATCATTATCACGATTGCATTATCTATAATTTCCTCATCAGTTAATACTGCTGAATTCTCCTCGTTTCGGAGACTAAGCAAGGTCGTGATAAGATCTTGTTCAGGAAAGGCAGTTCCATTCT
Organism: Populus ilicifolia; assembly: GCA_015708895.1. NCBI lineage: Eukaryota > Viridiplantae > Streptophyta > Magnoliopsida > Malpighiales > Salicaceae > Populus > Populus ilicifolia. The sequence goes on from SRLM01000905.1 coordinate 1,449,596, forward strand.
CCAATGCAACTCTTTTTTCTCGGATAAGATCCTCTAAAATCGGTCTGATTTTCCTACTTGTTTGGAGGCTTCGATTGAATCGTGTGAAGGGAAAATTGAATGGTACTGATAGAATACCCTCCATTAGTTGTTGGAAGAGCTGTAGGAGCATGTCTCTTTTTGCACTTTGCTCTATCCCAATAATCAGCGAGCTCATAATATTGAAGGTGAGGGTCTTAATCGATGGCATTGCCTATGTTGTCAAGAGATAAATCAGATATGTAAGGCATCAAAGTTGCAAGAATACAAAATTTTACTTGTGATATCTATAATCAGTGGAGGTTAGCAATTGTTAGATAAGATTCACTGACCAAAACCGTTTTCTTGCCGTGCCAATGCATCTCGAAATGCTTTCTAATCTCTTCATCCATCTTACTAACATATTGCTTTAGAACTTCAGGCTTTAAGAAAGATAAGAGTGCTCCCCTTACGCGCTTATGGTCATGGCCACTTAGTTCCAGGATATTCCTCTCACCGCAAACCCTACTTATCGACGATGGCTGCTGACTGTCTAGAGTGTTGCTGTCGCAACTGAAGACGAACTTGTTTGCTGCCTGTCCATGAATGAACAGAGTCGGGGCCCCCAAGATGCTCATTTTCGAAATAGGGCCATATTTTCTTATTCTATCCTGCAGCCATTCTTCTGCTGTGTTTTTGCGCATGGCACTTAGGAAGCTGAGGCTTTGACCTATGATGGGAAGACCCAAAGAACCTGGTGGAAACCTTTTGGAAGCATTTTTGGTGAGGAGAAGGTAGACAGAGAGAAGGAAAACAGGCAAGAAAAAGAACACCGGAGCCATCATAGCTGCTGAAGATTGATGCCACGCAATTAGCGCACTTACACGGGTTGATGGGTTGTTTTCCGTGTGGAGCTGCCACCTCATTTTGTGGACTAAGAGTCTGTTTAGGAACGCAATTATACTTGTATTTTTAAAAACTTTATTTTTTATTTTTATTAAAATTTAATATGATTTGTACGTTTTGGATTGTTTTAATATGTTGATGTTAAAAATAATTTTTTAAAAATAAAAAAATATTATTGGCATGCATTTCGGCACGAAAAGTTATTTGAAAAGCAACCGCTACCACACTGTCAAACACACTCTAAAAAAAGATAGATGATTATTGCTATTGCTTTGTATATGTGTACAATGTTTTTTTTTTAAATATTTTTTTTATTTTGAATTAATTTTTTTAAATGTTTTTATATATTGATATCAAAAATAAATTTTAAAAAATAAAAAAAAATATTACAATATATTTCCAAGTGAAAAACATGTTAAAAAACAATTGTTATTACAGTCTCAAATATTAGTTTAATATGCATTATAATCAATTAATTGATTACACGTGACCTTATTATATTCATGTAACTACATGTTTATGATTAATAAAAGCTTAATTTATTTTTAATATTCATATAATATTATATTAATGAATCTAATATTTAATTTAAATTAAATTTAAAGTAAAGATAAAGTCCATAGAAAAAAATATTTTGCAAATAAAATAATAAAGTTATTATCATTATGCGATTCCTATTACATCAAACTATTATATCTAAAATGTTCATAGTCAATGCTCTTTAAAATATTGAACATTCATTAAAGTTGTAGAAACTAATACTATTTCTTTTATGAAAAAATAATTATTCTCGCAAGTTCAGGTATAAGGAATACTTAGAACTAATATATAGATACTTGTCATAAGATATGCATATTGAATTAACCCACATGCAAATTTCATATGAAGAGATCACCTATATTTATAAAAAAGCTCACGTGATAGTTGTGTAAGTAATTTTTAGACTTGAAATCAGTAAGTTATTTTATATACAAAATGATATTCTTTGACCCTTCTATATGTTATCTTAATTAAAGTAATGAAAGGACATATATTAGGTATAATATGAACTATATAAAAGTACTTGAGTGATCAATAAAGGATTCATCATCTTACATGAATTAAAAAAATATTTTATTTATTATTAAATAATATTGATGAGAAATCCTTGACTAATATGGAATAAGATTTGAAAAAGATTTTAAATTTTATTTAAATAATCAATAATTATTATGTAGAGAATAAATATAATTTAATATAACAGATATTCTTTATGCTTTAATGTTAAATCAAAATATTATTGATGAAAGGATATTAATTATAATGAGAAACCAATTACTGAAATATTAGTCAAACCACTAATAACTTTTATAATATTTCAAGGATCATAACATGTTGCTAAACAATATACCTAATCTTTAAATATAAATTAATCAATTAATTAATTGATAATAAATTAATTTATTTAATTCTATTTAACTAGAATTAAAATTTATATTTGAGCTAACATATTAAAAACCTCATAGGTCACACACAATAAGAACTGTTAGTTAGAAATTAAATTGAGATGATTTAATTAAGTATGACTTGATTAAAATATATTTTAAAAATTAAGGACTAGAATATAATTAAAACAAAAATTATATTTCTAAACCTAGAAAAATCAAGAACTTTATTGAGTTAATTTCTAACATTATCATGAATTAATATATGAATATTATTTAGAGGGCAAATTGATATCCTACTAATTTATAGAGTTTTTCAGATTTTTCTATAAATTGAAAGTTATGCCTCTTCTTTCAGAGGTTATTGTCTGTTAGATAGATAAACTATAAAAACAAAGAATTAGAGCTAGCACTCTAGATATAACAATCTCTCTTTCTTAAATAGAAATTTAGGAGATTTCTTATTAGTGTTAGTATAGATTGTTGTTGTAGACCTGATAATTAAACGACTTATAATTTGCGATAACCCAACCTTTGAAGAATTATTCAAAGATGAAGAAGAAGATTAGATCTATATGTAATACATCCATTAAAAACTCTAAATCTAATGAGATTCTAAAAACTCTCAAATAATTATTTTATAATTTTCTATAATATTCAAGAAAGTCAATATCAAACACCCCTTTTATTAACAGTATAAGCCACCAACTCATTGGCTAACACTAAAAACAAAGAATGAAGGAAATATATGTATAATATTCAAGAAACTCAATATCAAACACCTCTTTCATTAACAATATAAGCCACCTATTCATTGGCTAACACTAAAAACAAAGAATGAAAAAAATATGTTGTATCCCATAAACTTTAATGTACCATCAAGTGAAAAAAGAGAGTTATCTCACAAATATATCTCAAAGTATGTACCATCATGAGAGGGAAAAAAAAGTAATCTCTTGATTAAAATAAAAATTACTAAGATTTCAGTGATCTGTTTATGATAAAATAAAGGTGGATTAATATTTCCTGTTAATTTATGATTTTTTATTTTGATAATAATTATATTAATAATAATATTATAAACAAGGAATAACAACAAAAATGATATCATTAATAATGTTTTAATTGATAAGTTAGATATTGAGTGCAAACACAATTAAATATTCTCAACAAATGATTAATTTAGGTAATGTTGATACTTTTAATTATAAATTTACTATTATAAAAATTTTTATTATATGGATACAACACAGGTTAAGTTTAAAGTTTAAAGTGTGCAATTAATTACTATAGAAGCTAATTAAAGAGAAATAATTTATCAATTATTATTTGTTATGTAAATTTTAACATGAAAAGATTGCATTTGATATCTAAAATTATTATCCACTTAAAGCAAAGGAAAAAAAAAAGGAGTTGAGAAGTTTTAATTGGACATCCAAAATATTTAAGCAAGAACAATTTGAATTTGAGGAATTGTTCATTCCAACTCAAGGAAACTAATACAACTCACAGGAGAATTTTCAGGAATTTTTATTTATTTATTTAGTAGGGGAATCATTTAGTTTAGGAATTTTCATGTATTCAATTTAGGGCAAGAACTAGTATAAATGAAATTTTTTAGTTTGCATACCAATAATAAAATTAGAGTTTTTGGACGAGGAGTCCATTATATGCTGTTTATTTTTTATGCTTTTATTGTGCTGTTTTAATTCACGTCAAAGCCTTCTAAATCCGGTTTGGAAGATGATATTTGAATGAACTTTGTTTCTTTATTTTTATTTATAACTTAATTTTGGATTTTATATTAGATTTTGATTTTACATAGAATTTTCATTTTCGTTCCTTGTAAAGATTGATGAGCTATGAAACTTTTAAAAGATAAATCACATCAAGGAGAGAAATATTCAACGATGAATGCATAATTCAACTTATTTAATCTTTCTTGCGAGTGATTGTGATTTTCCTGTATGTATATCAATAAGACAAAATTGCTTGCCTTAAGATTGGTCGGCAGCAACATCAAAGTCACAGTAATGTTGATTAGGCGTTTTGTCTTTTTGTAGTCAATTCTTCGTCCTGGCCCATTGGCCCTCTCCTTCCCGGCTACGATCCCATCAGGCAAATCAGTCACTCTCGCTGTCTTCGGAATAGTAATGAAAATATCTGAAATACGACTCCTTAGGGTTCTTGCAAAGTTGATGCATTGAACTTGTCTTCATTTATCGTTAATGGCTTCTGCCCTCCTTTCTTCATGGACTCGGAGTCGTCGAGGACTTCAAATTCAGGAAAAACTATATATATATAAAAATTTACTTGATTCAGTGAATCCAATGGTATGCATATACACGTTTGATCTATGTTGTTGATTTCGTATCAAGTTTATTTTTGAATTGAAAGCAAAATACCCAATTCAATTCATCTCTGTACGTATTCAAATTCAATTTGATTATGTAATCTAATGTTTTATTCTATATATAAAAATTATAATATATATATATATTTCATAATATTCAATTTGTTGAGATTTATAAATTTTAGAGGGAGTAAATTATTAATTTTAAAATCTATAAAATTAATCAAATTACAGACAGATTAACCCAAACATTCTTATTAGTTAAAAAATAATAATTATGACATGCACTGTTTCTTTACCATATTTATCTTTAGGTGAAAAAAAAAGCTTTTTTATAATTATATTTCAGAGTTATTGATGTACCATCATGAGAAAAAAAGAGTCATCTTACTGTAAAAAAAATGTGAATGATACGTGTTGTGATTTATTTTATAAGAGTGATTGAGGTTTTTTTTTCTAATTATAAAATTCAATTTTTAAAAATAATATAAAATAAATTAGAGATCTAACACTTTTCATTTACTAAACTAAAAAATAGAAATTAATATTAAAACTAGATTCCTGAAATACTCATCTACCCATATATTTTATAGAAACATTTAAAGGAATACTTTTGAAGGTAATATACAAAATAAAAATAATTGAATTTTATCTCTTCTAAATATTTAAATTCAACTTTTTATCATATAAATTCAAATTAAATATTATAATTAATTCAATTAAAATAACAATAATAATGAATTTTTTCCAACCGAATTCGATAAAAATAAGTTAGATTAGTCTGTATAAGAGTATAATTATGGTTGTTTTTTAAAATATTTTTTATTTTAAAATACACCAAGATAATTTTTTTTATTTTTAAAATTAATATATCAAAACGATGTAAAATATAAAAAATAATTTTAAAAATATAAATTGATTCATATTTCCAAACACTCCGTAATGAAAGGTTTTGAGTCATCCCACACGGCCAGTAAATGTCAATCCTTTTCAAATAAGATTAGAATCTCAAAGTAATTATTTAAATTATCTAATTTTTCAAATCTAAAGATTTGGAAAGATCAACCCTGATAGTAGAAAACAAAACAATGAGAAAAATCTCATCGACACAAGAGAAAAGGAACAGTTTTCACTAGCTGAAAGTATCCTACTATAGCCTAGACATTATAAAAATCTCGTCCATATAAGAGAAAAAACAAGAGAAAAGTTTTATATGTGGTTCTGTTCTTTTAGGCATATATGTATATTGCAATTTTATTATTCCTTTTGTTTATTATATGATTATTAATTTTGCACATATTTAATTTACACTAAACAAGTATTTATTTAATAACAATCTAACAATAATCACCAATAATTGAAGGGAGTGGAGCAACTTAGCAATCGTTTCTCCGTGCATGTTGTTTGCCATAGCACATGCGCCCGTGCTTTCAGGAAAAAAAATCAATTTTAGAAAAAAAAATTTAAAGAAAAAATATTTCAAAAATAAAATATAATTTTGGGTTGCAATATAGCCAGTAAGAAAGCCATGTGGGTATGCAATTTGAGGTTTAATTGAAGAAAGAATTGAATTGGATCATAGTTAAAAGAATTAAGAGAACAATTATCAAAATAAAAAAAGATAATAAATTAAATTTTGAAGTCCTATTATTTTAGTCAAGAGCCTATTTAAGGAGAAAAATCAGAATTGAGGAAAACACTAGCTAAATTTACAAGTCAATGACCACAATAAGAGAGATGATGGAAAAGTTTGGAATTTTAATTAACTCAATTAGGGGCTTAATTAAGGAGAAAATTAAAATTTGAAGTTATTTTGGTAAAAAATAAAAGAATTGAAGGACCAGATATCAAAATGAAAGAGCCACTTAAATTTAAGGACTCAAAGATCAAATAGATGCTGGAATATGGTGACCGTATTAATTCAATTAGAGGCCTACGTGAAAAAAATTGAGATGTAGGATCAATTTGATCAAAATCGTACAAATTAAATATCCAAGAGCTGAAGTGTAAAAGGTCTCAATATTGAAGGATGATTATGAATGTTATCAAGGGCTTAATTGAAAGAAGTCTTGAAAAAACAATCCAAAATTGGCTGAATATGATAGAATTAAAAAATCAAGGACTGAATTAAAAATAAAAAAATTGAAAAAGAATAATAAAGAAAAGGGAAAGACACACACATGATCACGGTTAGAAACCAGGAAACAACAGTTAGGTATGGGATTCACGGTTCCCATGATCAAGCTCCCTTGTTTGAGGTTGGGTAGCTTTCACTGTACTATTCTTTTAGGATTCTTTTTTTAATTGCAAAGCAATAATAAAAATATTTTTGTATTTTTTTCAAAAATAATATATTTTTACCTTTTTACATGTAATGCTTAAAAAAATAATATTTAGTTAATATCATATTAGCTAGATAAACTATTTTTTTAATTGTGTTTAAAGAAGTAAATTTTCTAGAATGTCTTGTCTGCAAAAAAAAATATTATTTGTAGTTGTAGTTATTTTTCAAATATTTTTTTGTATTAAAATATATATATTAATAATTTTATTTTATTTTTTAAAAAATACTTTTGATATCAATATATTAAAATAATTTTAAAATACCAAAAATATATTAATTTAAAGTTAATAAAAAAAAATTAAATTTTTTTAAAAATATTTTTAAAATACATAAACAAATAGTATAGCATCTAAAGCAAGCGTTGATAAATTTCTTTGAGTTTGAACTTTAACTATGTTAAAATAAAAAATAATTGATATTGAAACAACAATTAATTGATGTTATAGTTGAAAATAATGATATTAATTAAAATTTTATTTTTTAACTATAGTATTAATTATTTATTGCAATTTAAAAATAAGATATTTAATATATATATATATATTATGATTGTGACAGTGACAAATAAAAATATATTAATTCATCAATTGTTTTTGTTATCATATTAATTCATTTATTATAAAAAAATAAAGTTAAATCATATTAGTGATGCACATGATATAAAAGAAACAACCTCTGGTCACATTAAAAAAAAAAAAAAACTACCCATTTCTATGTATACAGGATTACAAGAAATATAAAAATTACATGGAAAATTTAGTGTCATTATGAGAGTATATATAAAGAATCCGATGATGTAAGTTGAAATAATCCCTAAAAAATTCGAAAATCGCATGCCTTCCTGTCTATCTCATCCCAATGCTTTATTACGTGAACCAGAATGTCTCTAGGTCATTCAATAATAACATGGAGTTGTTTAATTTGTATTTCAAGAGGATGTTCTGAAAAAAATATTTAATAATAAAATTTTATATTAAATTACTTTTCTCTTTATTTTTATTTAAACCCAGCTTAGCTTAAGTTTCTAATTGCGAGTATTCCCATCGGGTTTCAAAACATTGATTCGGATTTAATGGAATTCAAATAGAGGAAAAACTAAGAAAAGAACTTGCTGTGGTGAAACAAAAAGATATGCCTGCCTCTTGGCGGCAACATCAAAGTTACAGTAATGTTAATTGAGTATTGCCAATAACTGAGAATGGAGGTGGCCAATTCTTTGTCATGGCCCCTTGGCCCTCTCATTTCGGTCACAATCCCATATAATTTGTTGGATATACAGAGGTCAAAAGTGGAGGCTGGAGCCAACCTCCCAGCATCTTCCTTTATGATGAACAGAACAATTAAAGTGTCCATGGATGAAGACACTGTCAAGTTGGCATGAAAGGAAAACAAAGATAGCCATATCAGTGTCCAAACCCTTCTGAAAATTCCGCATCATTACACTGTCAGGATAAAATCAGTCACACTTGCTGTCTTCAGAGTAATAAAGAAAGTATCAGAAATACTACTAGCAAGTAGGGTTCTTGCAAAATTGACGCGTTGAACCTGTCCTCATTTGTCGTGATGGCTTCGGCCCTCTTAAGTACTTCATTGTCGTTTCCGTTTCCAATTTGGGTTTTCAAAATTGACGCATTGAACTTTCTTTGTGATTGACTGGGAAGCAGCAGCGAAGTTCAACTGGGGTAGATGGATTTGTATTTTATTTCTGAATAATTGTCTCGGACATATATTATGCCACTATGATAAATTTTATAACTTCTTAAATAGGTGGAAAAAACCGAACTTTACAAAGTAGAAAAATTAGAATCCTAGATAAAAAAAGAAAAGAAAATTAGGCACAAAATCTAAAATTAAGCTGATAATAAATGAATTTGAGGATATGGTGGCTTGAAACAACAATAAAGCTGAAAATAAATGAATCTGTTAGCACAAAATCTTAGACTTGACATATTGTATTTCACTGGTTCATAGATGAATCTGTTAGATTTTCTTCCAGCACAAGCATACATAAGTTCTATACCAAAGTACTCCAAGGAAATACATAGAAACAATAAACAAATAAGCTAAGAGATTAGGTTGATAACCTCATCAAACTTTCAAGTTCCTACTCAGCTTCCATGATTCAAAACCCACCTAACATCTCAGCACGTAGCTATTAAAAGGGGAAAGGCAATGATCGAGTCGAATTATAGCAAGATGGCAATGGAGGTTCAGCTCATATCTAGAAAGCTAGTAAAACCATCAGTTCAAACTCCTCCTCACCTTCAGAATCCGAACATATCATTTCTCGATCAGCTTGCTCCTTCACTGAATGTACCCAATATTTTCTACTATCCTAACAACCACCATGTCAATAACATCGAAGATCTAGAGAAATCTTTGTCCGAAATATTAACCCTCTTTTACCCTCTAGCAGGAAGATACATCCAAGATAATCTCTCAGTTGATTGTAATGATGAAGGGGTGGAGTTCCTGGAAGCCAAAGTTGATGGGGTAGACCTCACACAAATTATCCAACAAGACCCCAATAGTAATCTTGATCTGCTGGATCATTTTGTTCCTTGTGTAACTGAATCAGACACTAGTCGTTTATTAGCCATCCAAATCAACAAGTTTAAGTGTGGAGGTTTAGCGATCGGCTTGCTCACTTCGCACAGGATAGCTGATATGCCAACAATCTCCACATTCATCAATGCATGGGCTACAACATTCCGAGAACGTGGGATAAGTGATCAAGTTCGTCGTCCAAGATTTGATTGCCCATTTCTCTTCCCACAAAGAGATTTACGTCTCAACTTTCCACCAGCACCAACAGTTCAACCTAAGATTGTCACAAAAGTATTTGTGTTTAACAAGGAAGCCATAGACAAGCTGAAATCTAAAATTGGTGGCGGCACCAATTCAGGAGTCAAGTACCATCATTCGCGCTTGGAGGTGGTCACAGCACTTATATGGAAGGCTCTCATTGGTTCAGTTAAAGCACAGCACGGACACCTGAGAGCATCATCAGTGCGCCAGATAATGACACTGAGAAGAAAGGTGAGTGTGCCTTTACCTGAAAATGCTTGTGGGAACATGTATATGCCTTTCATTTCTAGATTCAATGCCAATGGTGAGAGCAATAGGTTAGAATTAAGTGACATTGCGAGTCTGCTGAGGGATGCTAAGAGGAAAGCCATTGCAGATTGCGCAAATGCGGTAAACAGCGACGATGTGTTTTCAATGGTAACTAGGTACCATAAAGAGTCGTTCGAAGAATTGAACAGGGAGGAAGTAGATACATTCAAGTTCTCAAGCTGGTGTAGGCTAGGTTTGGAGGAAGCAAACTTTGGCTGGGGAAAGCCTGCATGGACGAGTTCAATGAATTTTCCTATAGATGTTAGTATTCTGAAGGACGACAAATTTGGAGATGGAATTGAGGCATGGATGACCTTAAAGGAAATTGATATGCTTCACTTCCAACAAGATCCGGAAATCGATCTTGGCCTTGCCTTCCTCACAGGAGCAGATGACTTCACTAAACAAGCACACGATCGATCCTGATCTGGTCAGTTTATATTGCTGGAAGGAGTTGTCTTCACCATGATATCTGTTCTACTTTCTATATAGAAGAAAATAACCACTTATTGGTTACCATTCTCATCTTGTCCTGCTGTGTTTCAGGACGGACCTTGATTTTTATTGGTTTTCGCAATATGTACGAATTAAGATTGTGTTTATGGAAGTTATGTCATCAATACGAGTAATTGAATTTTATGGTACATGCTATAAGTTAAAGTTTGATCTCAAATATATATATATATATATATATATATATCACATCATCATTTTACAGTTCTTGTCAACAACCCTATTCAGTTTTCTCTCTTTTATTCTTTGCTTCTCTCAACTCTCAAAAAATCACAGCCGCTAAAACCCTACCCCTTTACGATCACCACAGCCAACCTCAGTCCACCATCTCAACAACCACTAGAAGCTGCCGCTCTAGCCACCCTAATCCTTAAATCATCAAACCCACGAGCTGGGCTCATGAAAACAGGTGACGATCTTATTATAGCAAGTCTTGGATCGAGACGTTAGGGCAGCGTTGGGCAGAATCAATGATCAGAACGGAATCGTGCCTGTTCAATTAACTACAGCTTTGAAGCCTGGAGTACCAAGTAAGAAATACTTTCTTCTCAATTCAAACGCAGAATTACAAGAATTTTTCATGATCATATGCAACTCATTTTTTCAATTGGATCCTCTTATAATCCAGGCGAAGCAGAAGAATAAGAAAATGTAATGGCAGAATACTTGAACTAGAGGAAGAGAGGCACACATCCATCGAGTCTGGCTACCTCGTGAAGATTGTCTAGGCTTAGTAATGTCTCGAGCTTTTGGAGATTCTGTACTAAAAACTGTGGCATAACTGCATTAGCAGACATCTCTTATCACCGAGTAACTTCCAAGGACCAGTTCATTGTCCTTGCATCAGACGGCGTTAGAGACTACCTCAAGTGGCAGCCGATAGTGAACTGGCAGCGAAGGCAGTGGTGGAGCCTGCTCCAGGTGCATGGAAAAGGAAGTTTACTTGTTCGAAAGTGGATGATTGAACGGTGCCTTGCCTCTTTCCTTTCTGGCGTAGCTGTCATGTACATCATGTTGCAAGACAGTCAACTATTTTCAGATTATTACTCATTGAGAAAACTTAGAAACCCCGAACGATACACAGTCTATGTATTATACAGGTGGACACAGGAATCGCTGAAAATGCATAGAGATTTTACAATAATTAACAAAACAACAAAGTGAGGCCTTTGAGAGCAGAGTATTAAAGCATCTAACGATGTAAGATGTAATAATCTCATCCCAATGCTTTATTAATTATGTGAACCATAATGTCTCTGTCCGCTTTTGTATTTTCCTTTTTTCATCGCGGGCAACAAGTTGTCTGAAGGGGAAGGCGTTTGGTATTTTTCCGGCCACCTCCAATCATTATCGGAGAAGGTAATATTTTCAAATTCCAAAAACTCAATCTTAACTTATTTTCACTTAAATGCCTATCTTCAAAAAGCTTTTCATAACCCAAAATACTCTAAAATCACTTTAAAAAATAAAAATTAATTGAATTAAAACAAACCAAATGATCTTTTTTATATATATTTAAAAAGAAAAATCATATCAATTAAAGTCTTCTCAAGAAGATAAATCTATTGACATAGATCCTCCTTTTTTATTTATGGATAAAATGTATTTAATTAATAACTTTTTTTTATCGTTTTTCAACAAGTTTCTTACTTCACTTAAATTCATAGACTAAATAATAAATAAAATAAATTAGAAAAATTGATCATGTATTTTCTCCGTGATTTTTATTATAATTCTCTATCTTTTAATTTTATTTTCTACTACAATTTAAAACTTTATCTCATGAAATTACATCACAAAAGAATTAAATAAAAAAAATTAAGGATAATTTAAAAAAAGATTAAAATGAAAATAAAATAAATTGTTTAGGAGCAATTTTATAGTTCATATAAATAATTATGCTAACTAAAGGAATCTAGTTCTTTTAGATGTTTAGTTAATTGTTGGATAATTGCCTTATGCTACACTACGGGTTAGATAAAAAAAAATAACGTTAAAAAATATCTTGACATTGCTAATGTTTTTTCTAGTAGAAAAAAATTTAAAATTATGTGGGAATTGATCTAACGTGACGTGGTCATCTTGGTGGGCTCAAAAGTAACCAAAATATCCTTTAAAAAAATATTTTGACTCAAAATAAATATTTAAGATGAGATATTTTTAATAAATATTGAGACAATAATATATTGAATCAATTTAGACCAACCTGAGTTAACCTATTAATCTATATACCAAATCATGAGATCATGATAACCCTATAAAAAGTAAATCAAATAAAAATACAAAACTCATTTCCTAATAAACCTAATGTAGAAGGAAGAAATTGAAAAATCAATTAAAAAACGATCCAAAAAACAATTTGAGTTAACACGAGTTAACTTGTTAAAACCTCAACTCGGGTCATGAGATTATGATAACTCAATAGGAAGCAAATGATAAAAAATTATAAAGCTCAATTCTCAATCAACCCAATGTTGAAAGATAAAATTATAAAAAAAGGTATAAAAAACAACTTAGATCAACCAATGTTAACCCATTAAAATCATGACCCAAATCATGAGAAGAGGATAACATCATAGAAAGCAAACCAAAATAAATCGCATAGTCTAACTCTCAATCAACCTAATATTAAAGGATTAAATTAAAAGGGAAAAAAATCAATTAGAAAAATAATAATTCAAGTTAACCAAATTAACTCATTAAACTCGTGGTCCAAGACATGAGATTGAGATAATCTCATAAGAAATAAATTGAAAACAATTATGAAATTCAATCTCTAATAAACTTAATGTTGAAGGATATAATTGAAATTGAGAAGAAAAAAAAACATAGATTAGAGAGGAAAAAACTTAAGAAAAAAAATCACTCCAGTAAATAATGTTATGTCAACATGGGTATAGTAACCCTCCCCCTAGTTTTTTTTGTTAATTAATTAAACTTTATTATTTGAATAATATCAATAACTTCAAAATGCTATTGTTAGAATAAAAATAAATCATAATTCACTTGTTAAACAATTATTAAGAATCTGTTTGTTTTGTGTAAAATATTTTTAAAATATTTTTATGTTTGTTTCCAAAAAAATATTTTTCTATGTTTATTTCATGTAAAATATTTCATAATAAAATTAGTCAATAAAAAATATTTTACAATCAACTTTCAAACTTAGTTTATTTGCTAAAAGATATTTTTCAATAATATTTGAGGAATAATGATTCACTTACAATATTGTCTAACTATTTCAACAATTACCTCTGTCTTACCATAACCACCACCCCTCTTCTTTATCACCACCATAAATAACCACCTCGCGACTTTTTCTGTCATCACCATCACCTCTTCCTTCACCACAATCACTATTACCACCATTATCATCATGACTATTTTACCACTATTGTCATCTTGTTGCTGCCATCCTTTTCATCTTTTCCACTGTCATTGCCACTGCCGCAATCACCTTACCAACTCCCCCACCACCATCGTCATCTTACCACCACATTATTTCTCATTATAATCATGACCACCTTCTCTCCTTTCATTACCTCTTTTTTCACAATTATCACTACCACCTTCATCATCATTATTATTGAAAAATATTTTAGAAGAATAAAAAAATATGTAGAAAAATATTTTACATGTAATATATTTTTTATGTGTAAAATATTTTACATTAAACAAAACTATTCCAAGAGTCATACAATTTTACAACCAATTTGGATGGGTTGTTTTTAAGAATTTAAACTAAGTTGTATCTTACGTGAATCATCCAATCTTTAAAAAATGAACAAAAATAAAAATTAAGAACAAATTTTGGTTATGCCAAAAAGAAATAGAGATAAGGAAACTTCATCTTCTTTAAAAAAAAAAATAGTTCATAACATCTTATCCTATTTTTAATTAAGTTTCTAATTGTTTTATAATATCAAATTATTTATTTAGTTCAAGTGTCTCAAAATAAACTCCAATTAAACAAAACTAAAAAACGCATGGTGAATTCATTGTAGCAATAGACAAAGTTTACTATGGATTGCTACAATGAATTTAATTTTGTACCCCTCATTGGAAAAGTTAGAAGGTTGTGATATGAGGGTGTTTTGGTCTTTTTACATTGATGTATTGGTCATTAAAAGATTGAACATGAATAGTATTGTTATTTTCATATTATTTTGTATAGTAAAAATATTTTTCTACCCCTAAGGTCAATGAAATTTAAACCCATTGACCAAGAGGTTTTTTTAACTTTACATAAAATTTATAATAAGTAAAATACTTATTTGCTCCTAGATAAGACAAAATAGCTTCTATGCATTCAATGGTGTTTTAGTACTCTCACATTGGTTTATTTGTTATTTTTAGGATTATAGAAGGCTTTTTAGTAATTTAACATTTATTTTTATTATTAAATTCTAAAAAGCTACTGGTTCTTGTTTTTCATGTGTTAGCACGTTGATGGTGTTCACGTTCTTCAACGGCTTATGCGACGCCACTATTTGTTTGAAACTGGCCTTTTGTTATATCAATAGAAGCTTCGTCATGTGCTTTTCCTTTTGGTGTGGAGCGTGGTAGTAGTGGTTCGATGATTTGTCATCGATGGTCATTTCTTCTTTGTTCGTTTTACTTTCTCTCTCTTTCAATTAAAACACATGTTTGTCCTTTTTTCCTTTTGTTTTCATTTTCAACCCTTATGATTTTTATTTCTTATTTTCATTATTAACACTTTTGGAAAGTTTTTTATGTTTTTAATTTAGTCCTTAAATTACAATTTGGCATATGTTTTTTTCACAAATTCAGTGCTTATTCTTTTGATTTTTCATTTTTACATTTGAACCTTTTGTTAAAGTTTTATTAGTATTCAACTTTATCCTTCAATCAAAGTTTATGTTATTTTCTTTTTCAATTTAGCCTTTATTCTTTTGATTTTTTTTTCTCTTTGTTAATTATTTTTTCTTTTTCATTTAACATTGCAATTTAATTTTTAAATGTCCTTATTTTTTTTATTTTGGTTTCCAACCTTATTTTTTAATTAAATTTTTTTATAAGGTTGATTTTTTCCCCAATATATCCTTTGGTGTTTGATTTATTTGAGATTGGACTTTATAATTTTTCTATTTATAATACTTTTAATTTAATGACATGGATCTCAAGTTTTAAGTGTTAATACAATTAAGAATTCTTTTTTTTTCCTCATTATATTTTGTGATTTTATCATTATACTTTGTTTAAAAAAGTGTTTTATGGTTACCTTCATATTCTTTTATATCAGTTTCTCTTCATCTCATTACCTAAACTACAATTTTTGTAATCTATTTTGAGATAAAACTGTTTTTTTTAAATTTGTTTTGTTTTGTGTGTTAATTTTTGCTGATTATTTTATTTTACTTTATACAAGTAGGTTTTGTCTTGTACAAAAAAATAGTTATTTTGAAATAATATTTCTTATATGCTTTTTTTTCTTTTATTTTATTCACTATGTTTCATACGTGTTTTTATTTTTATTATCTTTTATTGGTTTAGTTAAACAATTTAGTGGATACAAATAAATAAATGTCTCATTTTACGAGATCAAATATCTTGATCTACATCTATGTCTTAATTTTTCAGTTTCTCTTATAGTTATTATTAACAAAAAATTATTTATTTACATAAATGATTATTAGATGTTTAGATAAATTTTTTTATTTACACTTATAATTTATATTATGTAAAAAAACATATCAAAATGGTTTGTATACTCAATTTTTTTTAGAAAGAAAAATCATGACCTGTTATAGAGCGCATATCGAATCAAATTTTTAGTTGCTTTCTAATTAATTTTTTTAACCCTTATATTTTAGATTATTTTATGTAATTTTTTATTTCTTCTTTCAATATTTGATTCGTTAAAAATTCAACTTCATACGATCTTATCGCTTTGCATTTTTTTTAAATATTGGTTTTGTAATTATTTTTATAAATTTATCCTAATCTTATAATTCAGATCACGAGTTTTGTATGTTATTTTTTAATATAAGTTTTTTTAGAGTTGTTTTGTTTGTGTTTGATTTTTCAAGATATTATGCAAATTCATTTAGAATTCAATTTCATTTTTGTTTATCTTCTAAGTTATGAGGTTTTTAGGTTTTGAAATTGATTTTAATAAACAAGTTTAGCAAATACAATCATGTAAATGTCTTATTTTATGTGATTGAATATCTTGATTTATATTTATTTTTAAATTTTATAAATTTTTATTTTTTTTGTTGTTAATAGGCTTTTTAATGTATACTTTAAATTTTTTATGTTAAAAAATACATTAAAACAACCAGCATAGCCAATATTTTTAAAAAAATCATGACGTGCAACAAAATGCGAGTTAAATTACTAGTTTATCCTAAATGTCATAACATTGGATTATAGTGATTTTTCAAATTTTTAGTTAGTGTAAGCTAGAGAATTAGAGGGAGAGAAAGACAAAGAAAATATAATGATTTGATTCCAAATTTTCTTTTAAGACAATTTTAGGCTTATTTTAATAGATTGGGTAAAAATATTTAACAATCATTGAAAAAACTTATTGTGGATATATAAGAGCTAATGATATCATATTAGTTATTTTCTAAGATTTACTTTAAAAATAAAAACCGATAAAAGAAAGGGAAAGAAAATAAAAGTGATAAGAATATCTATACTTATAATTTCTTCTCTTCTTGTATCTATCTTTTTCTTTAAAATGTGTCTTAGTAAGTAATAATAATAGAATACCACTACTTATTTCTTCATTATTATTAAATTTCTCAATAATCATAATTTTGCTCATACCACTTTGCCCCACATCAATTTTACCCTAGATATGATTAATATGAAACAATTTTAGTCTTCCTCCATCCATTATATGATAATTCAGAAACTCTACATTAGAGGCTAATTTAATGTCTTTTAACCTCTAACTATCGTTAAATTTATATGAATAGGGAAGTAGCATTGTCATCTATGGATTCCAATTGGAGCAAAATTGAAAAAATAAAAAACGTTTAGTACTCAATTGATAAATTGAGTAAACATTAAGCATTAGGTTTCCCTTTTTCCCTTTACGTCCCCATTGGATCCGCATTTTTTCTTCCCTTAATACCCCGGCTCAGGTTCAAATCTCAAACCTCCGCTCCCGCCTCTCCAAGCCCATTTTCGTAAACTCCCCTCCGTCCCTCCCATTTCAAAATTCAAAAACCAACATAACCAGGCCCCTCTCCCCTCTCACTTCTCTCTCAAACTCTCTCTCTCTCTAACTACGACAAAAAGCTCTCTTTCTCTCTCAAGAAATCACAGCCAATGGAAGGCAGTGAGCAATATCCATGTCCGTCACCGTATCCCCAGCCGTTCAAGGACGTATCGAATTTCAAAACCCCAAAACGCCCTCCAAATCTCTCCAAATTTACTTCTCCGAGCTCTCAATTCTTCACTGCTTCAAAACGAACCCCAATGTCCTCCTCCTTCCGTCCTTCCTTATCAGGCCAGTCCAGGCCCAAGCCTGCTTCAACCACGGCCCGGAGAAGGCTCAAGGCGTTCGAGATCGAGCAGTCACAGTCATCAAGAAAGGCACAGATTAGGAAAGAACAGGCGCTGAAAACACTGTCGAAATCTCTCACTACTTGGCTTAATTTCCTGTTCGAAAACCCTAGTGCTTGTGGGTGCTCTTGTAATTTCACCCAGAATGCGGTGGCGGGGCCCAGTGTTGTGGTGGGGTTGGGGAAGAGGGAAGGTGGAGCAGCCGGGGTGGGTGATACGTGGAGGAGTCCGAAGAGGAGTAGGGATGTGACGTGGAAAGGAGGAGGGGGTGGTGGGGATGGTGACATGTTGAATTTTAAGAGGTATGGAAAATTGAAGGAGGGATTGAAGGAAGTGTGTAGTGTGGAGGATTTGATGGAGAGAATGAGGGTTTATTTGAGTTTGGGATGTTGTAAGGAAGTTTTTGATGCTACGGTTGTTGTTGTTAAGGTTTGTAAAGTGGGGTTCTCTTAATTTTTTGTGGTTTTTGTTTGTTTGATTGATTTCAGGGAGTTAATTTTGTTTAATTGGGATTTCGATTGAGGAATAATTGTGCGTTTTAATGGTTGATTGGGGGAAGATTATGCGTTTTGTTTAAATCTCGTTTTAGTTGTTGAATTGTTATAACTAGTTGCTTGATAATTGTGGGTTTTGTTGTATTTGACAAGGGAAAATATTGGTTAAATTATGTGTTTTAATGAAGGTTTTGTTAGGAAAAATAATTGGTAACGTAATGGAATTGTATTTTAAAAAAAACTTGATTAAGAAAAATCATTTATTTTAAGTTAGTATTTAATATGAAGGAATTGTGTGTTACTGAACATGGTAGTGGAAAATTAAAGAAGTTGCTATAGCTTTGAATAATCTGTTTTGGTGGGATTGCTTTGGGAAATTTATTTGCTTTATTACTGATTTGGTTTAAGAAAGTAGTTGCGTCGGTTTTTTTTGTTCAATTTGATTAGTAAAAATTAATGTATTTAGTGCCATTTTACTTAAAATGTTGGGTAGTGAAAGGAGATATTTCGTTTTGTTGGACTTGCCTGGGAAAACTGATGTGTTTTATTGTGATTTTAGTCAAGAAACTGTTGTATTCGATGCAGAGAATTGAATATTTTTATTCATTTTACAGACTATAGATGAAGGGAGGTTGAAAATGAAGCCACATTGTCCTATTGTAACAGATTTTGGCATGAAGGAGAAAGCCATGCGAATTCTCATGTGCTATAATCCAGTTTGGCTTCGAATTGGATTACAAATTATTCTTGGTGGGGATTCCTTGTTGCCCAGTGGAGATATTGATTCTGATCAAGAAATATCATTCTTGAAGATGGTGATAGAGAAACAGTTTCTTTTACATACTGGACTAGCCAAAACTTATGCTTATAACAGGAAGGTTGAAGGGTTATATAGACCAGGTTACTATGAGTCCTTGGGAAATGTTATATTGAAGAGGTTTTTGCTGCTGGTTCTTATTCTAGATAGAGCTAAATTGCAGAGTTGTCTTTCTTTAAAGTATGGAATTGATGGAGTAGATGGGGGTTCACCTCTTCTGTTCGCTGTGCAGTCTAGTATAAAGTCTAGCCGTCAAATGATTAATGGTAATTTTTGAAGTTCTTTATTTTGGTTGTTTACAGATTGAGTTATAACTACATCCTATTCATTGTAGAATGACTTTTATCTCTAGATTTCTTATCATCGGAGGTAATGCATGGTGAAGGGAATCTTCTTGCACATCTAGTGATCATAGGTTACAAAGTATCTTATCAACAGGTATGTAGTTCAGTCCTTGTAATAACTTGTTTATTAGCATTTTCATGTGTGTTTTTTCAGGATAAAAAGGCTAGTGTTGTATCATCATCATTTTAAATCTCTGTTCAAAGTTAAAAAAGGGGCTAGACACTCTGCATTGATAATAACATCTCAAATTTCAATTTTATGAACACTGTTATGTTTTTAATTGGTTAATTTACCAACAAAAATTTCTTTTGGCAGTGTTCCCTCGTTGAGTATGACTTCAGAGTGACAGATTTATTTGCGGAGCTTCAAGATGGAGTGAGGCTTTGTAGAGCCATCCAGCTCTTACAAAATGATTCCTCTATTCTTATGGTTGGCCCTTTTTTCCTCTTTCTTGTTCATAAGGAAAATGACTCTTTGTAATTATTGAACATTATTTGTCTTACTTAGTAGGGCTTGTTATGTGGCAGAAAATGGTAGTTCCATCAGATACCCGCAAGAGAAATTTAGCAAATTGTGGCCTTGCCCTGCAATATCTAAAGCGTGCTGGTGTAACATTGCAAGATGAAGATGGAATGACAATCTTGGAAGACGATGTTGCTAATGGAGATATGGAGCTAACTGTTTCTTTGCTCTGGAACATGTTTGTTCACTTGCAGGTTTGTTGGGTTTTTCCTATTTCACAAAGTCTTTGATTTTGGAATTGTAATATTCAATATATCAGGAGTGATTAAGGTTGTTGACCGGTTATAACTTGTAATCAAATTCCACAGTTGCCTCTTCTGCTCAACAAAACGACCTTAGCAAATGAAATTTTGAAAATTCATCGAGTTAACATGGTATGCTTCAGTCAGATCAGTTTCCTCTTGCTTATTAAATGTTACATAAAGTCACTCTCTTTCTAGCTTTGAACTTTAAAGAGGTAGCTCAGATTCTTGTGCTTTCTGTATTTCTTTTCATCTTTTTCTCAAGTCATTTTCAGAGGCGCTGTATATTTATGTTGCTCTCATTGTTTTCTATTGCATAGGACTCCGCTAACATCAGTCCTGGTTCCTCTCCTTTGGAGTTGCTTTTGAGTTGGATTCAGGTATGGCTGCTATATAGAATATACGCCACTACGTCTATGCATGGATCTCCTCCCCCCAACCCCTCACCTTCCTCCTCTCACTTCTTGAGATCACTTATCATGTCAGGTCTTTTCTTTTTTTGTTTTGCCAGCAGAAACATGTAGATTTTATCAATTTTTTTCTGACTTGCTAATGCTCATTTGGTAGTTTTACTTGCTTCATGGCCATTGAAATTGTTTCTGCAGGCAGTTTGTGGAAAATATGATTATAAAATTGATAATTTTGCTTCATTGGTTGACGGTAAAGCCATATGGTGTTTGCTTGACTATTATTTCCGTAAAGAACTTTCTTGTTCTCGTTCTCCAAAGGTACGGCATGTCTTGCAATTTTATTGGTTTTCAAGCTCTACAAATCCTTCTTTCTCATGCTTATTTTCACTTCATCTTTTTTCACAGGATCCTCATGAAAGTAGAAGAGAAGAATCACTTATGTCAGCTATTGATTATACAGATTCAGTCCACAATTTCTTATTGTCACAGAAGCTGACAACATTACTGTGGAATTTTCCTGAGGTAAAGATCATAAACTATCTGTCTACATGCGTAACGCTTAACCAACAGCTGACAATCCATTTATATGTTTTAAGGCATGTCAACTTGAGAAACAATAAGTTAAACATTTGGACGTCTTGAAGTTGGTTTTTAAGGCAAGGCATATTTAAAGGACATCTTGAGAAAAAGTTTTGTACTTCATAATTGACCTGAAAATTTGATTAGATCAGCTTTTCAGTGGCTGAGAAATTGGCGTTAGTGTCAACATATGACCTTGTTTCTTGATTATAGATATACATGTTTGAACTTTTGTGTGAAGTTATGTCTATGACTTTATGTTTTGTATTTACAGGTTCTTCATATCAGTGACATTCTTGAACATAGTGGCGCAATTAATCATCGAAGTGTGGTAATTTTATTGGTGTTCCTCTCATCACAACTGACTGTAAAGAAAACCATGGTAAAGCTAGAATTCTTTTGCTGGATGATGACTGAGGCAACACTCTTGGGATATATTTTAATAATTCTTTTCTGTTTGATAGGATCAACTGAATTTCCATAAACTATTGTGTTGTGATTGTCAAGAGAGGAGAACTTCAAGCGTTGGTAGGTGTTCTTTAAGTTCAGAAGCAGAGCTGGACCAAGACATAATAGATGGCTCCAGTACAGAAGGTTTCCACCTTTAATTTAGTAGTAAATCTCTTTTTGGTGTTTCTTGTCGTTATGTAAATGTTCTCTTTCCTTTTCTTCTTATTACTGAATGTTTTCAAATGTGTACTTAATTCAAAAGCACTGAAATTTTCAAAGGGTTTGTACAACTTTTGCCTCTTGGGTCCCATTTCGAATGGGAAATATAGGGATGAGCATTACCCTTCATTAAATTTGTTTCATTTATAAAAACAATATGTATGGCTTATGATGAACAAGATATATTTACCTGGAATGAGACTAAAAGAAAGGATTTAAAAAATAAAATGATAAAATGCTTGCGCCATTCACATGCAGTTGTAGGAACTTGTTTAAAGCTTGCTTATGCAGATGCTGCTAGAAAGTTTAGGGCTATTAAGGCTTGGTGGCAAGATATGGCGGAACGAAACAACAAATTCATCAAACAGCCTGGTACTTCTGTTTTGGAGTGCAACTCAACTAGCAATCTGGGCATCATCATTCAAAGAGGTTCTCATTGAGTTTTCTTTTCAATCGAAAAGTGCACCTATATTTCAAGTTGCAATAATTGTTCTGTTTAAGTTGTTTGATATGATCTTTATTGAAGTTTGTAGTTTTTTCTTGTTTGCAAATTTGTTAGGCACTGCCATGCTGTTCAGTTAATTTCCGTTTTTAGAGGCAATAATTTAAATTGTTGTATATTTTTCCCTTTTATGGAAATCATCTTTTCATGGATTGATCATCTAAGTCTATTAGAAGTAGCGCATCACTTCTTTGCCTTATACCATAATCTTTGATTACTAATTTCTTCTTTCTGACTAACAATCAATACTGTTTCAGAAAATGCTGCAAAAGTAATACAATCGCACTTTAGGAGATCAGTTGAATGCCATAAATTTTTGAAGATGAGAAGAGCGGCTTCCTTTTTGCAAAATGCTATTCGGGCTTGGTTAATGGTGAAGAAGAGACCATTCCTTTTAAAATTCAGTAGTGTCACGGTTCAGGATTTTAGATGTGGTACCTACTTCTATTCACCAGTTCATTTGTATGAATCCCTGCAAATTCTGTTTAGTTACTCACGTACCTTTTTGTTTGGTTAATCGTGCAGAAAGGTGGAGCCAGGCTGAAAACCTAGGGAGATATGTGAAGTTCATTGTTGACCGGCATAGATTTGTCAAGCTACGAAGAGATGTTACGCTTATTCAGAAAGCCACGAGGATTTGGATCAGACAAAGACATAAAAGTGATTGTGTTAGTAATCTTGATGTATCCACTCTTGATATAGTCAATGCTGCCATTGCTGTTCAGAAATTCATTCGTGGTTGGGCAGCAAGGTCTAGGTATAAGGATGTTCAATTGGAAAAGGCTTCATCCATGTGCCAATTTGATGGTCTAACAGTTCAGAATTCTTCAAAGACTACAATTTCCAGGTCCATCCACGAACAGCAGCTTGCTGCTACTAAAATTCAAAGTCATTTCCAAGGTTGGCTGCTGAGAAGGACATTTTTAATCCAGAAGCAAGCTATAATGAAAATTCAAAGTAATTATAGATGCTTAAGATGTCGGAGGGCTTTTCAACAATTTAGTATTGCTAAAAAGTCAGCCATTGTTATTCAGTCTTGTGTCCATGGATGGATTGTAAGGAGAAAGGTGGGAAGATATCGGTATCTCATTGGTGTGCTTCAAGTAAGCTATCTGCCTATCGTATTCCTTTATGCACATTTTTTTGCATCAAAATATGAGTTACATGCATTTATGAATAGATAAATAACGCATGTAGAATCCTTAAACTTATAGGATTTAGCTTTTGTGTTGGTCCATTTACTTTACTGACAAAATAACTACTTTAAATGCCGCTTGAGGGTTGAAGGGGAAGATTGTGAAAATGAGTTTCTTGGTATTTAGTTTTAGTGTTGTATTTATTTTGCATAAATATTATGCTCAGTTACTTTGTTCTTTTTAACGAGTAAATGTTCTCTCTGTGGGTGATAACACTTAGGTTAAGTACTAATTCTGCTGCCTATCAGAAGTGGCAAAGGTTTTCACAAGTGTTGAATTCCTGTAGCACTTACTTGCATCAAGATAAATGTTTGTTTATTTTGTTCATTTGTCTGAATGCAATTCACTTGTATATAGCAACTTGTAAGGCATTACATGTGCATTTCTTGCTTCTATGTGCTATCTGAATTCATCAAGATGGAAGTTTTTCTACTGGGTAGAATTTGCTTTACTTACTGTGGTCCTGGAAAGGCTGGGTGTTTTGGGGATGATTTCACTACAGCTTACTTACTGTGGTCCTGGAAAGGCTGGGTGTTTTGGGGATGATTTCACTACAGCTCCAACCTAAAAGCATTTTCCATGAAATATCAATGCTTTATGCTCTAGACAAACTTTGCCTGAAGTACAAAAAAAATTTCTTTTATATATTTTAAGTTCCATTATGTTCAAATGAATCCAGAGATACTGCCGGGCTTGGCTAATAAGGAGGGACTTTTTGTTCCAAAAACAAGCAGCAACACAGATTCAAAGTGCTATTCGATGTTTAAACTGCAGGACAGCATTTAAGGCTTGCAAAGATGCTACGATTGAGATTCAACGGTTTGTCAGAGGACATACTACTCGGAATAGGCTATTAGGTATTTTGTGAAAGTCTTCTCCCAAAGTTTAAATGCCTGCATCTTTTCTTTGATTAACTGCCTGTTCATTTCTGAATTGCTTATCAAGTTTAGTTTGCTTAGCTTTCAATATATTTTGCATCTGATTGTTACAGGGGCTTCTCACTTTTCTGGAGGCATTGCTAGTTACGGAAATTTTCTAAACTCAGGAGTCTGCTTTCAGAGCTTGAAACTGAAAGTACTGATGTCTTCAGTTTTGAAGCTACAAAGGTGGTGGAGAGGCATTCTATTTCTTAAACTCAGAACAAAGTCTGCAATTGTTATACAAGCTCATATTCGAGGCTGGATTGGCAGGCAAATGACCTCTAGAGAGAGGCAATGTGTTGCTCTCCAAGTAAGACTGTGACTTCTTTTGAGTTCTGCTTTTATTTTTAACAGGAAATGGCTTGCACATTTACCAGAATATCTGATTGAGTGTAAGTTCAAACCATTTGCTTGCCCTTGAATTGTTGGTTGTTACATATTGGTGTGATTAAAACAAAATTTCCTCTACATGGTTGCCTTAACTATGCATATAGAAAACAAACTTCCTCTGCATGGTCCTATCTAACTAGACATGCTGTACTCCCAACTTAACTGCAAAATGCTTATGTTTCTCTTTTGCCTTTATTCTGTTTGTGTTTCTTTTTTTTAGTTCTTTCTTCGAAGTCTTGATATTCTCTGGCAATTGTGTCAGTAGACCTTTGTCTCAGACCAATCACTTTATACAGTTGGCTGTTATGTAATCTTTTCCACTCGTGATGTCAATGAGCCTGTAAATTTAGCTAAAATTGGCCTGCTTGTAGATTACGTTTGACCCTGCTGTTTTTGGCTAATAAACACTAACTTTTTGTTCCAGAGAGAAGCGGTGTTAAAAATCCAAAGTGCTGTTCGATGTTTGAACTGCTGGAAGGCATTTCATTGCTGTAAACAAGCTGCTATAGAGATTCAGGGGTTTGTCAGAGGAGAGATTACTCGAAATAGGCTATTAGGTTTGTGAAAATTTCTTCTAAACTTTAGTTGCTAGCACATTTTATTTCATACAAGCTCTCTGCATTATTGAAATATGGTTTGAGTTTAGTTATATATCTGGCATCGGACTGATGCAGGGGCTTCTCACTTTCATAGAGCTACTGCTAGTTATTGCAAAATGCAAACCTCAAGAGTCTGCTTGCAGAGTTTGGAATTGAAAATAGTGATGTCTTCTATTCTGAAGCTGCAAAGGTGGTGGAGAGGTGTTTTATTGCTGAAGCATAGAGCAAAATCAGCAATCCTCGTACAGTCTCATGTTCGAGGTTGGATTGGAAGGAAAAAGGCGACTAGAGAGAGGCAGCACGTTGTAGTGGTTCAAGTAAGACTAATAGATCTCTGCTATTATTTTTCTATGTTGCATTTCCATGTAATAAATCTGGTTCGTTATAACTGGATATCTGATTAAAATATTTCCAAGTGATTACAAAATTGAAAACTTTTTTGCCCTTGAATCTAGTAGTCGTTCATGTATGACTTGGATAAATTCAATTTTCGTTATGAATCCATGTCTTGGTCGCATGGCGTTTACTTAAATTTGACACATTGCTTTCTCTCCACTTTCCCTGTCATGCGTGTATATTTCCCAGATCAAAGGTGAATTAGTTGCTTCCCTGAAGCCTTGTAAGTTGGAATTGTTTTAGCTTTGGCACCTTTCTCTGTGCATCGGTCTTCTCTAGTCAGCCCAGTTATATTCCTGAGTTGGCATTTATATTATCTGCCCCATTTATGATTCAATATTTTCCTTGGAACATATTTCTAGGCTAACTGACATTCGACAGTTGCACTGGAAAGGTACATATTTCTAGGCTAACGGGCATTTGTAAATTCAACAGTCGCACTGGAAAGGTTTCCTTGCCCGTAAAAATGCTAGAGGGCAGCTCCTGGATTTGCGCCTGAGAATGCAAAATTCTGCTAAAAATGTGGATGACAGCATGCGTATTATTAATAGGCTCATAGTGGCTCTTTCAGAACTATCAAGCATGAAAAGTGTCAGTGGAATTCTTCACACTTGTGCAACTTTGGGTAAGATTTTTCTTATGTCTCAGATCGTTTAGAAATTTGAATGTTTTGATAGTATTATCCATGCTTTACTGGGAAGTAGCATGGGAATCAAATGGTGGTTGTGGAATTATTGTAACCTGCATAAAAAACACTCATCTTTCCTGAAGCAAGTACTGGTTGGTTCGACAATCTCATGTCATGATTGGACAAGATGCAAAGACACTAATGCATCTCCATGCAATCTTACGCAGTTCACGATCTGTTATTGAATCTTCAATTTATTGAGTGTGCATAGATATCCATTTGTCTTTTAAGTTGAAATAATGAGTCAACCATATACTTCTTGAAAAAGGGTATCCTTTTGTATATTTATTCCAAGTTTTTTTTTTCCAGATATGACTACAGAGCACTCTCAAAAATGTTGTGAGAAACTTGTGGCTGCTGGGGCAATCGACAACTTACTGAAGCTGATTCGCTCAGTCAGCCAAAGCATGCCTGACCAGGAGGTTTTAAAGCATGCACTCTCAGTTCTCCGGAATCTTGCCCGTTATCCACATTTGATTGAAGTGCTTATTGACAGTCAAGGAGTAGTAGAAACAATTCTTTGGCAGTTGCTCAGGTTATTTTGTTAAGTTCTGATTAGAAGTCAATGGTATGTTTTTATTTGCTTTGTATGAACAAAGTGTCTTCTAACTAATGTTGTCCAGGAACAAGGAGGAAGGATATTTCATTGCTTCTGATGTTATGAAGAAGATCTGTTCGCATCAAAAAGGCGTTGAAATGGTGCTGAGGAAACCACCCATTATAAAGAGGCTACACAGTCTTGTGGAAGAATTAACAAGGAAGGCAAACTTCGAGAAGAAGTAAGTTGCTGGCATTCAGAACTCTATTCCCTTACAATTATACTTGAGATGAGTGTAACTGAAACTGCAATGATTTTTATAGGGATAGAAACCTAGTTTTTGGTTAATTTTATAGAAAAAAACATGTTATCACAATAAGCGAAAGATAGCGAAGTTCAATACAACCTATGTTTGTGCAGGAAACCTCGCGGCATGGCAGTGAGGGACAACATGGAAAGAAGATTACGGGAAGCTGTCGAACTTTTGAAACTGATAAATAGCAAACTTTGGTAGTCAAACTCGGATACAATTTATGCCTGTTGTATTTCTAGTAAATATTTATAGTGGCCCTTGTAGTTGCCCTTCAAGGTATGGAAAATGCAACATTCTGGAGCTGTTCCAGGGCCATGTTTTTAGGCGTTCTTTCTATTGCTTTGTAATTTATCTTTGCATGCTTGAGCTTGGAGATCTTCTGATCTGATTGTGTCTCAATTTCAAAGGTTCTTAGTGAAGTAAAGAGTGTGTTGAGAGGTGTGCAGATTGGAGATGAAGTTGATTTTCTTTACTGATAAAACTGTAATGAATATTTGATCACTAAGTGTCTTTGTTTTTATTCTCCCTCCCTCCTTCTAGGGCAGAGGACGTGAAGTTGGAACTAGAACACATCACTGTTCTACTCCTGCAAGTGCCTCGTAGATGCCATGAAAACGCTGCGACGGATCAAAAACCACAAGACAAATTGCAAAACTATGTTAATTATCTTGATTTATTTATGCCAGGGACATATATGAGGAGAAATCTCATAAGATGCTTTCTTATCTACGTTTCTTTATAATTAATCAGAATTTATCATGAAGCTAAGCGCACAAGGGTTAGGCAAAAAATCAACGTAGTTTTTAAACCAGGCATGAAACGCTGATCTGGGACAAGTCTCTGGATAAAATGGATTGACCTGAGTTATCTAAATCAATTCAATTTTTTTATTTTATAGATAAGAAAGTTAAAATGACAAAATTTTGATAAAAAAGAAGGGTTTTCCCAGGCTTATTGGTTGTAGATCAAGTTGGATTTTTGATTGAATTGTACCAGGTGAATTTTTCTTGTAGTTTTATTGAAACCTGGTCATGAGTTAGCTTGCTGGATGCCTAATTTCGATTCACTTGGCCAATCTGAGCAAAACCAATGAAATTATGTAATCTTCAAAGGCACATGAAAGATGAGGAATTTATACAGATAAATTCTAGTCTTTATCTCCTCCTTGCTAACCATGTCTCCAATAAGACAATGCCATAACTCTATATGTTTTGATTTAGCATGAAAATCTGGATTTTTAATCACTGTAATTGTTGACATGTTATCACATAACATAATAGTAGGATCATGGACATTTTGCCACATACCAGAAAGGATTCCTCTCAACCATAGTGTTCAACAAAGTGTTTCGTTTGCAACAATGTATTTTGCCTCAACACAAAACAAAGCTAAAGAACTTCATATAAATAGCTATACTCTTCTTATTATCATAGCTTCCAGCCCAATCATTGTCTGTAAACCCAATTAGCCTATTATCTTCTTGTTTATTGTACATGATCCTTGTCCCCTGAAGATATCACATGATCTTTTTGGTTGCTGCAAGATGAAGTGTGCTTGGTTCTTCTATAAATCTAGAAATTATACTTACTGGAAGCACTGTATTTGTAAGATAAATAAAAAAACCAACAAGACTTCAAAACATCTTTGAATCCATCTTAACAGCACTGTTATTCCACTGCAACTTCTCGTTTACTGTCATAGGAGTACCTGCTGGTTTACATTCTGAAATTTTGAATTTCTTAAGAAAATCTGCAATATACATTCCTTGAGAAATGAAAGTATCTCCTAGAGATTGCTTCACTTCAATACCAAGAAAATATCTCATCAATCCAAGATCTGACATTTCATATTCTTTCATCCTAGAATTCTTGAATTCTGCAACCATATCTTTGTTTGTTCTTGCATATATTAGATCATTAACATAAAGACAGGCCATTAGAAAATCTTCTCTCTTTTTCTTCATATAAAGTATAGAGTAATGGTTCATATTGATTTTTTTTCAAATCTATTTTGATGGAAATAAAGATTAATTTTGATGTTCCATGTTCCTTGGTGCCTGTTTTAATCCATAAAGAGCTTTATAAAGTCTATAAATTTTATCTTTTTTTCCTTTTAATTCATATCTTGGAGGCTTCTCAACATAAACTTCATCCAATTCTCTATCAAGGAATGCTGACTTAACATCAAGTTGAAAAACTAATAGTGCAACCAAAGCAAGGACAATTTTGATTTCAGGTGCAAAAATATTAAAAAAATCAACTATAGGCTGCTGTGAATAGTCTTTTGCAACAGTACTAGTTTTATGCTTCCGTATAGCACCATCTTCATTATATTTGATCTTGAACACTCATTGGGGAGATAGTACCATGGTGAAGGTTGATGGTATACATGGACAACTCCATCAGACCTCTTTGGGGGCATAGTATTGATAGTTGCGCGTCTTTATAAGAGAAAGGATCAGATCTTTAGCCTTCTTATAGAGCAAGTGGTCAGGTTGCTGCCGTGCTGTGATTGTGAGGTTAGGTTTTGCAAGTTGATTGGCTCTCTGAACTTTGCAGTAGGGTTTGTTTTCCTTCTATAGAAGAAGAGGCGGATGGTCAAAATTTACGGTGCTAGTTGCATAGACTCGTGCTATCGGACAAAACTATCCACTAATTATAGTTTTTGCAGCTCCTTTACCCTCGATGAACATGAACAGAACTGGACATTTCTTGACAAGTTGGTTGCATGTATTTCCTTTTACAAGAACAGCAAAATAGAGCTGTGTCTTGCACCAGTTAAGAGAGATTCTTGTCGAGATTTGACAACTTGATAAGGAGCTCAAGTAGGGTTGGCCCATTCCGGATCCACCGTTTTGGAATGCTCTGGTGAAACCTACCATGTCCACAAATAATGGTCCAGTCACGAAGATCTTCGAGTGCTTGAACGAAGTTTGCTATACCGCAACTCTGCGTCGCATATCCTGTTTATTTCGTGCCCGTTTGCAACGTGACGCGCTATGGTTGCACTACCACCTCGCCAGCAAAAGCACCGGAGATGATGCTTTTGCTGCAGTTTTTTTTTTTTTTAATTTATTAATATGGGTATTCAGCCAGTTTAATGCGCCTCAATTAATCCTATAAATTCTAAAATTATTAATTATATAAGCTTTCATTAGCGCCGAGAGAACTCGAACTTGTAACAATTGAAAGCAAACCTACGCCTACAGCTTGCTGCAGTGCTTTTTAAAGCATGATGTTGAGCTGCTTCTGTCAAAGAGAACTGCAGTAGACCACAGAGCAACAGTACTGCGCACACCATCGAGACTGGTCTCGAAGAACTTCTTTCTCGCACGATGCACAATACCTCTCTCAAGATGCCATTTGAATTTACTCTTATTACATCACCAAAGATCTCCTCCCTGGGTGGCTCAGCATGCTTGGTGGGTGTCGAGCTAGCCCTTTCATCATATGCCTGACCAGGAGGATGGGAGACAGTGACCGCAACAAGCTCTGGAAAATATCCACTCGATCCAGGAAAATTATCATTAATCTGAATAAATTATTTTTGTTTTCCGATTTTTCGCGTGAAAAAGGAATTCGAATCCTCCTACTCGAGTACAAGTAAATATTGAACTGAGTGACTATCAATCACAAAACGACTCGTGTTTGTCCATAAAAATTAAAGATTGTTTTGTTTGATTTTTCTTAACTAGTAAATTATAATTTTTATAGTTATTGAGATTTGAAAATAACAATTATCTTGCATTTAATAAAACGACTATGTTCCATAATAAATAAAAATGTCAAAAATTATACCAAATTGACTTTTAGTGTGCATAAAAATCCGATCTTTACGAACATTAAGTCTTAAAATAAATATATTTTTTTAAATTAAACAATTTCAAAAAACAATAGATCTCACTCAGAAAAAAAAAAGAAACTTCTCCTAGTTAAAAAAATAAAATAAAAAAATAAATTTTATTTTTAATATAATATTAAAATGAGTTTTTATATTTTAAAATAAAAACACATCGTTATGTTTTTTTTTAAAATAAATTCTCTATAATTATGAGAAAATATTTTTAAATCAGAGTTATACGGGAGAAAAAAAACAAATAACCATAGTTTAACTCCTTTTTTAACCTTACTATAAAGGGAAAGCCTGGGAGGAATCCGCCACGCTCCACGCTAGGTGTCCTTAAAAGACACCCTCTGCCCTCATCTTTCGTCTGTCTCTCCCTCGAGCCTGAAACCCACTTGCTAGGGTTTCCCTCTCTCTCTCTCTCTCTCTTTCTCTCTCTCTCTCTCTCTCCCATCAAGAAAACCTACAGCCACACGCACAATGATGCAGCAACCAGGACCAGGAGGAGCCATGCTACCACAACAACCACCACCACCACAGCAATACCAGCAACCTCCTTACATGATGATGATGCCGCCACCACCAATGGCTCAAACACAACCTCCACCACCACACATGTGGGCTCAGCATCAGGCCCATCAGGTTTCTATTCCACCACCACAGCAACAACAGGGACAGGGACAACCTCCTGCTACTGCTGATGAGGTCAGGACTCTCTGGATTGGTGACTTACAGTACTGGATGGATGAGAACTATCTTGCTAGCTGTTTTGCTCATACTGGAGAGGTAAAAAGGAAAAATCCAGTTTTTATTTTGTGTAAAGTTTGTGTTTTATGTGTAAAGATTTGATCTTTTTGATTCTTTGGGTTTGCTTTTTTTCTTCTTGGATTATTTTTCTTTTTTGAAGTTATGACTATTATTTGTATAGTATGAAGATTTATCTAGTGGGTGGGTGGGTGGTAAATTTAGGTGGGATAACTTAGTGTGAAGCTTAATAGCAGTATTCAATGAAGGAGGATGGGTTTGGAGATGGTGACTATAAGATTTTCTTGTTTGTAAGATTTTGTAGTCTGTGCTGATTCTGTTCTGTTCTTTCTTGAAATTTTTGAATGAGTCTGTTTTGTTTACTGGGGTGCTTTATGGTTTGTTTGTATAAAGGAGAGATGAATTGGAGATTCTTTTTGTATCAAAGAGGTTTGTGTGTTGATTGAACCTGGCTAGTTTGCTTACCAATATAAGATTTTTATTTTTCCTTGATATATTTTGAGAGAAACAGAATCGTAGTAATGTTGCATTTAGTTTTTGCTGTTTGAAGGGGAAGTATAACATCATGAAAAGTTTAGTATTTAATGCATAATCACATGGATCAAATATCTTCATCATCTGTGTTCATGTAAAATTGATTTTCTGTCTGTTTACAGAGGCAACAAAAAGTTTGTGATTACATGTCAAATCTAACAATATATTTCAGACTTTTTTCATACTTTAAACATTACAGACATGTTTACACGCATGCTGTGAACATGTGAATTAGAGAGGGGAGGATCGTTATCTAGTGTTTACTTTACTGAGAATATGTTTTTGTTCCAGGTTGCTTCTGTGAAAATCATTCGTAATAAGCAAACTTCTCAAATAGAAGGTTATGGATTTATTGAGTTGACCAGTCATGGGGCTGCAGAAAGGATATTGCAGACTTATAATGGTACCCCAATGCCAAATGGCGAGCAGAACTTTAGGCTGAACTGGGCTTCTTTTAGTGGGGGTGATAAGCGTGATGATTCTCCTGATTTCACTATATTTGTGGGAGATTTGGCTGCTGATGTTACAGATTTCATGCTCCAAGAGACATTCAGGGCCCACTTTCCCTCAGTGAAGGGTGCAAAGGTGGTGATTGATAGGCTCACTGGACGGACAAAGGGTTATGGATTTGTTCGTTTTGGAGATGAAAGTGAACAGCTACGTGCTATGACCGAGATGAATGGGGCATTTTGTTCGACAAGGCCTATGCGAGTAGGGCTTGCTTCAAACAAGAAGGCTGTGGTTGGTCAGCAATATCCAAAAGGTATGTTTCTTAGTTGTCGTTGCTCTAGCTGAATGCCAATTCTTTAAACATGTTATTGTTTTTTTTTCAATGTGTTTGTAATCATGGATTTGCCCCCTTTAGATTGATAGGGTGATTGTCTGAATTTCCAGTTGTTGTTATGCTCTGAGTATGCTTAACCTTTTTGGTTAGTTTGCTTCTTCCAGCTATTCTTTGAAGATAGGCAGCAGTTTCCAATGTCATTTCTTCCATTGTTTCCTTTAACACATGGGCACAGTAAATTCTATTAAAAATCTTGAAACATGCAAAAACTTATAGAATTCCTGTTGTCTCAGAGCAGGGCGTCAAGAGGCTCTATCATCTAAGGGCCTGGAACTGATTTCAGCTGAATTGGTTACCCTTTAGTGCGTGGCCTCACTTAGGTCAGTTTTAAGTTTTTGTCCTGCCTGTTATTTGAGCTTTTATGTAGCATCTGCAATGCTACGTTTGAAGCTTCTTTTCAGTTTGTTCAATTAGTTGAGCTTTCTGTCAAGTTATATTTATTACTACTCTGGTTACCTAAAGATTTATCAGCTCAGTATCGTGTCATTTTACCATCAGATAGGGAGGGTCTAGTGTTTCTTCTTCATTTTTTTGGTCATTAGGAAAAAAAATGCTTGTTTCCTAGTTAATTATACATTCATTTGATATTCCTTCATTGTTCCAATAATTCTAAATTTCTTTGCATTTTTTGTGAGTTTAGATTTCCCAGCCACTACCAGTTTACTTTGTGTAGCCTGTGGTGACTCTATTGCTTGAAACTAGTGTTGCCACGGACACCATCATCATTTTGTGTCTAGGTTTTATTGGGACTGCTGTCTCTTCTTGTTCTTACTTAATTATACATTCATTAGATATTCCTTCATTGTTCCTTAATGAATTACTCTAATTAATATTTCTAAATTTCTTTGCATTTTTTGTGAGTTGAGATTTCCCAGCCACTACCAGTTTAATTTGTGTAGCCTGTGGTGACTCTATTGCTTGAAAGTAGTGGTGCCACGTACACCACCATCATTTTGTGTCTAGGTTTTATGGGGACTGCTGTCTCTTCTTGTCCTTACTTAATACATAAGCTTGATTTTGTTAATCTTTGCTCCTTCAGGATTTTTTTGTGCCATTAGTTGCTCTGGGTGCTAATTTGCCTGTTTCTCCATAGGAGTGGATGATGAGTTTTGTTTGACATTTAAAGATCTTTCTTTTAAAGAAATTGATATGACATATAGTTTCTAATAAAACCACCAACACTGACAATATTTTCTTTGACAACCAAAGTCTTTCACACTTTTTTCCATAAATTCTAGGGAGTTTATTTTTGTCCTACCATTATCATTCTTAAAGTATTAAATGATCACCAGTTCCAGAAGCCAGATAAATCAGGTGAACAGTTTGTTCGAATTTGTGTAGTTTGTTAGTTTCACTGGAGCAGATGCTGAATTGCTCATTGTCTTGCACTTGTGCGGTTTTGTTGCTTTCTGGTTTGACTGTTTGTCAGATTGGCATGCTATGCTCCTTCATATTGCATTATTTCAAATTGATGATTTACTTGGTCTTAACTTTCAAATTAACATTTTGGTGTAACTTCCAATGTGAATAAGTTGGTAGCCTGAATTTTGCCACGTTTTTTCCCCTTTTTTTTTGAGAAGGTTATAATGTTCTTGATGCAAACCTTTTTCTTAAGAGAGTAATGCTATGCTGCTTCATGATATCTGAAATGCTTCTTAACTGTTCTTTATGGTTTTAGCTTAATTATCAGAATATTTTCTATTATTTACTCCCCAGAATTTGATGAAGTAAATGATTGGAGATTAGGTGCAAATACTACATTTTTTGGCCACATATTGATCGGGCAAATAAAAATTTGAATGTGAAGCTCTACTTTCATTTAATTGTTTCCTTTTGTTTGTGATCAAAACACTTAATGCAAGAAACAATAGATCAAGAAGGAACTTGTGCTACATGCAAGCTAAATGATGGGAATTGATTTGATACTTCCGAAGAATTATTTGGATATTAGTGTTGAGTTGAATTTATTCACACTTGTGTATTTGAAATAATGATGTGCTCTTCTTCATGATAAATTGTTTTATGAATTGAGATGTCCATCTGTGTTTCTTGAACAGCTTTTTTACTATGGGGGACCATTATCTCTGGAGGCTGTCTTGCCTGTCATTTTTTAGTTCTTTTTTATTTCATCTTTATTTTCATATGCAGCTTCATATCAGAATCCTCAGCCTCAGAACGACGGCGACCCTAATAATACAACTGTGGGTACTTTGTTCTTTTCTTTTTTTTTTGTAGAAATTACTTTTCGTAACATGATTCTGACACGGACAAATTCATACAGATATTTGTTGGTAATTTGGATTCTAATGTTATGGATGATCATTTGAAAGAACTCTTTGGCCAATATGGACAATTATTGCATGTGAAGATACCTGCAGGCAAGAGATGTGGGTTTGTTCAGTTTGCTGACAGGTAAGGAAATTTGCTTGAGCATCTGCTGCTGATGACAGCTCTTGAGAAAAATTAACTTTTTAACCTGCATTTGGGCATTGTATCAGGAGCTCTGCTGAAGAAGCACTGAAAATGTTAAATGGAGCTCAGTTGAGTGGACAGAATATTCGATTGTCATGGGGCCGTAATCCTTCAAATAAACAGGTCTTTTTACATTAGCTGACACCTACTTAAGTTTCTCTAGAGAGATTCGCATGTGCTCATGAACCTGATACATGTGTCTGGTGTGTCTCCTCATTTGCAGGCTCAGCCAGATGCAAACCAGTATGGTGGTGGATACTATGGATATGGACAACAAGGATATGAAAATTATGGCTATGCTCCAGCTACTCAGGACCCCAACTTGTACTACGGAGGTTATCCTGGCTATGGGAACTATCAGCAGGGCCAGCAGCAGCAAGTAGGATATAGCTGAGAAGTTTTGGCATGTCATCGCTTATCGTTGTGGTTTTATTAGTAGAAAGATGGTGCTTGTCCCTTCTCATCTTGTATGCTTTTTGGAAGAAAACCATTTCAGGCCGTGTTCTTCTCTTGCTGCAAGTACAAACCTCCATTTAAAAAAAAATTGTAAAACTATTACCTTACTTGTTTAAGATTTGTTCAGAGAGCTATGCTACTATTATTCTATGTTTCATTTTTTGATGTGAATATTTGGAACATTTATGAGTGGGGGCTGGTTCAACTTGGGGATGAAGAGCCGGACTTGGCCGAATACTGCTTGTTGGTGGTACACGGTACCCGAGGGCCTAGCGTGATCTTGATAATCAACTGCATGATGGGAACATTTCTCCCGTTTTGGTAAATGGTGTCCATTTTGTTAGATTTTTGTTTTTGGGAAATGCAGAGGCTTTTCAAAGTCCACAAAAGAAATCATGGTCAAGTGTGGTAAAAAAGAAAATTGAAGAAAATTCCAGTATTTGACTGAAAGCATAATCTTTATTTTCAGTCCGGAGAGTGGAATTGTTGCTGGTTACCCCCGACTTAAAGAATCCACTTGAATCCATTACAAAGTTTGACACAACATGTCAGGAATCCATTGTAGGACAAATGCTTATTGCATCCCTCTTAATTTGGGTTTTCATTAGCACTCAAAACAATTTTGTATTCTCTCAGGGCTGCCCTACAATAGTTTTCACCAATATAATTATTTTGAATTATTGAAAAAGAAAGAACAAGACTAAACTCAGGTGGTGCAGTTCGTTCCACAATAACTACATTAGCATAGGCTAGGTTTTCCCTTCTCCAAGTGAGTGTTGGTTATACAAAAAGGAATTCCAAGAAAATGACTTGAGAGGATCTAATAGATAACCATATAGCATTATGCTTCTGCCTCTTGAGTATATGTAGAAACAGTCAACCAAATATCTTGAGTAACTCTAGCAATATCCTTAAAAATTTAAGAGGGGTGGGGAATTATCTTCAATCTGGTTTCTTCAAGTTCAAGCAATTATCTGTAGTTTGACCGAACAACTCTTGCACCAGTTTTAACTCCCTCTCTGCAACCACCGAAGCCACCAAGTAAAGAAAAGATGAAAACATATGCCAGGGGCATGTAAATCATCCAAAATAACCCATTTTAAATCTAAGAACAGTTAAAAACAAATCATATTGAGATGGTGACCATGATTCCAAACTTGCTATATCCTTTTCCTTTCATGTTATCGCTTTCTGAACTGCTAAATTCGTTTTTTCTACAGGAATGGCATTAAGAATGTAGTATCCTCCCTTTATGGGTCTTAGGGAAGCAAGGGGAAGGATTCAGAATTCAGGATCTGAATTCTATGCGCTGCTGTTGCTTTGCAGGGGAGGTGCCATTGCTCAAACTGCCCACTAATTATAATATTCATTTTGAAGCAGGACAGGTATTGTAACTAGTGTCCGAGCACATACAACACATCAAACAACAAGCTGAAAAGTTGAAGAATTTACCTGCTGCCTCCAGTTGCCTTTGAAGTTCCTGGCCTACAGCATCATTTTCAGCCTGTCCATTCACAGACAAGTTAACATACCATTCATCAATTCTAGAATACTAGATGTAGAAAGTGTAAATCAGTGAAGTTTCTGTGGAATAAACCTGGAGTTCTGCAATCCTTTTCAGTTGGGCTTCCTCACCTCCCTCAGACAAAGGGAGTGCTGCAACCAATGCATCAAACTGTACAAAGAACAACCAGGAATTAGTTGCACCATCCTGTGCAACTCAATTATTAAAGTGTACACAGGAGATGGACAGAAAACCAACAGCTGGACACTTGAAATCAAAATCTCATGGAACAAAAAAGCAAACTGCTTTGGATTCACACATTCTTGTTCTCATTGCCTAGCCAATTCCCTTGCATCACCGAAAAAAACCCTGACATTTGTGCTGATTTCTATACTGATTTCCACAAAACTTCCAGCCATTGTGACACAAATCATGCTAACATACCAGTTTTTCAGTATGCTACTGAAAAATGAATTTTGTTAACATGACAAAGCAAGGGTCAAACTCTCATTTTAAAGAAAATTGTAGATTATTCAAGAAGCCCCACATTTCTCTAACATATGATGGAATTTTCAACTCTTTAATCCCTACACGCAACAAAGCATCATAAATTTACTTCACTCACAACATTTTTGTTAGATTCTTGCATTCACAGACAAGGCAGCTTTAGCGTTAGCACTTGAGTTGTTCACTCCACAACCAAAAGAATCTTCATTAAATTTAGTAAAAGAACGGGGCCTATTACTACAAATCTCCACTAACAAACACTAGAAAGAATTTCAAACGGTCCTAGTATCTAGACTTCACAAAAAGCTTCGAAGTTCATTCTAAACAAACTTCTACTGGTGAATCAAGCAAAATCTAATAATACAGATAAGATCTTAGCCACTTCTCAGTTTTGATCACCGGACTTAATAAAGCACTCAAGACGAGACAAACGTCAACTCCTATCCAGATTCAAAACAAATCCTAGAACAGAAAATCTAAGTTCAAGTATCAAGACTATAATTTAGCATCAAAGGTTGTCCTTACACACACTAAACTACAAGCATAAAAAATTAAAAAGAAAGAAGAGAAAACTCCAAGCATCTTGCACCGTAAAAACCGCTCACTGATTAGTCAAGCTACACCAGCCCACAAAAGAAAATAACGCTTCACTGCTTAAAACACTGAATTAACCCTAATTAAGCAAAACCCAGATACTAAAATGACAAGAAAATCATAAAAAGTCAAACTTTGTTTCTGGATTTCTCTATAAAGTTTAAATTCTTGAGCTAGATTGTTTGAAATAATTACCTGTTTAGCAGCTTTGACAAGGGCAGCACTCATCAGTTTTGGTTGCTCAGGGAAACTGGCAGCATCTTCTGTAGGATTTGGAGGAGGTTCTGGGTAGTTTTGAGAGAGTCTGGCTGATGGTGCATCTCTTTGAAGCGTACCGAAAGTGTTGAAAGTAAGCCCTGCTATTTGATTCACTTGCTCCTGTAACTGAGATATTATGTCCATGTTTATTGCAATCTTGTATTTGTAGTAGTAGTAGTACTAGAAATTTTGATATCAAATGAATAGAGTATATAGGTTTCCCCCCCCTCTTTCTCGAGAAACAAACGGAACTTTGCAGATTTTGAGGGTTTACAGTAGCCGAAGCTAGAATAGTATTGGCCCTCTTGGGATGATTCAACAAACTAGCCTATTAACTTGATGTGCTTTCGATTTTTTTATATTTATATTTTATTTATTATTTATTACTTAAAAAATTTACATATTTGTAAATTGTTTACCAACTTTTTTATTCTATAAGTTATGATCTAATATTATTCTTTAATCAATAAAAAATAAAATAGTTAATATATATATATATTTGAAATATGTATATTAAATAATAAATATTATGTGTGTGTTTTATCAATACTAAGATATATATTGTATTAAAAAAATTTAAATATTCTATATTAAAAAAATAAAAAAGAATAGTTGTGAGAAAGCTTCTCAACCTAGAAAAAAATTACAAAAAAAATAGTAAATTTATATAAATTATACTTTCTATTTTAGTGATGTTATATAGCTATCTTACAGGAATAGATTGGTGGATTGATTTTTTTATTATAGTGATTGGATTCAACAAGAATCCTGCAATTACTCTTCATAATTTTTATATTTTTAGAAAGACAACCCCATCTTGATTAATTATCTTATCACTCCATGCTGTAGAATCAAAATGATTATTAGTGAGTGAATTATGCTTAATACTATAAATATATTTATATAATATAAATATATATTTTGAGTTAGGTTCAATAAATTTAATAATATTTATATCTTATTTATTATTCATTAAGTTTAAAAATATTTTTTTTATTTAGATCGATATCTATAGATTCAGAATAAATTATTATCCCAGGCTAAAACTCTAAATGTTCATTGGTTTTTTTAATACATAAATAATTTAATTAATTAGTTTTTACTTCTTAGCCATTTGTTTTTTGTTTAATCTTTATTCTTTGATTTTATAAAAAAAACAAGAAGAAAATTATGAATTATTATATGATAATTGAGATGAATTTATTCTTAAGTTGTTGGTTATTAAACCGGCTCGAGTTTCATCCAGTCAAAAGATCAAGTCCTGAATTTTATAAAATAAGCTAGATTAACTTGGATTAAACTTAAAAATAACTTTTTTTTTTAAAAAAAAGTTGTTTACATCAGCTTTAACACTTACAAAATTAATATTCTCACAGCTTTGTAATTTACCCTTTCTTTCCAGCAAAACATGTTTTTATATTTGCCAGCAAAATGACTTCAAAAGCTACAGGAAATGCTCCACATTGTAATTTAATATATTTCTTGATCAACTAAAATTTTTGAAGGAAAAGTACATAAAAAACCCTAAACTTTTTCCTTATCTCTACCAAATAAACTAACAAGCCATCACTTCACTTGACTTTAGATTTTCTCTCCTAAAACCAGTTAAAGCTTTTTTCTTTGCTTGATCAAAGCAGCTGCTGTAAAGGCCCAACTACACCTTTCCTCATCCTTTTCTGAGTCATCTTCCAAATCATTTTGTTAAAACTAGAGAGCCCCTTCTTCTTCTTTTCCAACCGCCTCCATTTCTTGGCCAAACTAGAGCCGTCGCTCACTAACATAGAAGACCAGCCCAACAAACATCATTTCCAGCTTCTCTCATCTTTACTAATCCAAGACCCAGCTCCCTCTTCTTCAAACAACC
Source organism: Populus ilicifolia (assembly GCA_015708895.1). NCBI lineage: Eukaryota > Viridiplantae > Streptophyta > Magnoliopsida > Malpighiales > Salicaceae > Populus > Populus ilicifolia. The sequence continues at coordinate 1,491,053 of SRLM01000905.1, forward strand.
TCCAACAACAGCGTCCCTTACTCTCCTTTTCTCTCTGCTGCTGCTAATAGCAACTCATTGTAGAGAAAATGATGAAATAAGAAGGAAAGCTGAAAGATAGAAATCACATTTGAAAAGAAAAAGAAAATCATCGAGTCTTGTCTGGGTTATGGGTTAACCTGTCGGGCCTGTCCAAATTTAATAACCATGCTCAAGATAATAATAATGTTTGTAATATTCAAATTATTAAAAAAAAATATTAAGGATATAAACTCCTATATGATTCAAACTTTTCAGAGAAATAAAATGAGAATTTATTTGCATAAAAAAAATAAGAATACATTTAGTTAAAAAGATAAAAGGTGAAGTTTACAGGGATCCAGAAAATTTTCTAGCTGCATTAGCATTTAAATAATAAAGATACAAATATAGAATAAATTTATGTGGAAAGAAATAGGGCATTTAGAAACTTTCTTTGAGTTATGGAACATCATTAAGGTCATCTGACTTGAAAAGCAAAACGTCTAGCAAATTTAAGACAAAAAGTTAATAACTAAGATAAACTACTTTCAACTGAATGAGTCCGAAAGGCTGCAAATACATTATTACCAAAGCCTGCATCCATTTCTACTACAAATATAAAATGAGATCCCAAATCAAAAGGTAAACCATCTAGAAGTGAAAATACATGCCCGAACAGCGAACTTGTATTTAAGGATCTACTTGGGACTCTAAACGATGGCAATGTCGAGCAGTATTGACTATGCCTATTTATTCCTCGACCATTGACATCATGTGTTCCATCTATCACAGCTTTATCCTGCCTATGCCCTATTGTTTCATAAGAAAATGCCCTACACCACTGAGTTGTTTTGATACCACCAGATAAATCTAAGATTCGGCAGGTGGGACGACATCCTTGATATTACTGTCCACATTATTAGTAACATCAGGAGAATTGCAGAGCTGGGGTTCAGTCATCCTAGGAAGAACAGGTTCATCAGCAGCAGCCTTGGATTCTGGTAGTATAGCTTCTCTCCCAAATAGAGTTGCAGGTAGGCTGGTCGCTGCTGAAATGTCTACCCCCGCCTTCATAATATTTGTAGCACCAGAAGGAACATCTGACTGGGGTTCAGTGGTTCTCTGAAGAGAGAATCCTTCAACTGCAAGCTTCTGTGATGGGGGAATAGCTTCTCTCCCGAACAGCAGTGATGGAAAGCTTGCAATTGGTGAGAGTAGTGAGTTTGCCTCTGTAGTATTAGCAGCATGACCTGTAGGAATAGGACTACGATTAAGATGGGATGTACCATCTCCACTGATCATTTTCAAAGCAGGCTCTGAAGGACCAGCATTTTTTGGAGAAGCCTGTTTTTCCATTAAAGAACAAGGGCCTTTCACTCCATCATGGACCGGTTGATTCAGCTTAAGGTCATCACCAGAAGGCTGCTTTGGAGTTTCACTCACTGGCAAAATATCAGCAGAGAGTGAAGGTAGAGACACCAATTTTAATTGTTCATTAGCCTTTACATTTAAATTAGGTCCTTTTCTTAGTGACGCTTTGAATTCCTGCAGCAAATCATGCTGTCCGGCAATCTTATTGTGCTTCATCTCTGCCGTAACAGAGACAGATTGATTATCATGTCTACCCAAAACTTGAGGCGGCATCACCTTTCCTCCAAACAAAGGTCCTGTGGCACCCTGCAAGTATTCAGTCCGAGGCAGCATCTGAGAAGCAGATAGGCTCTCCTTTGCAATTGGAGCAGTTGGTTGAAACCCAGATTGGAGCCCTTTGTCCTGAACAGTCGGTGCGAGCTTTTTTAGCTCAACCAGTTGCTTATTACTGTGCTTTGGTGAAGTAACAAAACTAGGCAACTGAGTTGGAGGATGAAAAACTGGGATGGGAATATCTGCTCTTCTGTACATTTTTGCTTGTGGAGCCACATCATTTTCAGCAGTGATGGGAGTGAATCGGCCAGGTTGAAATACAAGACCCCTCAGAGGAATGTCAGAGTCTTCTACCTTAACTTTAACAAGGTATCCAGCGTCAAACAAACCATCAATAACACCAGTAATCACCCGACCCACCATGTTAACACCAGAAGCATCAGTTGGTCCTACAGTCTGTTTGTTCTTCTTCATATTGTCAGATTCAGGCATTACTGGTGTTTTCTTGCCTAGCACAGCACTCTCATCCTTGCGTGGACGGCCACGTTTGCGTTTCATAGGAGGATCCACCAGAGAAGAGCTAGTCCCCTGACTCAGAGGGTTCATGTTGTGCAGTTGACAAGTCGATTGATTTTACACAGGTCTTCAAAATTTTCTCCTGCAAACAAGATCATAAACTTTGCATCCATTCTTTTCCTCCTTAAACCATCAGTTAAAGAGTAAAAATAACAAGAAGACTATTAGAAACAGAAACTGATCGATGATACACTATTCCTGGTATAGTTATGTTATGTTAACATCATAACAATAACTTGGAACGATTAAGTTCTACCAATCCACCAGAGCATTTGAACATTCTCTGGTCCGCACGGTACAAGACAATACATATCAGAAGCCTACAAGTGCATATATTGCATTAAGCCTTCTCCTTGGACTAGGCTTCAGCTTATGGATCTTAAGCCACTTTCTTCTCGTGTTTGAAAAGATTCTGTCTTTTTTCTTTAATGGAAGCCATGCTGAACAGAATACAGTCAAGTCCATGTTTTGGCTATATAAATTACTCTTTGAAAGACACAAAAGGCATAGAAGCAAAGTAGAAGCAAAAATCTCTTCTAGATCTAATATTACTCGAGTCCATAAAAATGAAAAATGAAAACTTTGACATTTTCATTCCCCATAACTAATCTTGCCAACTTCACACTAAGATCTATACCTGGCAGGATTAAGGATTCAAATCCATGTAAAAACACACATGCATTCACATTTATGTGCTTCCATAAACATAAGATTTTACTATTGAAAAATTCACACATAACAAGTTCTAAACTAAAAAAAAACACTTGAGGTTTTGTTATGACCTTAACAAGAATTGATAAAACTTCCTCATTTTGTCATTGCTATTTTGATATCCATTATCAAATCAGTAAAGGTTTTTATGATCTAAGCTTATATCTCATGATCTACAAACCTAGACATGGATGTGTTCTTATCACAAAAAAAAACATTAAATAAATCAAAATCAGGAACAATAATTTATTAAATACTTCCTAAATGGCTTGTGAAGGCAGAAAGCATATTCATAAAAAGTGGCTAGAATCCAACAATAGTAATCAAATACATGCATAGCACATCATCTGGGGCCCACCTTCAACGACAGGATGTCCCATTTTAGCTTTAATTCACTTAAATATATCGCTGAAAGCGCCCATACAGCCAACAAGAAACAAACTTGATGGCATTAAAACATAATCACAACAAAATAAGGCAAACCCTTGTCATAGATTTTCTCTTATACAAAAAGTTTTCCAAAATCTAACCCACACTTTGATTTGCATTAACTATCATAATCAAATCAAGAAAAAAAATCACAGTTCAACCATCACGATAATATTCCCTGATAAAATGCAAAAAATTCTCTTTCAAAATCTCAGATAAAAACACTTAAAAAAAAATTCTAACGGCTCATTAACATTATTGATCACTCTCTTGCACTAACAATGACAGAAAATCAAGAACCAAAACATAATGCAAACGATAGAGAAACTTACGTATCAACACTTGAGAACGAAAGGGTGTCTGAAAGACCAATCAAGCAAGCTAGATGAATCTGTTAATGGGGTGTTCCAATTTTCTCGTTTGGTTTCTGAGAAAATATACATAACACAGGGCAAATAGTACTGGAGGTCAAGTGTGGAGTTTGTGCTGTGTTGTTAGTTTTGGATTCTTTAGTGGGCTTTTAAATAGGCTGCCTTATATTAGACCGATTGTAGATGTTGTGGATATTGGCCCATTTAGATAAAAACCTTGAAAAAATAAATAATAAAAAAATCAAATATATTTTTCTCTGAAAAATCATTAAACCTAACTCAGTTTAAAGAATCACGAATTAGATAAAACGAGTGAATGAATTTAAAAATATATTTTTAAAAAATAGTTAAATAATGTTGTTCTATATAAAAATTAAAAAATCAAGTTAAGTTTTATTCAAATTATTATTATTTATTTAATTTAATTTAATTTAAAATTTAACTTAAAATCTTGAAAATAAATTTGAGAAAAAAAATAATAAACAATAAAAGAAAATATATTGACTCAATTTCTTGTTTAACTTGAATTTAAAATTAAATTATTTAAAATTTATTTTAATATAATATAGTTAATTTAATCGGTTAAAAAATAACCTAATTAACTAATAAAAAAATTAAGGATGAATTTTTTTAAAAAAATAATGAAATTAAAAGACAAAACCCTTCCTTTAACTTTATATCTAGCTTAATTTTAAAATTAAATTATTGAAGAGTTATTTTGATATAATCTCATCAACTTCATTAATTTAAAAATAACTCTAACAATTGTAAAAAAAATAATTTAAAATTAAAATTGATAAAAAATAAAAATAAAAATAAAAAAAGAAATGAATTCAAAAGAAAAAAAAAGAGCTTAATCCAATTAACCAAGTTTTTGTTATGTTAATTAAATTTAATCTATAAAGTGACACGAGTTTAATAGGCTGAACACCCCCCTTGAATTAAAATAACTTGATATAAAACAGGATTTAAATCAACAAATCATTTTATAAATCCATAAAATTAGACCGGATTAATAACTGAGATGTATCACTCAAAATCTACCCATAAAAGGTATAACAAAATTGTCACAAACAGAACAGCCTTGGCCTTTGGCCAGTTCAAAGGGTACGTGTGTGAGACACGAGTCAATCCTCAAAACTTATGGCTAACAGAACAAAGGAATCTACCACAAACTTCTTCTCTTTTCAAGTACTTACCTTTCTTCGTTCTCCTCCTCTTGTCTGAACCACAAACCATAACCATGGCTTCCTTGCTATCAAACACCATCCCTCACTTTTCTCCAAAACCCATTAAAGATTCACCAAAATTGAACAAACCCTTTTCCTTTCAGATAAAACCCATCTTTTTTAAGCCTTCAAAACCGAATCTTTTCAAGATCCGTGCTGATGTTGGGTTTGAATCCAAGACAGTCAAGAGCGTTCCAGGTAACTCAGCAGCAACCGGTACTTCTTCTACTAGCTCTGATGATAAGATTAGAGAGATTTTAAGGAATCGTGATTACAACGAGAAGTTTGGATTCAATATGGATATTGATTCCTTCGCAATTCCTAAAGGTCTTTCGAAAGAAACAATAAGGCTAATTTCTTCACTTAAAGAAGAACCTGAATGGATGCTTGATTTTAGGTTGAATGCTTTTGAGAGATTCTTGAAATTGAAAGAACCTAAATGGTCTGATAATGAATACCCGATTATTGATTTTCAAGATATTTGTTATTATTCTGCTCCTAAGAAGAAACCTACTGTGAATAGTTTAGAGGAAGCTGACCCGGAACTTATTAAATATTTTGATAGATTGGGGATTCCTTTAACTGAAAGGAATAGATTGGCGAATGTTGCTGTTGATGCTGTTCTCGATAGTGTTTCTATAGCTACTACTCATAGGAAGACTCTAGAGAAGGCTGGTGTTATATTTTGTTCGATTTCAGAGGCAATACAGAAGTATCCTGATTTGGTTAGGAAGTATTTGGGTAGAGTTGTGCCTAGTGAGGATAATTATTATGCTGCTTTGAATTCTGCTGTGTTTAGTGATGGATCATTCTGCTATGTACCGAAAGATACCAAGTGTCCCATGCAGATATCGACTTACTTTAGGATTAACGCGATGGAGACTGGACAGTTTGAGAGAACTTTGATTGTTGCTGATGATAGGAGTTTTGTGGAGTATTTGGAGGGCTGTACTGCACCTTCTTATGACAGGAATCAGCTTCATGCTGCTGTTGTTGAGCTGTATTGTGCTGAGGGTGCAGAGATTAAATACTCCACGGTGCAGAATTGGTATGCTGGTGATGAGCAAGGAAAAGGGGGGATTTATAATTTTGTTACAAAGAGAGGACTTTGTGCTGGGGATAGGTCTAAGATATCTTGGACTCAAGTGGAGACGGGGTCTGCCATTACCTGGAAGTACCCTAGTGTTGTTTTGGAGGGGGATGATACCGTGGGAGAGTTCTATTCTGTTGCGTTGACAAATAATTATCAGCAGGCAGATACAGGAACGAAGATGATCCATAAGGGTAAAAATACTAGAAGTCGAATTATTTCGAAGGGTATTTCAGTTGGACATTCTAGAAACTGTTATAGAGGGCTGGTTCAGGTTCAATCCAAGGCAGACAATGCTCGGAACTCCTCACAATGTGACTCAATGCTTATTGGTGACACTGCAGCTGCCAATACATATCCTTATATCCAGGTAACTTTCTTTAATCTGCTAAGTGTTTTATTTTTTCTAGGCATGTTATAACTTTTTTGTTGACTATTCATGTATGAGCTGGCTCTTTTGTTTTGCCCCCTCCCTGAATATTTCCCAGGGGTTATGTTCTAAATGGCATTGAATATCAGTTGATGCAAAGACAGCCATATTGTGATGGCTATGGCTGAGCGTTACTTTCTGTTGGTATGGCATAGCTGAATCCTGTTGTCTGATTCTGTTATTGAAATAAGCTGCTCATACATCAAGGGTTAGTCCTTGTTGATAACAAGAAACGTACAAATACCAACTTGGTGGTGAAAAAGCAAGAGATTCGTGATGTCTTGACTAATATGCATTGCTTTTTGTAAGTTGAATCCTGTCTTCTGATTATTCTTGTCATAAGCTGCTCACATGGAAAGGGTAGCTTCTTGTTGATGATATGAAATGTAGCGGAAATTACAACATGATATCATTTGCAGGTTCAAGTTACCCCACAACTAAGGTGAGCTTGTGGGGTGCATAGGACAAAATTAAGGGAAACATCATGGATGGTAAATTAGTCACTGAGATTTCCGTTAGCATAGCAGTTAACCAGTTTAGTCGGTCCGGATTGGCAGTTAGATACCTCCAGTGAACATTATTTGGAGCATGCTCCAATTTCTCATCTTCTTTTGCCACTATGCATTCATATTCTCACCGTCTGTGGATTCTCTTACTCCTTTTCTTGTGCCATCCTTTGTGGTGCATGCTAACTGTGATTCTTTGTGGATAATTATCATACTTGGTTCAGAAAATTGGAGTTGCATTAATTGGATGCATGGCAAATAGATGAAATGTCCCCAAACATGAAACATCCATAAAACCAAGAAAGCTGTTTTCTATGGATAATTCATATCACACGGTGGAAATCTCCTTTTTTTCAAAAAAAATAAAATAAAAAGTTTCAAAACGTTTGATGGGAAATTAGATCATATGTGGTATATCAGTTTCTATTGACTATTCTATTGGAGTTTTCCAAACAACAATGTAGTGTATGTTCATTGTTCTGCTAAGAGATGTATTTCTTTTGTTGCTCTTAACCATCATCTTTTGTAACAGAGCTGAGGTTGTGTAAATGTACTTTTCTAATACAAACCAGCACTATTAACTTGGTGTCTAGATATTTATTTACTCCGTAAGTTTTTCATGAATTTGCATGCAGTGATGCCATCACTTGTTTCTCTTTGATTCAGGTAGAATATGTTTGTAACTATTGCATTATGGGGATTTTGCCCTTCCTATTTGAAAAAGATCATTTAATTCTCTTCTATCATGCTGACAACCCAGATAAGCCTTAAGCACAGTGGGATGGGCTACTTGAAAAATCTGCCATTGGGGCTGAGTTCACTATAGACTGAAGGGGATGATCCTGGGGCTGGTCTCATATCCATGGTGGAGCAGCCAGCTTCATGACTTTATCATTAGAGAAACGGGCAGCCTAGTGCTTTGTTAATATACTGTTGTTGCTCTTGTCATTTTATATAATACATCTCAAAGCCATGGCAACTGAGATGGAAGCCTGCTGCCCTTTTTGTTAAGAGTCCATCCACAAGGCTGTGAAAGTGGAACCATTCCTTTGGGAAATGGAGCTGGACAGCCCATTTGTTCCCAAATATCCAACATGTAAATGTTGGAGGTTTCCATTCTCCTGCATGTGTGGAGCTCCTTCTAAAATCTGTTACCTTAGCTTTGATTCTTAATAATAGTAAAAAGGAATAAGAGCTCTCTTGATTTTAGATTGGCTTCACTTGCTTGAGACGGTTACAGTTATATTCTAACAGGAATCAGCATACTTTCTAACATGTTATATGCTTCTTCTTTTTTCTTGAACAGTACTGTTACATCTTCTACCTGGTTTTCCCCCTCTCGACATGCTATTTCTAGAAATTGTTATTTTTCATGCCATTCTATATTGCTACTTAAAAATAGCCTGATCTCTATTGTTTAACAGGTGAAGAATCCCACTGCACGTGTTGAACATGAAGCCAGCACCTCCAAGATTGGTGAAGATCAGCTGTTTTACTTTCAGCAAAGGGGAATTGACTATGAAAAAGCAATGGCAGCCATGATTTCTGGGTTTTGCCGAGACGTCTTCAATGAACTTCCTGATGAATTTGGTTCTGAGGTGAACCAGCTGATGAGCTTAAAGCTTGAGGGATCCGTGGGTTAAGCAAAAACTACGTTCTGGCTTAGTAACGATATTCTCATCTTTGTGTCAGCAAGTTTGCTACTGTAGAACTCTGTAAGGTTCACTTTGTAAATCCACCACAGAAAAAAGTTGAGTTGCAGTTCCGGAATAACTCATAAGTTATGAATGATGTAATCCTACTCTACACCTATTGTATCATAGACTGTAAAAAAAGGATGCAAGGATGGGTGCTTTCTTGTTTTTTGTTCTTCAAGAGGCCATCTGTCTATGCACTGGCTTGCCTCTCATGGCATGAAACGTGAACAGTGTTAAAGTATAAGCCTTTTTTGGCAAAGAATCATGTTTACTTACCTGTTGATTCATATCCGTGCTTTAGCCAAACCATGCTGAAGCTTGTAGCTGGACCAGAAGTAAGCCTCTTCACATTTGGTTGACATGGGAGAAACATAGGTTTCTGGCTCAGTTTTTTCTGTCTTCTTCCTATACCGTTGGTTTGGCCGGTTACAAACTTACAAGTGGATAGTAAAAGAGGAAGTTCTTATGGGCATTGATATATATTTTGTACGGCGAGGTCGGGTGTTTTATTTCTTGTAACCTGACATCACCTGATGCTATGCCTGGTTACAGTTAGTCAATACAAAATCGTAACTCGAATTCTATTTTAAATTTAAGTTAAGAGTTTTAGTTGAACTAGATAAGATTTAATTTGGTTGAATTTATTTGTTTTAAATAGATTTTTCATGATTTGGTTAACTTGATTAAACCTAAACCTAATTGATAGTTGATTGAGTTGATTTGTTCACTCAATCTCATAAGCCATCAACCTAGTTGGAGTCGGATTTAACGTTAACATAACCATCCCTCACGCTCTCGTTTTTGAGCCTGAATGATTCGTTAATTCTTGAAACTGTTTCTTCCTATCCCAAAGGCTATATCTGCAAGGAAAGAAAAACCTTCTCAAGTGAACAAAGGTTACGTCTGGAGTTAGCCAAATAGGGATATGCAAATTGGTGAGGTCACGAGTCTCTTGGAACTGAATTGGTGGCCGGGAAATCACACTCAAGACTGCACTTTGCAGGCATCAACTACCATATATACTCTTTAAGATATTTTTAGGCATTGTCCCTTTAACATCAGGAACAAATACTTTACTATTGCAATTATCTTTTTTAAAATTATGCTCTTTTGGCACTTCTTAAAGGACATGATGTTATTTCGTAATAGTTTTTTTTTTTTTTTTATTGAAACCCTACTAGCATGAATGCAAACTTGATAAATAAAATAAAATAAAAAACTAGATCAAATTTACTAACAAGTAATCATGCCGTAATCATGCTGTATGTACTTATTATCTCTAGGAATCTTTTTGTTATTACATTCTATTTTTAAAACTTGTCTGGCAATGTAATTGTAATTGATTTTAAAATATTTTTTTATGTTAAAATGTATTAAAATAATTTTTTTTATTTTAAAAATATTATTTTTAAAATCAGTACATTAAAACAATTCAAAACATATAAAAAAAAATATCTTTAACTAAAAAATAATTTTTTTTAAAAATACTGGTTGACCCTGATTTCAAACTAATCTCTCTTAATATGCCAACCACGTATTTGGTAATAATAACAAATGAAACCTTAATACAAGATATACATATCCGTAAAAGAATATGTTTTTTTTTTTTTTCATATCAGTTTATGCATTAATGATAACTTTTTTCCCGTATTGTGTATCTTCTTCTTCTTAACTATTAGATATAATATTTTCGATGCAAAATTTAAGGTGACATATATGAAAAAAACTATAGCGATGAAGAGGCCGCAGCTGCAACGTGACCTGACATAAAAAATGGTTACAGGCAAGAAATTCAAAGGCCAATGTTTTGGGCATGGGATTGCCCCCCCCCAGTCACTCAATCAAGGTTGACACAAAATAAAAATAAAAATAATATATATTCTAGTATGTTTTGTGTCAAAGATGCTTCATGCCGGTGGAAATTTGGTCTATTTTATGCAAGGCATGCTTCCCCTGTTGACTCTAGAGCTCAAGGATTTTAATAAGAAAAAAATTGATCGGTGATATCAAGCACAGTTTTATACTCAGCTAGGGTGTGAATCATGCAGCCTGCTCTGTTAATCTGAATATTTAATGCCAATAATTCTTGCTTTCTTCAATAATATAAATACAATAATTCAAATAGAAAATCATTTATTGTTATTAAAAGAAAATTATGACGGATTCAAAGTCATGGATGACTCCATGATTTGTGAATGTGCAGCGCACTTGAACCTGTCCCACCTCGTAAATGAAGACTGTTGTCCTAAAAAACATTATTAATATCCAGAATTTTATTAAATTTCTTTATATCTGCTGCACATTTGTTCCCAAACATGATCTCAAGTTTCACCGACCAACCACTTCTTATCATTTCTAATATTTAAATAGAGTTTCGTTGCTATCTTTCGATAGGAAAGACGACCAGTAAAAATAAAGGGTATATTCTTAGGTTTTATAAACAAATTTATTTTATTTTATCACTCTAACTAAACATATTAATTTTTGTTATTTCTAAATCCTCTATGATATCCTAAAGGACTAGACAAACGATTTAGGTATCGAATATTTATATGGATAAATAAAATGAAGAGGGTCTAAATATATAGAGGATGATATTCAGTGTAGATCGAATGATAAGGATTAAGGGCAAGTAGTCCTTAATTACTAGTTAATGATATCATTTAGCATATTAAATCAGCCAAGATGTGCATATGATTTTGTGATCCTCCTTGCTTAATTAGCTAGCCAGCATCTTTTCCCCAACGAAATCCCAATACGAAACTCCCCTAGTTTTCCATCCACAAGAAAGCAATGCATTATTAATCCTCAATTAAGCTAGCTTTTCGTCACTTGCTTCTGCTAGCTAAATTGTTCATGCTGGCGTGAATCAATTTTAATATTGGCATAAGCCTGCAGCATCGAAGAACTGTCATGATGGATCGCAAAATCGAGCAGCAGCAGTTTTCAAACCTTGATGTATGGCCAGCTCAAGAGGCCAGCTTTTCCCATTATTTTCCTACCAAACATCAGTGCACATGCACTGCTTCATCATCAGATGACATCCTCCAACTTGCCCCATTACACACTACTCCAATTACCAGCAGTTCTTTTCAAGTCGCTATAAATATAACAAGTCTGATCACCTCAACTTGTCCAAAAATATTAAGCATTGCTTCTTTATTTACTCTCTTTAAGCTTCCAAGATTTCCTCACTGATACTTTTCGCCTTCTTCTTCTAGAGAGGAGATGGGTATCCTAGCGAGGAGATCATCATATGGCTACTCAAAGTTGGGTAAAGAAGACCCAGAAGAGGTCATGCATAGAAGAGCACAATTCTTGATCTACAAGGCACTACAACAAGCAGATTCCCCTAGAAGAAGGCCATCTTTGAGACTCAGATTGTGTAGGTTAAAGATCAAGATTGGCAAGAAACTAAAGAAGCTGAGGAAGGGCATGCTGTTATCTATATCTGCTGCAAGAGCTAGGGTCTATGAGCAAGTTAAAGGTCAGTGGAAGCGCTTGTTTGGCAATGGACAGGCCACTGCTAGTCTTCCTCCTATGCTGGCCTTGAATGCTTGAAATTAGGTTTCATATATCGAATGTTTTTGGCCTTGCTGAACATCAACACTTGTGTGCAACAATATTATAGTTATTCTGCTCCTTTTATTTTCATGGAGAGCTGCTTGTTTCGAAGGAAACCTTAAATCGAAGATCATATATACATGTCTAGGTAGTTCCTTGCAAGGAATGAGAGTAAGAATCACTACTTGTCGGCGCATCTTTCCTAGCTAGTCTGTGTCCCCCCACCACTATAAATTCCATACTGTATTGTTAAATTTAAGGTGATTGAATGATTAATATGCCATGGTAGGGCATGAAATTGAGCATTTCTATTGTCCTAGACAAGCCAAGATGGTCAATTAAAAGCAGTGTATGCAAAGCGCAACGCCCTTTTCATCTTGGAAAAGGGCACAAGCACAGAAACCATCCCTCGCGTCTCAATAGTAGTGGCAACCCGGATACTCTTGGAACTTTCCCATTCATGCCGTACAGTCTTCTCACTCCCCCATTTATAATTATTGATTGGCTAGCCAGTACGTAGCAGCTGGGGCATCATCACCCTATTAAAACCAACCCATATGATCCCGTTGTCGCAATTAACATTTTCCAATATGGGTGTATTTTTTGACTTCTGATTCATGGATAGTTGCTATACCGAGTCTCTTGCGATAAATTTGATCCGAGAAACTTAAAATTCGAAGCTTTTCGTGGTTCATTTTCTAGTTAAGCATTTTGACTCACCAAAAATCGATTCGTTTATAAGTGCTTTGAGTGGTTTAATTCACCTTATCATTCTTGACTCGAATCAAGCTAGAGATTTAAATCCGACCTGGTAATTTTTTGAATGAGTCTTTAAATTCAAAATTAAAACTAAATCCAACCTGATAAATATAACTTTACAAAATAGATTGGATGAACTTCTGTCTATCGACACCATCAAAAGCTTTGAAGTCATGGAAAATTTTAGCTTGTGCTAGCCTTAACATGTTAAGTGTGTTTTATACAGTGTTATAAAGTATTTTTTTAAAAGTACTTTTTACTTAAAAATATATTAATATAAATTTTTATTTTTTATACATCAGCATATTAAAAACATTTTAAAAATTAAAAAAATCAATTTAATATTTGTTTTTAAATCAAACATACATCTAAAATTCACTCAAACACAATTACAAATGGCCATTGACATATCTCAAGCTTGCACATTATCAAATTGGAGCAACATCATATGCCTTTCTTTTCCATTGGTGGGCATTAGACATGGGACACTTCATTTCCATGGGCCTACGAGCTTTAAGAAATGGGTTGGGCCTATATTTAATAAGGCTAAATCCAGTTCAGTATTGTCTACATAAAATTTAGAATTTTCACATATGAAAGAATCATAAATATTTTTTTTAATATTAAAGATATGTAAGTAGTTAAGAAATTTAAATACAATAAGAACCTAATCAATTTCATGATAAAAACCAATGGTATAAATAAAAAATGGCCCTTCAAAGTGTTTGGGCCTTAGCCATATCATCCAAGAAAATACTATACCAATAAAATAACCTCTTTTTTTTTTTCAGATTTGTGTTTTACTGGAAAAAAATTGTTTATTGATATTCTGTTTCATTTTTGTTTATTTCAATTTTTTATTTTATTTTATTTTTTATATAGTTTTTAGGTAATTTTAAGATTTTTTTATATAAAATTTAAGAATGAAATTCGTATTTATAAATATTTCCATTACCATTGTAGATACAAATGGATAAATATGGACAATGGAGGATTTGCAAAATTAAGGAAATTAAGTGAAATTAAATGTATCATTGTACCTTTTATCCATAAAATTACACATGTTATTAAATAACATGGTCAAGCAAATTACAGTATAACCTTAATAAATTAATAATATCAACTAAATATTTGTCCTCAATTTAAATTTAATATTTAAATAATATCTCAATTAGTTAATAATTTTTCATGGTTCTAAGGGTATTAATTTATAGAGGTTTATCTATGTATATAACTTACATTTCTCGAGTGAGCATTTGTTTTTTTAGTAGTTTTTTGTTTTTTAAATTATTTTTCTCTTGAAAAGAATTAAATTAGTATTATTTATATATTTTTAGATGATTTTAAAGTGTCGATATCAAAAAATAAAAAATATTATTTTAATATATTTTTAATTATCAAAAACAACTCCATACCATAACACTATATACATGGATTATTAGATGGGATGGCATAAATTTTATTCATATGCCTCATTTCGATGATACTATTGTATGGATAACTTGTAGAATAAACTCAAATGGAAATTTAAAATATCTCACCAAATATAGGTTTTAAGTTGATAATACATGAAACCCTAGTAGATGAAAGCATAGTATTATTAAATTCAAATAAAATAGATCAATTTAGTAATTTTTAGATTTAAAATTTAATTTAGACTGGGCTTTCTGCAAACTGGTTTGGAGTTGATTAGGTCAAGCCGACAAGTTTACTAGCCAACTAATTTATTCGTTCTTTATTTTTTTTTATAAAAATTATTTAATTTTAATTTTATTTTAAATCATAAATTAAGTTATTTTGGATTGATTTATGTTAATTTAAATTGAGTCGCTCAAGCCCGTGTCTTTAGCGGCGCCGGTTTTTCCAACTTTGAGGAGAAAAAGAGAAACAAAAGAAAAAGTATAAAGATAAAGATCAAGATCAAGATCAGATATTTTATAATTCAGGGCTAACCTCTAGCATACTGGATTGTGCCAAATTAGGCAAGAAATAAAAAAGGGGAAGAAATGTCACTTGTTATTCGACGAATGACACGTCGCTCCTGGTTTTCCCTGTTAACTTCTTAAGAAGCGATCTTCAGAGCTATTCTAATAACCCAAACAAACAAACAGTCCCTTCTACAATTTCTCTACAGTTTCATCCCTTCGATTCCAGGTACAATCTCTTTTATCTTCTGATTGGTTACTGAGAAAATGTAGGAAGATGAAAGAATTTTTTTTGTTTTTTTCCTTTGACTCTCTTTTAAATGACTTGCATGCTATAATGTAACAGTGATTTTTAGTTGCTTAGTGTAGAAAATAACAGTTTTTATTGTTTTTGTCGATTTTTTAAATTCTTAATCGAGAGCTTAATGGTCAATTTAATGATTTTTTTTAAACTGAATTGATATTTTTATGTGGGTTATGCTTGAATGCAGAGAATTTAAGCTTCAAGGTGGAAAATCTGTAATCTTTAAGCTTGTTTTATACTCTAGTGCAGAGAATTTAAGCTTCAAAGGGGGCAACGTTGTGATTTTTATGATTGTTTTGTGCTTCAATGCAGATAAATTTAGCTTCAGAGTGGCAAAGGTTGTGATTTTGATTGCTGTTTTCAGATGGGATTTGAGGGATTTTTGATTTATTAAAACTAAGAAAGTTGAGGAAATGTGGGTTTAGTGTTTTAATTATTTCGGTGTGAAGTTTGTGAGGTTTAGTGAAAATGAGTGTGGTGGGATTTGATTTTGGGAACGAGAATTGTGTGATTGCAGTAGCGAAGGAACGTGGGATTGATGTTTTGTTGAACGATGAATCGAATCGTGAGACACCGGCTGTGGTGTCTTTTTTTGAGAAACAGAGATTTATGGGCTCAGAGGGAGCTGCTTCTTTGACTATGAATCCTAAATCGACAGTTTCTCAGGTTAAGCGATTGATTGGGAGGAAGTTTAAAGAAGTTGAGGTTCAAGATGATCTTAAATTGTTTCCTTTTGAGATTGTAGAGGGCCATGATGGTGGTATTTTGATTAAGGTGCAGTACTTGGGTGAGATTCATGAGTTTAGTCCAGTACAGATTTTGGGGATGTTATTTTCTCATTTGAAACAAATAGCAGAGAAGAGTCTCGAGATGCCTATTTCTGATTGTGTTATTGGTATTCCATGTTACTTCACAGATTTGCAAAGACGTGCTTATTTGGATGCAGCTGCAATTGCTGGACTGCGACCTTTGCGGTTGTTGCATGACTGTACTGCAACTGCACTAGGATATGGCATTTACAAAAATGATATCTCCAATGCAGGCCCAACTTATGTTGTATTTGTTGATATTGGTCACTGTGACACCCAGGTCTGTCTGGCATCTTTCGAGAGAGGACAAATGAAGATAGTATCACATGCATTTGACAGGAACCTGGGAGGGAGAGACTTTGATGAGGTTCTTTTCAGTTATTTTGCAGCACAGTTCAAGGAGAAAGATGACATTGATGTTTGTACTAACATGAAGGCATCTATTAGGTTGAGGGCTTCATGTGAGAAATTGAAGAAGGTCTTGAGTGCAAATGCAGAGGCGCCACTTAATATAGAGTGCTTGATGGATGAAAAAGATGTTAGAGGTTTTATTAAGAGGGAGGAGTTTGAAAGGCTGTCATCAGGTTTGGTGGAAAGCATTAGTGTTCCCTGTCAAAAGGTCCTGGCTAACTCTGGCCTGACTGTAGAAAATATTCATTCGGTTGAACTTGTTGGTTCTGGGTCTAGGATACCAGCAATTACTAGAATGCTAGCTTCTCTATTCAAGAGAGAGCCCAGCCGGAGAATAAATGCAAGTGAGTGTGTGGCTCGTGGTTGTGCTCTTCAGTGTGCAATGCTGAGCCCAATATTTCGAGTTAGAGAATACCAGGTTTGTGCTTTACCATGGACAAATGCATATTAATTCCTTCTCTCTCCTGGCTGTGTGTGGGGTTGTCATTTATTAGTATCCATCACTCTCTCTCTCTCTCTCTCAGAACATTATAAGTTCAATTTCTTCCTTCAGTTTACTTTGTTGTGACCATCAGTAAATTAACATCATATTTTATGTGCAACTGCATATGCTGGCATGCCCATTTTCAAGTGCATGGTGCTAGGTACTATATATATCATGATTGTAATTTGTTCAATGTTGCCACTATCAGGTTCAAGATTCATTTCCTTTCTCCATTGGACTCTCATCAGATAAAGTTCCAATTTGCACATTGCCAAATAGCACGCTTTTCCCAAAGGGCCAGGCTTTCCCAAGTCTTAAGATACTTGCTCTTCACAGAAATAATATGTTTCAGATGGAAGCCTTCTATGCTGATCCAAATGAACTGCCTTTTGGCATGGCATCACAAATCAGCAGTTTTATGGTAAGGATAGCAAGCAACAATCAAGAATAGATATGCTTCTCTTCACAGATATATGCAAATCTTCTAGACTTGACTGTTCTTACTGTTTTGATTGACATTTTGATCATCTTGTGCTTAAATTTTCTGTTAATGCTTCTGTAGATTGGGCCTTTTCCAGTTTATCAATTGGAAATGGTGAAAGTTAAGGTTAGAGTTCAGTTAAACCTCCATGGAATAGTAAACATAGAGGCATTCATGGTAAGTGTATCTTGACAAATTCTGCTAGCATTTTGACTTATTTGATTTTTTAGTTACACCCCTACTAAATGAGTGTCCTCCGTTAATGCATTAGCAAATTGAGGATGGTGCTGAAGTTACAAATGTTACTTCAGAAAATATGGTGGCCGACCATTCACCCTCTGTTGACCAAAATGGTGCTGAAGTTACTAATGTTGCACTGTCAGCACCTTCATCCATACCTGCGGTATGTGTTGGTTCAATTGCCAATCATATGCATGATTTTATACTCTAATTTTTCGCTGCTATTCTTTTGGCTTAACGTATCTGAAAAGATTGCAATAATGAAAAAAGAAGAAAAAGATATTCAATTCTAATATTAGGTATTTATCAGATTTATGTTTCCTGGCGTTGGACTAAAAACTGACAAATGATGCCTGATTTTTGCTATCCTTTTCTGGATTGCTGTTGTCATATATTCTTGGCAGCCATATCTTTTAGATTTTGCAATACTACAAATTGAGGGTGTCATGAATTCAAAAAAGTGCTTTAGGATGGAAAATATTGATGTTGGATACACTCTCTGTGAAGGATGAAATTAGGAAAGGAAAAATTTTCAAAAGGCTTGAAATTCCAGTCAGTGAGGAAGTCTATGGAGGAATGACAAAGGCTGAGCTCTCAGAGGCTGAGAAGATAGAGCTTCAATTGGCAAACCAGGACTTGAAGATGGAGCGAATAAAAGACAAGAAAAATGCTTTGGAGTCCTATGTCTATGAGATGCGAGATAAGGTATATAGCTTCATGTCAAGTTCCCTCTTCCCAGAACTAACCTTTTGTTATCAGTTTCTAAATTGGCATGCAGAATCCATGCCATCTTGGCTGTCCAATGTCTTTGTGGAATGCACTATAAAGTTAGCAGATGTTCTTATTTTATTCTTTCATTCTTTAGACAAAATGTGAACTAAAAGATTAATTTGGTGCATGCTCTTTGGCTTGCTTTGATGATGGAAGGCTTGGCAAAAGATTGCTTGGGCTTTCCCTCTTGAGTTTCATATGTTTAGGCTTGGCTTTATTGGAGCATGCACAAGGCACCTTGAAAATTTTACTTTAAGAGCATTCACTGCTTTCCGTTTCCATGTAACTGATTTTCTATTATATACACTTTCATTTTTAATTTTTTATTTCACATGTAAGATGTCATAGTTATGGTAATAGCTGCTATCACTTACTAGGGTTAGTACCCTCCCTCCCTCCCTCTCCCTCTCTCTCACACACACATGTGTGCACACTCACAAAAAAGTTGCGTTCTCTTTTCTGTTATTTTTTTTTTCTTGTAGAAGTGAATGTGACATGCAGAAATTGCTAGCTTGCTTGTGTTTTGTCTCTAAAACTCTATTTAATAGGACATTGCAGAAAATATTGCGGTGAGGACTGTTAAGAATTTTTACTTTAAATTAGGTCCATCTTTCCTTGATTCTATTTTCTTATATGTTCTTTATTAGGCTGTAGTTAAGTTCATTAACAGTGAGCCTTTAGATCATGCTTCACCCTTCTTCCCCTCATTTGTTGTATGATGGAATAACTCGGTAATATGAAAAGATTTTCAGCAAGTACCAGAGCTTTGCCACCGAGTCAGAAAGGGATGAGATCTCTATAAATCTTCAAAAGACAGAGGAGTGGCTTTATGAAGATGAACCTGATGATGAATCAGAAAATATTTATAATCAAAAGTTAGAGGATCTTAGAAAGGTACTTTGACTAGTATTATCTTTTGGATTCACCATAATTTATTGCTTGATGGAAACAACTGATAAATTTTAAATATTTAATAGCTTGTTGATCCTATTGAAATTCGATATAAAGAAGATGAGGCCAGAGAAAAAGCAAGAAAGGATCTCCTAAGTTGCATCGCAGATTATCGAATGAATGCTGGATCACTTACAGCTGGTGAGAGGGATGCGGTATGATCCTTGTCCTGTAATAGGGTGGCAGTAGAGATTTTGTTGATCAGTCACTGAATCTACTCTTTTGACATTTCCCCCATTTTTCAGGTTATAGATGAGTGCAACAAGGCTGAAAAATGGCTGCAAGAGAAAACTCAACAGCAGGACTCGTTACCAAAAAATATTGATCCAGTGCTGTGGTCATGCGAAATCAAGAGAAAAGCAGAGGGTTTTGATGCGTACTGTTCTCACTTCCTGAGACTGGCAATATTTATCTCTGCATTAGAACCAAATTATCTAGTTTACTTTACTTTCAGTGTCCTTTGCTATAGAGTAGTTTATATTCAATATCTAAATAGCATAATGTGTTGAACATTTCTGCTTGTTGATTTGATCTCTTGTCAAATCATCACAAGGACAAAAATATGACAGCATGTTGTGCATCAAGAGATGATTGAAAGCTTCTAGCTAAATCTCTGTGCAATATTTCACTCATATTCATGGTCTGAGTTTCTGTGTACTCAAGCAAAACAGATTTTGGGTGTACTACGGAAAAAAAAAAGGTTGGATCTGTACGGAGACAATGTTTTTGGGTCTCTCTCAGTGTCAAAGGGATCCATATCAACACATAGGTTTATGACACACCCATACACATTGAATGAAGGATTTGAAAATTTTATTTATTCACTAATGTAAGTGTATGTAGATTTGATAAGATTCTATTCTCTAAGGATTTCACCTTCATCGTAGTAGTGTTTTCTTCTCAGTTTCTTGACTGTTGCTTCTTATCTTTTAGGTTTTATTACTCCTTTTAATTTCTTCACAGAAGCTGATGGGTTTTTTTGTTTCAGGACCTGCAAATATATAACAAAATCTCTCCCAAGAACAGATGATTCGGATCAAATAGACAAACCAGATGATGGGGAGTTAGATTGATGCTGCATACGCTGTTGTTATATGTCATCAATCAGCAACAGCAGAAAAACAACCAGAATATTTATCCTGAACTAGGTCCATTTTATCGGCTGATCAGCTAGTGACATATTTCACAAGAATGGTTCATTAATTTTGTTTGAAAGTGAGTTTTGTATTTGCATATCCAGTTGCTTGCTAAGATTCTTTTGCCGTCATGCAACATTGGTTCTCTGGTAGGGTTGAAAGATGCTTTGAGACTGAGGTGGGCTGTAGGTTCAGTACTTATCCATAGAAAAAAAAAAAAAAAAGAAGAGGAAAATTTCTTTGACAAAAATGTAATATCCAGGAAGGACATGCTTTGGTCATCATGCATATACTCTCATGTGTTTTACCCAACTCAATTGTGTTACCTTTTTTGCATGATGAAATGAGAATTTACATATTTGATTTTGATAGATACTTTTGCTCTGTGGTGCTCGAGCTATAATTACGGATAAACTATAAGGCGGTGAGAGAAATAGGAGGAAAAAAATATTAAAATCTTTATTCATAACAATCTTGATAGGCTGATTTTTCCTGCACTAGGTCTGCAATAATGTTTCCTCTAGTAGAACTAATGAATTTAGTATTTTTTTTGAACTAGGATGATGATGCTAGGCATGTATAGCTAGAGTTGCATCTGTGTTTGGCGAGCAGATGGGATGAGATGAAACAGAACAGCATCGATGTTCAGTTTCAGAAAATCAATTATATTCCCATTTGTCCAGATTACTTTAACCTTCTCCACCTGAAATTGGAACATCTATACAATGAGGAGCTTCATCATTGAGAAAAATTATTTCCAGCATTCATGCCATGCACGTGCTTGTCAAAGTTGCTGGATTCATATCAACTAGTCAACTAAAGAACACCAATTGCACTTGATTTTTGTGTCCTGTAGCAATCAATTGACACACAAGATGCTATGGCCACACCATAGACTCGTCCTTTGGTCACCTCCATTGTGGTAATGGGCATGTATCCTCTTTCTATCGATAATTACTTGTTGCTATGAATGCTTGATGATATCTCGCCACTTCTGTCAACCCTACGTTGTATCACCAACGTTGAAAACTATTATTACACATAGCAGGTTCAGGAGAGCATCTTGGCAACGGTTTTGCTTGTTTTAGGGCTGATGACAATGGCGTTGATGCAGGACTTGCGTAGTGGTGATGTTTTCTAAGAAAATACATTCTCCACTTCTTTTCCTAGTACAAATCATCTCGCTTACATGCATAAAATGATATATAGAAAGACATCTTGTAGTTTGCAGGAATATAGCCATCTCTTTGCTCCAATCTGTCTGCAATGTTACCCGAAGTAGGATATGAGGGTTTGCATTCGTGTTCTTCCTATCATTCGAGACCATATTCCCCATTTGCTTATCGGAAGGAAAATACCCGCTCCTACCAGATCAGTTTTAAAGTGGCCCATCTTACATTATGTTTGAAAAAATTATAATTGCTTGTACTCAAATTACCTTCAAATTACCTTAAAGACCAAGTCTGCCTGCATGCATGCATTAAAAAGGATTTGTCAAAGACAGTGAGAAGCAAATGAGAATGAAAGGTTTGACCTTTGCTCCGAGGTCAAACTTAAAGCCAAGACAGCCAAATTCTTCTTCTTCTTCTTCTTCTTTTTCTTTTTCTTATTATTATTATTATTTTTCTTTGTAGAAAATCATCGATATTAAGCCTTGCTCGGCCTGAGTCAATAGATACATAATACCTGACCTCTTTAAAATAAATTAGGTGGAAAATAAATTTGTTAGCTTTACTTGCATTTCTGATCCAATCAAAACTTGTTTTGATATTTTTTTCAAAAGATATTGTTGTTTTTTTTTTTTTAATATTGAAACGATATTGATTAACTTGAGCAACTTATTTAATAACAAAATAATATAAATAATTATGGAAATTAGAGAGTTAAAGTAAAAAGAGTAACCTTGCAGCTGCATTTAAACCCACTACACCATGAAGAATAACCCCATTATTGACATATTGCACAATATAATATATATACAAGTCATTTGACCATTTTCTTCTATACACTCGACGAAATTGACTGTTGTGATAACTGTGTTGCGTCGCCAAAGGCTTTGTTTGGTATCTCATACAAAAAAGGCAGAGATATATTTTCATATAGTTCACTTCAAAATTATAACAAATTTATTTTACTTTTTCATTCCTGCTTCTATATTGAACATGTTTTTGTTTTTTTTTTATNATATATATATATATATTAGAACGATAACCAAACGATAAATCAAAAGCTCATTGTCCTATAGTTAATTGTCCATAAATCCATATGTATTTGCAACCACTAATCTCCTGGCATTCTGTTATGTCAACTATCAGATGATAATGCATACAAATAACTACAAAAGTCTACTAGTAGTGAAAATGTACAAAATTACAAATTATTATGCGTAATTTGTCGGAATCAAATATCAGGTCTCCAAGCAAAGCATTACAGCTGATGCAGAAGATAATTTCAGAAAATCCTCAGCCCAGTAAAAGCTTGACAGGTAAATCCAGTCCATGTGCTCTTGCACCGCCTACTCATCACTATAAACACAAATTGAGCAGCCACTATAATCCACCATGGCAGGCAGTGATGTTCCTGTCAATCCCACCTTAAATTGTACACCGCAAGCCCAGTTAACACTATGTGAAAGACAAGTGCAGTTGCTGATATTATGGCACATGGGGTTGCAGTACTTTGTGCTTTAAGGAATTTTTGAATAGGAAAATTCACAGCGTAAGCAAAATTTGGGTATGAGAACAGAAACAAAGGCAGCCGCGCTGCTGACGCTACGGTTGTTGGTTCATCAAGTAAGATCAAATTGGCTTTGCGAAAACATAAAAAATTGATCTTTGAAGATATTTGCCGAACATCTCATAACGGCGAGCTCCATAAGATTGACCACAGAGTTTCCACAGCACTTCCCTTCCCTAACTACAAGATCAAGGTACAAAATCAATAAGATTAAACCCTAAAAAGTTAAATCACATTTTAAGTCATTTTGTTGTATATATTTCCATGAGGCCATAGCCTAAGAGTTAGACACCACACTGCCAAGAGAGGCAGCAGCAAGCTCAAGATCGCCGAGGCGGCCAGCGAAGATTCTGGTGGACAAGGACATGGGTTGTTGATCAAGTAAACCAAAACAGCAGGTGCAGCTAAGCGGAGAAGGATCTTAAGCTCAATCCAGGATGCCAACCGAGGCGCTCGAGGTAGCCTAAGTTGGTGTCGACATTTTCAAGCCTCGAAGTCCAATTCATGATAGTGAGAAATTGGTTCAGGATCTGGGATTGAGCGTAAAAGGGGTTCATGGACTTCACCTCGAGACTCCATTTTGTTCATTTTTGTGGAGATCGTGATGTTGATTTGGTTACTTGGGTTGAACAATGGAGAATATGATTTGAGAATGGGTTGGAGTATATATAATCATGGTGAGAGACTTGAGGAATACTCCTGATGGTTTGTCAGTGAATTATTCCACAGGATCACCACAAGTGATTCATAAATAAAACAAAAACAAAATAAAATTCACCACAAGTGGTAAAAAAAATATTGCTTTAAGATACGAAGAGATCATAATGAGTTCCAAATTCTATCTCCAAATAGCTTGTTAAACCCTGGTCTTTGGTTTGTTGAGTCAACTCATGGGTCAATCCAAGTGTGTGTATATATATATATATATTATCTAAGATATGATATTTTTCATAAACTATTTTTGGGTTATTTACTGATTCATATTTTTTTTAAATAAAATAGGAAAAAATTTAAAAAATATTATAAAAAATATAAACAGTAAAAAAATAATGCTAGAGTGCCATAAAAATAGTAAAAAATTGGTTGAGGAGTTTTAAAATTACAAAGATTAAAATTTGACAGTATTTTATTGACTAATGAGAGCCATGATGATAAAAAAAATTAATTTGAGGAAGAAAAGTCCAAAATTAGATGTTTATGGACTTAATTAAATTTTATTGAAGGTTTAATTGAATTTATGGCAAGTTTGATGGCAAGAAAAAATGATTTTGGAGTCAATTTGGGTTTTAATAGAAAAAAATTTAAATTCTAGATTCAAATTATAATTTTTAAGAGTTAATTTAGTCAAATTAAGGGCTTAATTACATAAATATTGGAGTTTGCTGGTCATTTAGGGACTTAATTGAAGAAATTCAAAACCAATGATCAAATTAAAAAGACACGTAAATAAAGATGTAATTAAAATTGGATCAGGAGCCCAATTAAAGAAATTAGAATTTTATTGCTTAATTGAGGATCAAATTATATAATTTCAAAACCAATGATTAAAGTGAAAAAGGTAGCCAACTTCAAGGCTGTTATTCGATTCTTGATAGGAATGCAGTTGCATTGATTTTTATATTAAATTTACAATTCATAACTTGATTGAGCAAATTATAAATTAAGAACCACTATGAAATTTAATACATTTTACTGTCCTCATCTTTTAAATGAAACAATATCATTTCATGCACTATTCATAATAAAAACCCAAAACAGTGCTGTTTTAAGAGCACTGTGGATCTTCTGCTTTCCCTGGATGCACGAGGCAGGAGAAGAAAAAGAAGATTTTTCTTTCCTTATTTGTAACAACTTCCCTTTTCCAAAAAAAAAAGCCGCCTTCCTTTTAAAAGATGCTAACTTGCCGACCACTTGTATGTGTTGGAAGGGTAGTGAAGGGGCGGCAGCACAACTATTGTCCTGTTTATACGTCTCCCTTGTTTTTGCCTATAAAAACAAGGGAGCACAAACCAAGAGAAAGATAGACTAAAAGAAAGACAAATAGAGAGAGAGAACACAACGGAAGGGAGATGGTAGAGAGAAGAGAAGAGAAAAACAGAGAAGAAAAGGAAAGAAAAAGAAAAAACAAAAAAAAAAAGTAGGGAAAGGAAGAAGAAGGAGAAAACATCGCCCCTGCCACCCTCAGCTCCAGGTAAGCCTCCTCTTTACTGTTTATTTTCTTGCCGACATCACTTGTATTTTTGCATGTAGAACATGATTTCACGTTTTGTTGCAAAAATATAGTGTGGGCTGGTTACTATGCTGATGCACATTAACCAGCCCATTTAAGCTTGGGTTAGGTTCAGCTAGCCCATAGTAGATGGTCAGATCTGACCCAGCCCATAAAAGTTGGGTTAGGTTTGGCCCAGTTAATTAAAAAAAATTTAAAAATATTTTTTGTTTAGAATTTTATAATTTTTCCGCATAGTTTTTTTTATGTAATTTTGATTAATATCATGCAGTATTTTTATATCATAAAAATACAAATTTGGTATTAAAATACCTGGTTTTCATCAAAACTTTCAAAAATACAATTTTTTAAAAAATATATTTTATGTATATGGCCAACTATCTTGAAGCTAAAAAATTATATTGTGTTTTTTATACACCAAGAAATAATATTTTAGCATGTATTTTGGTTTTAACAACTAGTTTATTAAACTCAAGAGAATATTGATCAAAATTTCAAAAACAACAAAATTTTTATTTTGTTTGTTTCTTAGTATATGGGGTACAACATTACAAGTAATACGTATTCTGAATATTTAATTCTTTTTTTTGGACACTATAATGGTCGTGTTTTAATGCATTAAAATAAGAATTTTCTTATTAAGAAGGGCTTGTTTTGAATCTTAAACAAACTAACAATTAGAAACTACAACACGACTTTAGATTTTATCAGACAAAATAATATAGTCTGCTTTAAGTAGGGTGTTTGGAGTGATAATACCTTCCCTTACACAACTAGTCTCCGTACCCGATCTAATACTAGTTAGACCTCCTAGTGACGAAAATATTAGATGGTGATTTTCATTTTATTTTTTCACTAATAAAAGACAAGAATTTCTTGTCTCTTTATATTTTTTTAGAAATACATATTTTCTTTTAAAAAGTGAACAATCACCATGATGCTGCATATATTCACAATATTGTTTTAATTTAAAAATATTTCTTGATTTTGATCGAGTTTAAATCGGGTTCAGTTAAATATTAACTATCTAGTTTATTCAAGTTTATCCAAGTCAATTTTAAAAAAGTAATCCAAGATGAAATTAATTTGGTTTAATTATATAAGGCACTGAATTCTTGAGTCACTGAGTTATCTAATAACTATTATCATGAATATAAGTTATGAAGTACTAGTTGTAGTCATTTAAAGAGATCCATAAATAAATAAATACCATCTCTTATTCATATTTTAAAAATGGTTTACTTTTTTTTTTCTTTTTCATGACAGGTATTCTTGGTGAATTACTGAATTTTCCTATTGTAAAAATAAAGTAATTTTTCTTCTATTCATATGTAAAAAATAAAAAAAAAATACTCCTCTCATATATGATAAAAAAAGTTCACCTTCACAGTAGTTTTCTGCATAACTTCAATGGTAATCGAGAGAAAGCACACCATAGTTTTGCCAAATAATGTTTAAAATTATTTATTACCGAGGACAGCCTTTTAATGAGAAAAAGAAAATTCCTTGTGGATTGGCTGGGAAAAATTTACGACTGCTCTTAATAACGTCCAGCACTTGTTCGGCTTAAGAGTTTGTTGATGACCAAGACATTGTTGCACAATTGGCGAAAAACTGCGTTTCTCGAAGACAGCAACGTTTGTTGGCCAGGAACCTGTTTCCTGAACCCATTCTCGCATGATTCAACATCAGCAAGTGCTGCTCTCACCCAAGCACGTGCATCATTAGTAGCATTGGCTAACAAAGCAGCCAATGAGTTATCAAGTTGCTGGATGGCATCCAAGTATTGATCTGAACAATCTTCTAGGGCTTGCTCATTGACAGGGCCCAGAGTTTTGTTACCAAGCAATGTTGTCTTGATGTACGAGGATGTGTTTGTGGCGTTCGTTGATGCAAGGTTTAATGCAATTATGCCAAGTTGCTGTAGATTGGCTTGTTTGCTATCAGGGTTAGATTCAAGGCTGGCAACACAATTAACCTTGTTATGAGTTTTTGTACACACTTCTTGGATTAGGTTGGTGCTTCCTTTGGCCACGGATGGGTGGAAGAAGGCGAGGCTTATAGTTACAGAAAACAAGAAGAAACTTGTAACGGGCTTCATCTTCTCTGTAATCTGCTAAAAGGGGCTGGTTGTTTGTGGGTTTATATCAAGAAAAGAACAGGCTAATTTTTCAAAAATAGTTTTTTGGACAACTAGTTTGAGGTAAGTTTTTGTTAAATTAGTAAGCAAAAGGATTCAAGCAAATACTAGAAATGGAAGAAACAAATGCGGTTAACCACTAAAGAAAGCTGTTCTTCAGGGCTTCAATGTAATTCTCAGGCCACCTCCGAAACAGTCAATGAAGTTAGAAAGACAACAGGGCCCTTCATCATCCCTCTAAATTCTACCTTGGATGTTCTCAAAGAATCGTTTATGACTGGGTCTAGGAAGACCACATCATATCTAGACTTGTATATTTATATATTTTTTGAACCTAAAATGATATTATCTTTGATCAAACTTACTATAGTGTAAGATCCAATCTTTTGAACCATCTAGGTGGTGGCCAAGTGGTAAGAACTTGGGCTCAAGAGGTTTGCTCCCTCTGTGGTCTCAGGTTCGAATCCTTGGTTACTCATATGATAGTCACTGAAGGCTTACATGGTCGTTAACTTCAGGGCCCGTGGGATTAGTCATGGTGCGTGCAAGCTGGCCCGGACACCCACGTTAATCTAAAAAAAAAAGATCCAACCTTTTGTGTTGTTCAAAATAGTTAGACATAATAACATGATGGTAAAATCCAATTGCTCCCAAAGTCTTAGCTGTCTTAGTCATCCTTTTCTTCTTCTTCTTCTTTTTTTTAAAAAAACCTAATTAAACACATATAAACATGGTCTAGGATTGGTCTTATTTCTTCTAGCTATTTTATTTTTTTTTAAATGTCATGGTATTGCAACTTTTTTTTTATAAGGAGTTAATTTTTTTTTTAACCATAGACACAAAACTTGAGATTTACATGGGCAAATGAGTGTAATTTTTTTTTTCAACATTAGTTAAAAATTAAGCTATCAAGTTGAAAGATAAATATAGATAAAAATTCTTGATTTAAAAGTAAATTGATCGACAAATAAAAATTTAATTTGATATAAAAATAAAATTTAAAGACTTTATATTTCTTTTTAAATTAAAATGACAACATTTTGGATTAACAAGTTAATTTGAATTTACCTGATAAGTTTATGATTTGAATCATAAATTTAATTGAGTTTAATAATTTTATTTTTTAAAATATTTTTTTATTTAATTATATAATAACAAAAATAGATAATTGTAGTAAAACAACTAAATGAAATATGAAAAGAATGACTACAATGAATTGCACAAAAAGAACTCTTGTTAATATTAAAAAAAACACTATAATCATATTAAAAAATATAGTAAAAATTGAACAATATTAAATAAAATAATATCTAGGTGGTTGACCCCTACTTCATCAGGGCCAGATAAATTTTTTTAACACAAAAATAAATGCATAGGCATTCCCAATATTTTTTTTTACAAAAAATATAATTGTTAATAAAAAAACACTAATACATACATTTAATTAAATAATTCAAGAAGCATACATAAATACCAATAAATACAAGAAAGACATGTCAATGTGAATAAAAGACTATACTAGAAAGTTGAGAGATAAATACAGATCAAGACATCTGATCTCACATGATGGCTTATGAATCTAGTTGAGTTTAATAATTTTATTTTTTAAAATTAATTTTTTATTTAATTAAATAATAAAAATAAAAATAAATAATTAAAGAAAAACAATTGAATAAAATTCAAGAAATAAAATTATATAGGGTTGCATAAAAAGAATGCCTACTAATATAAAAAACATTATAATCTTATTTAAAAGCAAGTAAATATTAAATGATATTTTTATTAAAAATATAACCAAAAAACATTTATAATTAATTTCAATTAAAATTGAACACTCTCTAAACTAAGCATTCCACGTATATATTTAATCAATTCATTTTAATTAATTTAAGTTTAAACTAAAAAAAAAAGATAAAAGGCATGCACGTGGCCTTAGTTTTTTTTGGCATAGAGGAAATTACTAACCTATCATTTATCTTTTTTTTTTTGAAAAAAAATAAAACAAATAACACATCATGATGCATCTTTTACATATTTAGTTTTTACAACCATAGTAATAGCCAAAAAAACAAGTTAGTTCATTATTTATCCAAAAGAACCCTATTTTTTAAACTCATTTTCACATAAAAAAAATAAAAGCAATACCCCTATAATCTTAAAAAACCAATCCCTAACCCAAAAAGCCTAAAATCAGTAAAAACAAAAACATAATAATTCAAGATAAAACTTTCTTCAAACTTGATCTAATTTTTCCATAAACATAAACCCTAAAAACCACCGTAATCACATTCCTCTCTTTAAGGAGAATAATTTGACAATAAATTTGGCCAATTTCATCATTTGGATTCGCCCAACAAGACAACTTTGTAATTCTCTCATCTCTCAAGTTTAGAAACTAAAACGAAACAAGAAAGAATTTTGCACCAAAATGTATAATTGTGAAGCTAACAGGACAGAAAAGGATTTTTGGATAATTTTCTCTAGAATTTTTTTAAAAGGTTATCATATTTTTTTTTTCAATTTTGGTCCCTTAACTCTAAATCTCTAATAAACAACACAATTGATTTTTTTCCCCTGCAAAAATTAAGCACCAATTGAAAGTTGAGATATTTTTTTCAAACTACAATAACCCAATATAAATAAAATTGAAACAAATTATTGTCATAATCTATTTTTCGGTTATTCTCCAAATTTATTTTTTCTCTTTTAAAAAATTCAAAAACATATTCAAAATAATAAAAAAAATCCATAACAATAATAGCAGTGAGAATAGGATGTCAAAGCACCTAAAAAATAGCTAAAGCTTAGTTAAGGAGGTTTAAAAATACAAAGATTAAAATTTAATAGTATATCGTTGACTAATGAGATCCTTGTTGATAAAAAAAATTCAATTTGAGGGAGAAAAATCTAAAATCAGATGTTTATGGATCAATTAAATTTTATTGAAGGTTTAATTGAATTTATTGAGGATTTGATTGCATGAAAAATTGATTTTGAAATCAATTTAGGCTTTAATTGAGAAAAATTAAAGTTCTAGGGTCAAATTATAATTTTTGAGAGTTAATTTAGTCAAATTAGAGGCTTACTTGCATAAATATTGAAGTTTGATGGCTAATTAGAGATGTAAATAGAGGGGCTATAATTAATCGAATCATGGAATTAATTGAAAAAATTGAGATGAGGGTTTAATTGCATAAATTGGAGACTAAGGACTAAAGTAAAGAAAAATTTCAAAGGAATATATTGATATTTTGAAAACAGTAAAATTAATATTTTTTCTTCAAAATCGAGCACCAACTAAAAGTCATAATATTTTTTTAGGACTATGATAACCAAATAAATATAAATTAGAAAAATATAGAATTCAATTCTTAAATAATACAATGTCAAAGGAATAAATTAGAAAAAAAATCAAATAATTGAATAAAATAAAAGATAAAAAAAATGTTAATGTGTGAATCAACATTAGCATGTGAGGGGATGAACAATGAACAATGAATTTCCTTTAGATTTCTTCTTAATTATATAAAAATAAAGCGTATGTTAGTTAGAACTAAAAATATTACCATTGAGATTATTTTTATTAAATAATTCCTTCTTAATTTCCATTATTAGTTTATTGATAATTATGATTGTTATAACTAAATGGAAAATAATTATTTAATTTAATTAAAAAAATTTATTTATTAATGGTTATATAATTTCATTACACCGTTTCAATTCTATAAATAAAGATATGTTATGTAATAAAATAACAAATATCCAAACATATCTTCTTCTTCTTCTTCTTTTTTTTAGTTTTTAGAGAGTTTTAATGACTTATGTTTTTTTAGATGAAACATAGGAGATTTATTAAATCAACTGTTATAGCCATTAAGTACATGACTTAATGGAGAAGAGAACATGTATAAAATTTATAAGTGATAGAAAAATATTTTAAAAAACTAAATCTATAATCAAATCAAGCAAAAAATACCTTGATAAAAAGGAAACACTATAACCAAATAACTAAGTCGTTTTCTCTAAGAACTTCTTCCTTGACCAAATGATTCGCAACTTGATTTTTCTCTCTTTGCATATGATCAAAGCACATAGAATGAAGCCTACTACATGCATTGAAAATACCATTGAATTCTGATTGAAAACGTCAAGGCCACACAATACCTTTTCCTTTAATCCAAGTAAATGCATTATAAGAATTTGACCTTATAATCTATTGATTTGTAGGAGCATAACAACAATCAACACTCAAAACCATAGCTTTTCTAATTTTCGAGCACTCAACTTAATTAGAACTCAAATTACCTGTGGAACAAGAAAAAATATAAAGAAATCTCTCTTTATGATCTCTGAAAACACCAACAATTACTGAAGGCCCTGATTAGTCATTTTACGACGCGCAAACATTTCATTTCAGCATATCTATAACTGAAGGCATCTACAATGAATCATTTCTCTTATTTGTCCTGTTAGTCCACACAGGTAGACCATTTGAAGTACAATGCAAGTGTAACCCGTGTAGCAAAAATTCACATCATAACATTTTGCCCGATGAAAAAGAAAATAATATAAGTCATCATCCCAATCCATATTACTTATGTTTTGAAGCTGCTGTTCGTTTTGATGTAAGACAAATATCTTAAAAACAATGTCTCTCGCACATCTAAGTCAATTAATTTTTTTTAATCTCCTTCCCAAATTACTCTAACTTAACTTTACTCCAATGCCGGTTTTACTCCTTCAAAAGAGGTTCGTTAATGTCATTCCAAGTAACCAAACGATTCTGAGCTTTTTTCACCTGAAAAATCCAAAATTTCCCAGTTATATAAAGGGTTGCATTCTACTGTCTGGGTTTTTTCTTTAACCATATGTAAAGCAATGCTTATACCTCTTTTTCCCAATTTGTCCGAAATGTTACCCATAACAAGACTATAGTCTGCATAACGGTGCCTCCTAACATCCCAGTCCATATTCCCTGTAAAATATAGAAACATATTTAGTGTTGCTCACATTCATCTTGTTTCACAAAATCAAATGGAAACTGCCCAAATTGATGAGTTAAGGATTCATCGTAAACGAAGATGAAAAAACAAGATCATAAATGGAAACAATTTCTTAATGGAGGACATCATTTGATGCATTATGGTTAGAAAATATGTATGTACCTTCGTACCCAGGTCGCATGTAAAACCAAGAACGCAGCCCAATGGGATACCAATGACGTAGTAACATGCAATATTGACATAAGCCACAAATACTTGCCACCCGCATCCAACAGCCACTCCTTCAAAAGTTATATTCCAAGAAATAACCAGTCAAAAATTGGCTTACAGAAAGTGTTTCTAACCGCTAGTCCCTGTGATCTTCATTTATAGTTAGTTGAGTTCTTTAAGAAAGTGATGGATGTGGCTCATATTTGGCCACATTCCCTTGTCACAAAAACACGCTCTCAAAGATAGCAAAGAAAAGCATGGTTATTGACATAGCAACATGCAATATTGGCATCGTTATCAAACACGATTAAATTAACATCATGTTATGAATTGGTTAGGTCAATTCATATTTTTATCAAAATAATATTGTTTAAAATAAAAATAAAAATAAAAAAGAATTAATCCAACTAGATATTTCTCAAAAAAACACTAAAAGATAATTAAAAAAAATATAGTTATTAAACTTGGTTAAATTTCATGTTATAAGTTGGTTAGTTCAACTCATATTTATTCCAAAACAATACTGTTTTGAGTAAAAATTAAAAAAAAAAATTCAATTTAATGAAATATCACTCTGATTTGATCAGGTTTAATCGAGTTAACTTCCTAAGCATGCCAAAAATAAACCCAACCTAATCTAAGCTTCAGATCAATGAATCACAGATCAATTCATGGCTGAGTTGAGTTAAAGATGCAGAAAGACAAGTGCAAGAACCTCTTCATTACAACCCAAGTAAATCATATGAGAAACACAAGGTAAAAATCTCAATAACGGCTCATGTCTGAGCTGTAAAATATTATTACCAATTAACATACCGGATAAAACAGGCTGGATTCCACCTAAAACGATGGTGCCTGCTAGGAAAGGAGATAGCTCTGCAACAGCTTCGGCAACTGCGGTACCACTAGTGAAGGCATAGCTTATGACATGCCGCAATAAGAGCAGAGCAATAGCCAAGACCACTGAGATGATCAGTGAGCTTAAACTCACTACTACAACAGAAAACAATGATGCTTTGGGATGCCCAGCACCTAACTCATTGCTTACTCTCACACTGTAATTAACAATAACAAATAAAATTGAAAGTGATTATTTTACGAATAGCTTTTTTGTGGCATTCGGTCACAGTCAATAACAAATTAAGAAAACAAAGAAAAAATCAGAAGAAATCAAGTGTAAAAAATCAGAAGAAATCAAGTGTATTGGCTTTTGAGAAGGGTTAGTTCTTCTCAAGTTTCTTTTATCAATGATATATATATATATATATGTTCATTCATTAAAAAGACTAAAAGAAATCAAATTAAATGGAGAAGAAATCTCTGGTTTCCTCGGATTTGCTTGTGTGGTTATTATAGTGTTGTTCTAAAACGGGTTTCCCTGCAAGGATTTTTTTTTTTTTAATTCAATCGGAGATGCATTCTAGGTATTTGATCGATAATTTCTCTTATAGAAAAGCCATAAAAAATACGAATAGAATGAACTTGTCTTCCTGTAAGCTCCTGTTTTTCTTCTGATTTGGAAAGACAAAAAATTCATTGTAGAAAATATTATAGAGACAAATTTATTTTATATTCTTCTCTTTGTCTCTCCAACAATAACCTGTTTTTATTCTTTATACGTCAGTGTTTTCTGTCATAAAACACCACCTGAACACAACCTTATTATTAATAATAATAATTTTGTCTTCCGGTGAGAATAGATTGTTGCAACAGACAAAATGCAATAGAATCTTAAAATTTCATGTTAATTCCATAAAACACAATTAAGAAAATATCTTTCGTTATTAGATTCTTTATTCATGAGTGGCACGTGGATGCATGACATTGAGGGTTAAGAAGTTGTCATTTAATTGTTTAGTTTATCTATCTATAACTCAAGATAAAAAATTATTTGTGTTAATAAATCTAACATTTTAAATTTATTATGAACTTGTGTACCTAAATAAATTCTTATAAAAAGAATTCATGTAGATGTCTAGACAAGATTTACCTATATTGAAAAGCGGAAGAGTTATCCACAACTCACGTGTTGTGGTAAAAAATACCCCCAATTGAAATTGATAAATATTGAGTATAATTCTAAGAATTTTCTAGTCAATTCTTGTCAACCTATTTATAGGTCCAATATTTATACTAGAATGTTGATTATTAATTGTTATGAATTGAAATTTTATAAGGTTATTGAAATATTGACAATCAAGTTCACATGATTTCAATAAACTAGTAATTAAATTCAAATACATGCATATATAAAATAAACCTTTTGAAATCAAAAAATTAATCTAGAAAAATAGTTGGAAATTCAAGAACAATACCAAGAGGCTTTTAAGTTGTAAAAACAGTTGTGAGCGCAATCACCACTATCTTGTAGTAAATTCAATCCAGAAGGTTAAGGATGGTAACCATTAATTGTAGTCGCCATCCGTTTTCACACTACCACTAACCATTAATGTTCACACTTGAAATATGATTTTTTTCTTACTTTTAATTTGTTTATAAATAGACAGTTAATTTATTTATGTGAAGATGCAAGGTATCTATAATATAGTGCCAAAGAAACTAAAACATCATCTACGAAGCTCATAATTTATATTAAAAAAGTGCTACATTTCATCCATGTAGACCCTTTTAACTTCCATCCCAATAATTTTGAACTTCTTATGTGAGTTAGTAGGAGATAAAAGCAATAAAAGCAAGCTATTGCCCTCATTTGCCCCTATATGTTTAAAATAAAAACTTATTGTACCATACAAAACTTCTGGTATTTTTCTTCATCTTTGACAACTTTTAAGTCATAGCCTTAAATTTCATTTGGTTTTATAAACCAAATGTGCCCTTGTTGATTTCCTAGTTTATGAAACATATTATTCACATTGACAATAATCATTTAGAAAAAAATAGTTATTTCCTAGTTTATGCTACTATGTGTGGGAAATATAAGAAAGAAAAAGAGGGTGTGTTTGAGAGCTTTTAGTTATTTGTAAGCTTCTTATTATTGAAATAAAATGGTGCATTTTATCTTCTTTGAGTATTTCAAAGCCATCATTAATGTTTTTTCTCACCAACCATTAGTATCAAAACCTTGTTTATAAAACATAAAGGAGTTTTTTAAGATACATCTGAATTTTCAAAGTTGTCAAAAACACATATTGATCATTCCACGGTGTAGAGTTCATCAATACAAACTCAATGTTGCAAAAATTAACCTTATCAAAGTAAAAGGTAGCTACACATGCTTCTTGAAAGTTAGGTATTGTAGCCTACCTGCAACTAATGCTCCTAGAGAAAGAAGACGATTAATCCATATATACACCATATTTGAGCTATGTCGAGCTGCACCATCTAGCCATCAGCCGAAAAATATTCCTCTAATATTCTCAGTGTAGCCCAGCAAACTAACCAACATCCATAATCAATTTTTAACTAGTTTAACCCATTTTGACCCATTTTTCAACCAAGTCAAATCGGTTCTTAACTATTTGGACCATTCTGGATTCATCTATAGTGTTTGTTTTGCAAAATTCAACTCCTAAAAGGTGATTTAGTAATTCAAAGAATAAAATAAATATAAAAAAGGTATAAACACTCATCTTGAAGCTTATCAAAGATAATTATGATAATTAATATATCAAATTAAAGATATTTCTTAGTTCAAGAGTGTATAGAGATTGTTAAATATGATTATAATGAACCAAAGTCCACAGAAGTAGAAGATTGTCTCCAAGAGCTACCAAAACAAATCCTCAAAGCTAATAAAAAGAAAGATAACAAAGCAAATACCATCATCTATCAAGGTGTTCATGAAATATATTTGAGATCATTGCTTTTATAGAAACATCAAAAGAAATATATAAGGCTTTCTCACAAAAATACAAAGGTAGTAAAAAAATCAAGAAGATTTATCTCCAATCTTTGCAACGTGAATTTGAATCATTGCAAATGAAGTTCTTAAAATATATTTCTAATTATCATATAAAAATTATGGTGATAGTTAATCAGATAAAAAGAAATAATAGAAGCCCTCATAGATGCTCGAATTACTAAGAAAATTTTGAGATTTTTAGATCTAAAATTTGATTTTATTATTGTTGTTATTGAGGATATAAAGAAGTGGACAAGTTGATAGTGGATGAGCTTATAAGTTCTTTATAAGATTATGAAAAGAAATGGAGATATAGTAATTAAATATGTTTTGTAATCAAAATTGTCCCTTAAAGAAGATATATATGAGCATAGGAAAACTCTAACAAGTGGATATACCACTCGAGGAAATGATCATTAAAGATGAGGAGGATTTCAACAATTTAAAGGAAGAGGATCTTGAAATACATGATTTAGAGGAAAAGAAGACATGTATAGTAATCATGACAAGAGGAATATTTAGTATTATAGCTGCAATTAATTTTGAACATGGCACTAAATGTTAAAGGAAAACTCTATTAAAGGTACATAAACAATTTAACTATACAAACAAAGATACAACTATAAGAGGATCAGTTGTATTATTTGTCCAACAAGGACTAGGCAAGAATCAAGAAAATATTTGGTATCTAGACTCTAAATTCAACAATCACATGTGTGGACAATATTATCTATTTGGTGATCTATATGAGACCATATAAGGATGAATCACCTTTGAAGATACCTCAAAAGTTCTTATAAAAGGTAAAGACAACATCCCAATCAGATTAAAGAATGACGATCATAATTACATTATAGATGTTTACTATATTCCATCTATAAAGCACATCATGCTTAATGTAGGTCAACTTTTAAAGAAGGTTATACTCTTTTCATAAAGAATTATAATCTAATAGTTAAAGAGTACCATACCACAACTAAATGGTGTAGTCAAGAGAAAGAATTAAATGATTCTTGACATGGCAAGAAGTATACTTAAGGTAAAGAAGTTGCCCTAATAATATTGGGATGAAGCTATATTATGTGCAATGTATCTACTGAATTGATGCAACCAAAAGTTTGTAAGCTATCACTTTAGAAGAAACATGGAGTGGTCACAAATCAAGTATTACTTATCTTCAAGTCTTTGATTGTATAGCATATACAAAGATCTTAGATGTAAGAAAAACCAAACTCGATGATAAAAGTGAAAAATGCAACTTTGTTGGATATGGTGATAAAAAGATGGGATACAAGATATATAATCCCATCACAAAAAAGGTAATTATGAGTAGAAATGTTATCTTTGAAGAAGAGAAAACTTGGCAATGAAACGATGATTAAGAAGCAATCAAA
Source organism: Populus ilicifolia (assembly GCA_015708895.1). Lineage (NCBI taxonomy): Eukaryota > Viridiplantae > Streptophyta > Magnoliopsida > Malpighiales > Salicaceae > Populus > Populus ilicifolia. The sequence goes on from SRLM01000905.1 coordinate 1,529,146, forward strand.
TGGATTAGCACTGATCTGATCCTTGAAGATAAAATGAAAGTACCAATAATACTTGTAAAAGATCCAATATTACCAGCAGATGAGCCACAAAGTCCCGTACATAGATTTCATATATTCATCAGGAGGAACACATCAACACTAGGATCATTTTTAGCATCACTATTAGCATCTTTATCAAAAGAACCAAGAAGGATGAGAAATATAAAAGATTTGTATGATGTCACTAAAGTCATGAAAGATTCAACTTTATTTTGTTTCTTTTTAAATAATAATCCACCTAGCTTTAATAAGCCACAAAGCCCTATATATAGATTTCATGTGTTCAACAAGAGGAACACATCAACATTAGGATCATCTTTAGCATTAATATTAGCATCCTCGTCAAAAAAATCAAGAAGGATGAGAAATCTAGAATAGTTGTACGATACCACTCAAGTCATGAACGATTTAACTTTATTTTCTTTCTTTATAGATAGTGACCAACTTAGCTTTAATAAAGCTATCATAGAAGAGAAATGGATAGAAGCAATGGATAAAGAAATACAAGTCATTTAGAAGAATGATACCTGACAGCAGACTAATTCACTAGAAAGCAAATATACAAAGATATAAAGAAAGGTTAATGACAAAAGGCTACAAATATAGAGAAGGCATTGACTATGGAGAAGTATTTGTTCTTGTAACCCAACTAAAGGTAATCAAACTTATGATCTCACTAGTTGCACACCATAAATGAAAGATCTATCAACTTGATGTGAAGTGATAATTTCTAAATGGCTTTCTAGAAGAAGAGATTTATATTGAACAACCACTTACGTTAAAGCTAAAAATAAAGTTAAAGTATATAAATTGAAGAAAGTCCTCTAGGGTTTGAAGCAAGCTCTGTGTGTTTGGAATATCAGAATTAACAAGTATTTTCAAGAAAATAGATTTGAAAAATATCTATATGAATACATAATGTATATGAAGAAAGAAATTGATGGAAGCATATTATTTATATGTCTATATGTTGATGACTTGATATTCACCAACAATAATCTTACCATGTTTGAAGATTTCAAGAAAAGCATGGTACAAGAGTTTAAGATAACAGACATTGATCAAATAACATATTTTCTTATTTCAAACATGACACAAAAAGAAAAAAAGGGAATTTTACATCCCAAAACAGTTACACCAAATATATTTTTGAAAAGTTTAAGATGAAAAACTACAATCCGATACCAACTCCAGTTGATAATAGAGTTAAATTATGGAAGAGTTAAGTAGGAAATATTGATCCAATCTATTTTAAAAGCTTGGTAGGAAGCTTAGGGTACTTGATATATACTAGATAAGATATACTCAAGTAAAAACTTTAATCTTGTTAGCTGCTTATATAATGATTGGGGTAGAGACCTAGATGAAAGGAAAAGCATAACAAGATCTCTTTTTTTTATAGGAGATACTTCTTTCACATGTTCAACCAAGAAACAATTAATAGTAATATTATCAAGCTTTGAAGCTAAGTATATTGCTGCCAACTCAACTATATACTATTTAATATGGTTAAGGAATATGCTGAAGCATTTGGGATTTTCTCAAGAAAATCCTATAAACATTTATATTGATAATCAATCGGCAATTGTATTAACAAAGAACCCAATGTATCATGAAAAAAGTAAATACATTGATACACACTATCACTTTATCAAAGACTATGTGAAGAACAAAGAAGTTGAACTAATATCTTGCAAAACAAATGATCAAGTTACAAATATCTTTACAAAGTCATTGAAGGGAGAAATATTTATTAAATTAAAGTTTATGATTGACATAACATTTTTTGATTGAGCTTAAAAGGGGCATTTATTATAATAAACTCAATTTAAAGGTTTAAGGATGACAACCACCAACTGTAGTTGCCAGCCATCTTTACACTACCACCAACTATTAGTGTTCGCAATTGAAATATGATTTTTTTTATTTTTAATTTATGTATAAATAGACAGCTAAGTTTATGCTATTATGTGTGAGAAATATAAAAGATAAATACTAGAGAGAAAGAGAGGCTATGTTTAAGAGCTTCTAGTTGATCTGCTTCTCTATTTTATTTCTTCTTCTTCTCTACAGATCTGTTTCTCCATTTTAGATTTTGACTACTAATTGGTGTTAAGCTATTATATGATTTAGTCTTAAAGAGAATTGGTGGTTGTTAGGGTTGCTTGGGCCATCAATTGGAAGAGTTTGAGGTGCGTTACAATGGCTGTTAGTGATAAAGGTTGTTAGATTTAGGTGAGATGGAGTAGAGGTTAAAAGGCATTGTTATCCTTTTTTATAATCAACTAAAAATAAAAGATAGTTTTTTTTTGTATTCTCTATTATCTTACAAAAAGAAATATAAGGATCATGGGTTAAAGTAGTGAGGTTTTTGGCATAGGGGGATGAAGGTTGATTGGTGGTTGGTTAAGAGCTGGGAGATATTTTATGTTGTGTGGTTTTTCATGCTCTAACTAATTTCCTCTTTCTCTAGTGTGTTTTATAGACAAAAACAAGTTAGTTATTTTTAATTGTGTGATGACGAGTAATCTAAAAACAATTTGGTCCCTGAACTTTTTTTTTATATTTGTTTTATTTGTAAATTTTGATTTTTTTTAAAAAATAACATCAATATTGACTTAAAAAACATGTTAATAACTAAACGCATAGAAATATATGCTGAAAGTAATGTAAATAAATCAAGAATGTATTTTTTTAGGTTTTTTTTATATATAATTTTCCTTTTACTATTTTTAGTTTTTTTAAAAAAAAAAAATAGAATCAAAATTGAGCAGCAACACTATGGATAAAACCTTACTCTTCAGTTACATAAATGGAGGACAAATTGAGAATTTGATGATATTTGGGAGAGAGATAAAAAGAATTATTATTCTACTTGTAACAAATTTCGAATAACTTAGCCTCAATTTTTTAGGAAAACTAACCTCGCAGCTGCCTGAAAACCGACCGAGATCATAAAGCACCAACCATTTATTGTCATGCTGCATTCAATTAAGTGTCAAGATTAGACAGAGAAAGTTATCCAAGAAAATAAGAAATTAATTTGATATAGATCCCTATTTTTGACATTGTATTATGATTATAATCACCATATATATTATAATAATAAAAATTAACTATTTTTAGATCGATTATCTTTTACTAAAAATAGCTTTTAGCAACTAGTGAAAGGTTATTTGGGATTGCATTTTTAAAATATATTTGGTATAAAAAATATAAAAATTTAATATTTTTTAATATTTTTTTGATGATTTTAATATATTGTTGTTCAAAATAAAAAAATATTTTGACATATTCTTTGACAAAAAATATTTTTAAAAGGTATCTTTTACCTGACTAAACATGTAATTATAATATTTTTAAAATCATTTTAAGCATTTTACTTATCTTATTCTGAGACCAGAATTTTAACCCCAATTCCTATAAATGGCATAAAAAATCAGAAATTAACGATTTTTAATTGACTCAATCTGAACCACAAACAGATCACAAGTGGCTAGTTAGGTATAAGCAATTAGCAGCATATCCTTTGCTTACCAGATGGACAGAGCATCCAAGGAAACTTCGGCATTTTTAAGCAGCCCTGCGATCAACGTTAGTATCTGATAGTACCAACATTCAAGGCATAGCATAACACCTGATGCAAGGGACAACTTGAAGAAATCCCATAACCCAGAGAAGGCCTGGGTATTAAAACCTCTCCAGGTGTGCTCGAACTTCTTGCTTGCTAGAATGTACACAAACTGGGCGACCACTATAATCCACCATGAAAGGCTCGTAACCAATGCTGAACCCAACAACCCTCCTTCGAGCTTGAAAATTACAACCCAACTTAGTAGTACATGCAGTACAAGAGTACCAGCCGAAATGCATGCACTAGGGAAAATTACACTTTGAGCTTGTAAGAACTTTTGTATGGGGAAATTGCAGGCGTAAGCAAAGATTTGTGGAATTAAACCATAGACAAAAATTGCAGCTGCAGATGCAATGGAAGGAGATTCGTGTAGTCCCAGTAAGATAGGCTTGCAGAAGATGTAGATAAACATAAGCACAAGCCCCGATAAAGTGAGAAGAATTGTGGATCTTTGCATATATATGCCTAGCATTTCATATCTTCGTGCTCCATAGGCTTGTCCACATAGTGTCTCCACTGCACTTCCCATTCCAAACTGCACATGAAATTTTCTTTGGTCAAATACATATACATATACATATATGGCGTTTATTCTGAGCATGTAATCCACGAACGGTCAAATTATTGAGACCATACCACAATGCCATAGACAAAGCCTTGGACACCAGTATTGCCAAGAGAGGCAGCAGCAAGTTGAAGATTGCCAAGATGACCACAAAAAATATGTGTGGATATGGAAATTAAAAAATTGAGCAAGTAAACCACAATTGCTGGTGCTGCTAGACGAGACAGGATTTTCAGTTCAAGCCTAGTGGCTCTTAGGATTCGTTGAGAGCGGGGAAATTCCATGACAGATAGTATTTCTTCAAGTTCAGAACTCACTGGCTCCCCGGAGAATGATCTTTTGTCATGCAATATAGGCTCGTAAGGCTCATCTTCAGCATACTCTATTCTGCTGTCTTCAGTGGAGGTGGCCATGATCTTCGATCTTTTCTCTCTACATGAGCTAAACAAAGCAGATATGTAAGGCCAAAGATTGGTCTTGTACAGGGATTTTGCTCATACGCAGAAGCACAAAGATAAGCTAATTTCCTAATAGTGTCAAAGTGCTGAGGGAAAAGGATTGAAATAAAAGCAAATGAAGGCAAACATGCCATGGTTTTTCTGGGTAGCTGGGAGAGAAACAGCGTGCGAATCAACTAACTTTCCTTACTTTAATTTCTCTGCTTGTTGTACGGAGGCCCTTTTGTGGAGGGAATTTGTTCATCCACATATTGAAGAATATATTGAGATAAAAAAGTAATCGGAGGTTTGTTATTGGATGTTTTCGAACAGTGTTTTTTATTTAAAATAAGTTTAAATTGATATTTTATTTATTTATTTTTATTTATATGATGATAATATCAAAAATAAAAAAAACTTAAAAAAATTATTTTAATATATTTTTAAATAATAAAACTATTTTAAAAATTACCTTACATTACAGTCTTAAACATTCTAGTGTCATAATTTATTCATATTCTTAAATATAGTGTTGCTTTGTTAGCTTACCATTATACCCTTGTATTAATAAAAAACTTTAAGAGTTAATTTCTTTTGTTCATCAAGATTTTTATTTTAAAAATTTTAATCTTTTCTTGGGTTTTCTAATTTTCAAAATACTGTATGTTTTTATTTGTTTTCACTAGAAAGATAAATTCTTATTTCGTATCTTATATTTTTAAATATAAATAATGTACATGATATCATTTATACTTTTTTAATAAGAGCAGAAGATTTGATCTTATTAAATTATTTTCAATGGTTTCTATTTTATCAAGTTTTAAAAGCTTAGAAACTGAAAAAAAATAAATCTTAGCATAGATACCTAAAGAAGAACATTGATACGTGATTGAAATCATAGAAGACAAATTAATATAAACGAAGCTTTAAGGAGGAAAATTGAATTCGTCCGAGTCCCAATTCCGAGGGGATAAATTAATTTATAACAAAAATTAAATGATGTAGAAATCATTAAAAATTAAGAGATGTTTTAATGTAGATTATAATAATAAATTTATTTTTAATTTGTTATCTTTCTACTTCACATTTCTTTGTTACTTTTTTCTTCTTTAGTTCTCTTCTCTTCAATATAATACGACGGGTATAAATAAATAATGATTGGATTGTTATCAATAATGAATTATTTATATATTTTTTTTCTTGTTTTTTTATAATATCTAAAATATAATTATCCTTTTTATTTATTATTTATCAAAATAGATATGATTGTCAAACTCTAACATGTTAAATTTGACATAATTATTAGACTCGGGACGTTTGGGTTGACAACTATAC